>OAMR01000410.1:200608-285810 GCA_900205405.1 Echinochloa crus-galli | reverse complement strand
GGGGGGGGGGGGGGGTGCGTGTGCGTACGAGTGGGCGGTGCCGTAGAGGCGGTGGCGCCTGAGGAAGGAGATGAGGCGGCGGAAGCGGAGCCCCTGTGCCGCCGACCGATCGCCGCCGGGCCTCGTCGTCATCGCTTCGCTTCGCTGCTGCTGGTTTCTGAATATTCAGGGTTTTTTTTTGGAACACGCATTCAGGTTTGATTGAGAGAAAGGAGTTGGTAAAACAGACCGGCCGGCCTCTTTGCCAACGCAAGTCCAACCTGATCCAAGTTATTGGGCTAGGCCCGCCGGTATATATATGGCCATAACTGGTTTCCGTAACGGAAACCGCTTCCTTCATCTCTAACCGTAAAGGTCGTAGCTGGTCTCTATAGTAGCTACGTACCTTAGCTTAATTGCTCTTTGCGCATGCATATGCATCATGTCCAATCCTACACGTACCAGTCAAGACGACGCAGAGCATTTGCATTAGTTGAGGCCCCCAACTTGAGGGTGAAGCGAATGAAAGGCCCGGTGGATCGGACAAGGGTGTGTCGAACTCGAACGAACTACTACGTAGATGATATGCACATCGTCGATGGACGTGCTACGGTTTATTATGCACATATACATCTTGCTTCTGTCAACATCAGGTGCCATATGCGGCGGACGATCGAGGGGCTGCTGGGTTGAGCAGGCTGCAGCGGCACCATCTCCCAGTCACCATCACTATCGGTGCCGTACGTGCTGGGAGCTGCCCGCCTCGGCCATCGGTGTGTGCGTGCTCGGGTCAATGCCCTGCTCGACCAGCCTCTGCCTAAGGTGCGATCGCCACTGGTTCCTCAGGTCTCACGTCCTTGGACATGCGTCCCGGCATGTTCCTGGCGATCTCCCACCAGCTGCTTCCATCAAGCAAGCAGCAATTCCTGTTGGCGGCGTGAGGGTGCAACGTATTGGGCCGGGAGGCTCTCTAAAAAAACGTACTGGGCTGTGAGCATGAGAGTCAGAGAGATGAACAGTTAAATTGGCCGGGCCTGTTCGTTGCACATCGCTACTTTCAACAGAATTGGGCTACAAGTTCAGCCCAGCTCTGGTTTTGCTGGAAAACGGGCCCAATAAGGCCTGATGCTTAACGAGTGCGTGCCTCCGTTAACTTTTCCAGCCTTCTGCAGCGGAACAGGGACGGGATCCTTTGGCATTTTCAAGATTCAGTTTGGATTTGGAATATACCACCGCCGAATTCTACGCCGATTCTTGAACTCGTCGAAGCAAACCTACTGATTTTCGTTTTATTTTTATTTCAAATAGCGAGAACTGTTTCCGCGCTAGTTTGATTTTTAGTCTGTCGATAAACTTTTATGTCTCAAAAAATAAAATAAAAACCTAAAGAAGAGCCGGATTCGTATTCTCTTCCAATGTGATTCTTAACGTGAGAGAAATAGAGGCTCTATAATATAAAAAATATGACTTTTTTTATAAAGAAAGGTTGTGCCGGTTCATTCCTCAAAGACTAGCGTGATAGATTGTCTTGAATGTTTAGATTTAGCATGTTCCAACATTGTTTTGTGTAAGAGCAGTGAAGGAAAGAGACGTTGGACATTTTCCTCTATACCAGATGTGCAAGAGCACAGTTCGATGTGATTTTTTTTTATTGTTGTTGGATATAGAATAGCTACATTCAATTTGACAAACACTAGTTTGACTGAGCCTTATCCAATTCCACTAAAACTTCACCAAAATTTACGATTCTCCGTGTATTGAAATTTGGATACAATATTTTCATTGGCCAGTAGGGACATATTATACTACGTTGCCTTGCATTATTGGAGCATGACTTGGTTTTCTTGTGCGAAAAGCAGCCGTGTCTCTTCTGTTCTCTAATCTAATTAATCAAGTTTCCTGCGCGTTACGTTTCGTGCGCGTGTGGGCTTTACATAAGCAACCCCAATCCCTCACTCTTTCCCCTCTAACCCATCGCTCCCGTCTCTCCGCCGCTTCCTTGGGAGAAGAAGAAACCCTCGTTCACCAACAACCCAATCCGGCCGAATCCGGTGAGTCCCGTGCGTTCTCTTGCATCAATCAGCCCGGGTCTTCGCCGATCGGGGGCTCGCTCTAATCGATTTGGCGGCTGTTTTTTGTTTTGGGTGGATTCCAGGACCAGGAGCAGTTCATCGTCTTCATCCGATTCCGTCGCGTCCCTACGCAATCCGACCCAACTCGTATGATTCCGCTCGATTGACTTAATTTTCGCCCGATCGGGTTCGATTGATGTGTTGCTTGTTTCCTTCGGGGAGCTAATTTTGGGATTGGTTCCTGATTGTAGGCAGGAAGGAGCGTGATGGCCAAGACTACTAGCTTGTTCAAGCTGGAGCACCCCCTCGGTTCGTCTAATGTTCCCACGCCCCTTTTGATTCTGTATATCGATTGCTCGTTCTAGTGTGCTTTCGTCGGGGAGTTAATAATGCTGCTTGCTTGTTAGGGTTTCCATGATTGACTGTTGTACAAATTTAGGAGTAATTTTGGGGATTGATAGTAATAACGAACGGAGCAGTTATCCCATCTACTTGTAGATTTGTCAGCAACCAGAATCGGTGTACTTTGCTGGAGAAGGTCACCTCTGTTCAAAGTTTAGCAACTATAGTACCCCGTTAAATCATTGAAGTCTTGTACCAGTTTTTGAGCACTGTTGTTATCGTGAGGTTATGTTGCTGGTGTTGATTCGGTAGCAGTGATATGTGACTGCGGCTACATGCTTTGACTTAGTTGCCTACCATCTGAGTTTTGTTTAAGGTAGCGTTGTTCAGTACTTGTACATGATAGAAGTTGCTGGCTAATCTGAAAATATAAACGAGTTGTTTGTCTTATGAGATTTCTTCTGAAGTGGCTACTTTTCTGGATGAAATTTGGGATTTATTTTTTTCGAATCACAATCAATTTAACTCAGAGTGCTGTATCTTGTATGTTCACAAGACTTTGATGGTCTCGAGTCATTTAAGCTTTGGTGGTTAGCTGCAATTATGCTTTTAAAACTCTATTTGGTATTGAAAGGTTCCTGATAGTTTGACAATGTTATCTTGAAGTTACAGGATAATCAGATTTAGTTGTGCTTTTGTGCTACCGTGTTACTGTTTCCTAGCCCAACTTTGCATTTTTATTAGCTTATGCTTGAGTTGGGAGTTGATTAACATCAATTGATTATTATGTGAGTCTTACTTAACCCTGGGTAACAATGGCTGTTTTTTTTCAAATTTGCATTAGGGAAGATTTAACGACTCCATTAGTTGTACAGCAACAATTCTATATCCCACCTCTGATTTAGTTTTTAGCGGGAAGCTACAATTGCGCTTTTTTCAAGCTCTGCTTGGCATTGAAAGATTTCTGATGGTTGGCAATGTGCTCATGAGTCATGACCCTGATAAGCTGTAGGATAATCAGATTCAATTGTGCTTTTATGCTATTGTGTTACTGTTTCCTAACTGAACTTAACAGTTTTACTTGCATTTATGGTTGAGTTGACATAAGTTAGTTTGTTAGCATGACATGTGCCTTGACCTAGATTTTCTTTTCCTTAAGAAGCAGCATAGATAGATTTGCACTTGGCAACATTCGATGACTCTGTTAGTTAGAGTTTTCTTTCACAGCATTTATTCTATATCCCAGCACTGAGTTGCAACATGTTATTCCATCATTCTCGCAAGACAATTTAGCTTTTATTCAGGTTACAAACTGAATTCCAAAGCTGTTATGCCTTGTGTTACAGAGAAGAGGCAAAATGAGGCTAACCGGATCAGAGAGAAGTACCCTGACAGAATTCCTGTAAGCTTCTACCCTCCTGTTTACTCTGCATTCTTTTGTCATGATTGCTTTGCTCTAATATATGACAATTTGTGTAATGCAGATGATTGTTGAGAAGGCTGAGAGGAGTGATATTCCTGATATCGACAAGAAAAAGTAAGTTCTCAACTTCTCTACGTTACCCATAACTACAATACTCTTTGCAACTGAAATTGACAAAAGACTATCGTTTATGAGTGGGTTTGCACTAGTATTGCGTGTTGTGGTCGGTTGTGCACATGGCACGTACTATTTCAATTGTTCTAGTCATTATGATCTATTGTGTCATCAGAGATCTTTTGATAATGATGGCACAATGGCACTGCTTCTGATAAATAGGATCCGAGTTCCACATTTCTGTGGTCCAGAAACTACTGGTGATTTAGTTTCAGTTTGGCTTGAAGGAACTCCAGTACTGTTTTGGATCAAAAGAAATGCTACCTCATTATTGCACACATGAAAGCATCATGTGCCATGGAAGCCATAGTCATAAGTTCCGATTTTCTGATGCCCGTCACTTTGTAGGTACCTTGTTCCTGCTGATCTTACTGTCGGGCAATTTGTGTATGTTGTTCGGAAGCGGATCAAGCTCAGTGCTGAGAAGGCTATTTTCATCTTTGTGAAGAATACACTTCCACCAACAGGTCTGCAAATCTTGTGGCTCTAACTTCCTTAAAGAACATATAACATGACTTCTGTTGGGCCACATCCGCATTCTCACCTCATTTTGCTTCCCTGTCTACATTTAGTACTTCATGCATGTTATGACATTTTGATGTGATGGAGAATCTTCTTTTTGCATAGTGAATTTGGGCCGAACTTTTTCATCTAAACAAGGCCTTTATTGCACGACCGACAGCGGCAGCTGATATGCGCTTCTGATTATGGAGCTGTACGACCTTCCGGGTCAACGAATGAAATGAAACAACTGCCTCCCCCTCTCCCGTCCATCAAAAAGTGTTATTTCCTCCAGCTCCCGACTCCGCTTCTCCCTCCGATGCCGGTAGATTAATTCATTGACAAAACCCATTGATTCCATCAAAGTGGTGGAGAATGCGCGTTAGCGCAACGGCTTTCGCGCTAGTTGCTCAATCCGTTGCTTGTTTGGTGAGAAAATCGCTGATGCGAACTCGGTAGTGCTACTGAAACCACTTTGTGCATCTTCTGTTGCCAGGAAAGAAAGACGTGCTGGGTCAGTCCGGCACGTCACGCTTGCTAATACGGCCCGGCTGCCCCTATACAGAAATCGTTTTCTCGATTGACCGACTTAACATACGCGTTTTCGTTATGGACAAGCTCTCCTTCTGTGCGCATCGATCGGGTTAACTGCACAGCTAATTGAATTCCTTTTCGAGGTTGAGTTCATCCGCATTTGCTTCCTAATTAAACTGAGACTAAATCATAATATTAAAAAAACGAAAGACTCCACAGAACATGAATGAATTCAGGTACATCACATCAGGCTTATATGTGCCGGTATCATACCAGTTTCAAGATTCTTGCGAAGCCCTTCTTGTTGCAACATATCCAGTGTCTTCTAAGGTTTCTTGAATTGCTCAAGTTCCTGCTCAACGCTTCTTGTCTAGCTCCGGTCTAGCACTTGTACCAGTCGCCTACCAGATCACGGCTTTGCTCCAATTCTTGCAGTCTCTCCAATTATGCAATCCTCTCCAAAATTGGGGCTTTTCTTCACTTCAGCACTTCCCCTCGCAGTGGATTCCACTAGGTTCTTAACCTCTTCCCAATTCTGAAACTGAAACCTGCGATGTCTAATCCAACTCGGCACCTAACCAGCTTGTCAGCATCGTAAGTTTGCCTCAACATTCCCCCTAGAAATAGAATAAGCATACGTACGGGGAAGTAGCTAGGTGTTTGACCCTGATAAATAGGATCCGAGTTCCACATTTCTGTGGTCCAGAAACTACTGGTGATTTAGTTTCAGTTTGGCTTGAAGGAACTCCAGTACTGTTTTGGATCAAAAGAAATGCTACCTCATTATTGCACACATGAAAGCATCATGTGCCATGGAAGCCATAGTCATAAGTTCTGATTTTCTGATGCCCGTCACTTTGTAGGTACCTTGTTCCTGCTGATCTTACTGTCGGGCAATTTGTGTATGTTGTTCGGAAGCGGATCAAGCTCAGTGCTGAGAAGGCTATTTTCATCTTTGTGAAGAATACACTTCCACCAACAGGTCTGCAAATCTTGTGGCTCTAACTTCCTTAAAGAACATATAACATGACTTCCGTTGGGCCACATCCGCATTCTCACCTCATTTTGCTTCCCTGTTTGCGCAGCTGCTCTGATGTCCTCACTCTATGAAGAAAACAAAGACGACGACGGCTTCCTCTACATGACTTACAGCGGCGAGAACACCTTCGGGCTGCACTAGATGGCACCGCAGCTCACTGCAATCGGGTCGACCCGCCCTTTGCTTCCCTACTAATATTAGCCTCCTGTAAATAAGACCTGCCAAGCAACTGTGTATATCCTGGTTTCCTCGATGCAAGTGATCGCACTCTAAACACCTATCAGCTGTCCTTGATACACACATTGTTTAAATGAAGTAATTGACTGGTCCTGCTACCTGTCAGTATGTTTTACGTACAGGAGTGGAGTGCCCTCATCTCATCTCTCTGTTGTTACGGTTGCTGCTGCTGCTGTAAACCTGTGAGGAGGTCAATCTAGGTCTGTGGGTATGCCATTGAATCCGGTTGCTGTTGCCATTTTGCCCTTGTTTAGATGTCGAATTTGGGAGGTTGAATTTGGGAGTAAGATGTCACTTCGTAATCATTGCGCTACTGTAGCATTTCGTTTGTATGTGCGAAAAAGTATCTAAAAATTGATTAATTAGGCTTAAAATATTCGTTTTGCGGAGTACAACAAAATTGTGTAATTAGTTTTTGATTTTGGATTGTCCTCATGTTCATCTCATATCTTTGTTGTTACGGTTGCTGCTGCTGCTGCTAAGCCTGTGACGAGGATGCCATTGAATCCGGTTGCTGTTGCCGTTTTATTGCACGACCGACAGCAGCAGCTGATGGAAAAGCTCACCGGCAGGCACGAGGGCCTTATGTCGCCGGTGCCATTACTGCGTTTGGGCTCTGTTACTGATGGCTGCAGTGCAGAGTCGAGCCTGGATGGTGGTGCTCGTCGTCCTGAGGGTGTCGGGATGAATGCTGGGAATCTGGTTCTTGGCGTTATAGTTACAGTGCCACTGCCTCTGCTGTGGACGTTGGGGCCGGTCTGTTGCAGCATTTACTTTTGGCTGTTCGTGCAGCATGGGTGTTGGTTCTCTAGAATTTTATGTTGCACTGGCCGGCCGTATGCTTTGTTGCCTGGCCAATTCCCTGGTGTGTCTGTGTGTGCTTGGCTTCTACTAGGATCAAACAAGGATTTTATTGCAAACAAAATACCGTGATCAATCTTTTGAGTGACATAAAGAGTGTTACAGCAGCCAGCAACTACAGCGATATGATGTACCTTTAAGGGACGATCTTGGCGGTAGAAAGGCAAGTAGTGGAGTGGCGAGGTGAGGCCTCGAGCACACAGACAGCACCGGGGGGGTCGTAGGGCACGACACTTTACCTGCCGCGGCTAAAGAGAAGAAACATAACATAGTGGATGAAGAATCAAATCTCTCGAGGCTGAAGGCCAATGGCCACGAACTTCGGTTGTCGGTGCCCGCCTAGACAGCTTTTGTAAGGACTTAAACCTAGATCCTGGAGGCGAAGGCAAATACGAGGACCCATCGAAAGTTGAAACCCATCGATCCATCATCCTTTTCAAGCACAACTCAATCTTGGAGCATGCTGTGCCCTACACGGCTACAAACATTGCTGACGATGCCTGATGGGAAGTTGGAACCTCTCAATGATTGACCTAGCTTCATACTAGCTGATCGATGATTGAGATTACAACAGTTGATAATTGACCCCTAGGCCGGCAAGGGATGCATCAGAAACCATGTTTTCTTCACTTCAGCACTTCCCCTCGCAGTGGATTCCACTAGGTTCTTAACCTCTTCCCAATTCTGAAACTGAAACCTGCGATGTCTAATCCAACTCGGCACCTAACCAGCTTGTCAGCATCGTAAGTTTGCCTCAACATTCCCCCTAGAAATAGAATAAGCATACGTACGGGGAAGTAGCTAGGTGTTTGACCTAAGACGTACGACTATAGCTAGGCTATAGACTGGACCGATCGACGATGGTCCAGTCGTTGCATGATGTCCAAGAAAAGCGAAATTCGATCAAGTCTTGTCAGCACGTACCCCTCGCACGCGCCCGCCGTCGTCACATGCCTCGCTGCTTCCGATATCCTTCTCTCCAAGTCTTGATCTATCGCGCTCGGCGCCACGGGCGGTGGTTGCCATGAAGGCGAGATTATTTCCTTTTTGGCGTTCGGTTAGTTAGGGGCAGTGATACACATGCTGCAATCCTGTAATTCCTAGGGCCTCTGGGGTGGATGGATCATGTCATGTGTGATCGAGGAGGACGCCTTTAATTAAATTCCCCCGTCGATGTGCACGGCCAGGTTCCATGTGCATGCATGGTACATCCGATCCTGGTGCGGCCCTTTCTTATGTGTTGTCAGCTGCCTGCATATACTGGTAGAGAAAAGGATATATGTTAGTCTCTGATACCCACTCGTCGAGTGTGTTTTTACCATTATTGTCGTAATTGATTTTTTCCACCGTGCATTAAAAACAAACAACGATGCAGCCGTGGGTGCACAAAGGTCTCGATAGTTATTATTATTATTATTATTATTATTATTATTATTATTATTATTATTATTATTATTATTATTATTATTATTATTATTATTATTATTATTATTATTATTATTATTATTATTATTATTATTATTATTATTATTATTATTATTATTATTATTATTATTATTATTATTATTATTATTATTATTATTATTATTATTATTATTATTATTACTACTACTACGTGGCCTCACCATCTTCCCTACGTACGACGAGACGCTCGCCATCACGCAACGGAATGGATGTACATGCTGCCTGCTGGAAGCAAAATAATATATAAAGCGGCGGCATCGCGGCAGCATGCACACGCCTCGTCCGCGACCATGTTGCGTGACGCTAGCTCCCTCCCAAGACACTAGTAATGCCAGCCAAAAGCCATATATATACCATGCGTGCCAATGCAAGTGTGTTCATCATGCACGTACCTACGGTGCAGCGCTTAACTAATTCTGTACATAAGCTTGGATGGAGGAGTACGTGTACTAAACTAAACCGAACGGTAAGCTATAGCTCAGGATGTGTACGTAGCTAGGTTGTGTGCATTCTAGCTAGTTATGTAGAGGCCGATATAATAATTTTCTAGAATTGAGTTTGTTTGTCGGAAAAAAGAACTTTGTGTACGTGTAGCCTTGTGTAATTTCTGCGTCCGGATTGCCGGCCTGCCGGCGCCGGCCGGGCTCAGCATGCATGCATGCCCGACCCGCAGTCAGAGTCACCATCAGGGTCAGGCAGTCGATCAGCAACTCAGCAGTCAGCACTGCATACATCGCGGCAGCATGCATACACGGGCCGTGCTACGGATCGAAACACGGAACGAGAGCAGGGGAATTAATGAACAATAACGACGTTAATTACCGTGCGCGGGGAGATGAAGCTGCTAGCTAAATAGCCAGGTTGATTGCGGTTAAAAGCTCAGCGTCGTCGCCAGCGATGGACGTACGTACGTGTCCCGGCACCGGCCGGCCGGCCGGGTTTCCTCCTTGCTTGGAAGCAAGTCTTACCGGCCGACCGGCAACCCATGCATCCAGTGCCATACCATGACACGGCAGCAGCTATATATCTAGTCGAGCGCTTTCGTCAAGGCATCGCATACTACATACGCTTGTCCCTCGATCGCCGCAACCAGCCAAAGCCGATCGATCATGGCGCGCGTCGTCCCTGCTAGCTGCGACAGAGAGATCGAGGAATGAAGAAGACGACGGTCGTCGATCGATGAGCGAGCTGAGGGCAAACCAAACAAACATCCCATGCCATGCCTGCAGTCTCTGTAGGCGATAGCTAGCTACTACTCCTACCTATTAGCAAGAGTTACTGCAGCGCATTCACCACGCAGGCCAGGCCAGCCTCAGCCTCCCCCACACATGCATACAGCATACACCCCCAGCAAGCAGTGCCCTACGTACTGCCGCCTATTGGAATCCTTCTTCAATGCCTCCGGCCGGGCTCCATCTCCGTCTCCCTCTCGCTCGAGGCATCTCGTTCCTAGCTTGCATGCGATCGACGCCAGCGAACGAGATGGATCGATCGGTGGACTCGACTCGACTCCACTCGGCACGCACTGCACCTTACCTTGTTTCAATTCGATTCATCAATGTGGCACTTGAATTCCCCAACCTCCTCATTGTTGGGTTGTTGGCGCATTCATTAATTCACTCTCGCTCCGTGCCCGGCCTTGGCCTTGCTCCAGAAGTCCAGAGACGACGCTGCTGCTACACTAGCGCGCAAAAGACTACACCTAACCTAAGCTAGCTCCTCCTCTATGTTAGGCACTGTGCGCGCTTCAATTCGGCGCTGCCATCCATCCTATCCTATATGTACCCCCGGCACGGCCCATCCATGAACCCCGGCCGGCCGCCAGTACTACTCGATCGATCACGCACGTCGTCGTCGATCGCGTACCAGCTAGCGGCGTGTGCTTCTCGCTTCTCTACCTCTCTCTCCAGCTCGCTCTCGATATAGCTAGCTCTTCCATATATCTCTGCATCGCCTTCGCCTCCGATCCAAACAAGATCGAACAGGGCCTATTAAAGAAGCCCGGGCCTTGCCCCCGTCCTGCCCTCCCCCTCCTTTCGGCTCCTCTCCCATGAAACTAAGTATAATATAAACGACTTGTTGTTCTTCACTCTGCTAGCTTGTTCTCCTCTCGCTCAGCTCGATCTGTATACGTCGTCGAGGTAGTTTGATTTTGCAGTGTTGCTCTTCGTCCTTTCCTTTGGGTTGCCGGCCATTGCTCCGACGTGTGGTAAGAATCTCTAGCTGCAGGGAATTGAACGGGATATTGGCGCGGTTCAATCAGAAAGCTTGTGCTCCATAGCCCAGGGGCTCCACTCTTTTGATTGAGCCGTGCCAATATCACGTCGTCGACTAGATGATAGCTTGCTTATATGTTCATCAGGATGTCGTCCATTTCTCATTGTTGTTACTGTTAAGTTTTCTTCTTTTGCCCAGGTTGAATAATACCTGATCGACTGCAAGTTTGTCATGACAGTTAATTACTCTTTCGATCCGTTTTGAAAAATGAAAACTTACAAGCAGCTTCTGAAGCTACTATGCTATACAGTAGTTCTTGCACGTTATTACTGTTAATACTGTTAACTGATACATATATAGTTTAATTTGTTCATGCAAGAGGCGCATCTGCGAATGACGGCTGCCTCTCGCCATTTATAGGTGGCCTGTTTGCTTGGCAAGTAACTACTCCAATGCAAACCGGTGCTTGATTTATCTAAGGCGTTTTTTTTTCTTTTGTGTTTGTCACTTGTTGTGAGGTTGTGTTCGGCATGCTAGTCTTAATTTCGTGCTTGCAAAATGGATGTCTTTGTGTTTTTTTAAAAAAAATAGGTAATGATTTCTTAGAAACTGCACCGTAGTACCATGATTCCTTTAGCAAGTTCTCTCTCCTTATAATTCAGATCTAGAGTACATACATTCTTTTCAACGTTACAGTACATAATTTTTGTAGCCATTGCAAGGCGTGTGGGACTCAAAAGTCCGTGTACTTACCTTCCGAATCCTGACTATCGAGCTGAAAATATGATAGTACGTAGAACCACTGTGATTATTATAGTCATCCCTACATTCATGCGTTTAGCTACTTTAGCAACATAATTTCTCGTTACCTTCCCCCTTTGTTTCCTTCAAGTACAGCTGGAAATTCGCACTAAACTGCTATAGTACAACTAGCTAGAGAGATCAAGATTTGCGCACTATAGCTAATGCTTGAGGAACAGCTCAGATCGAGGCATGCAGCTCTCTTGAGGACTAAAGATCAGTTAAAGGAGCGAATTATAGTAGAGACAAAAAGATGGCATATTCCCATCGTTGTGTGCCAGCTATAGCATTGGCAGTTTCTGCAACTCGAAAGCTGATCATGAACATGCCCAAGGAAGACCGACCGATCTACTACTGCATTGCAGGTGTGCCTGCCCTCCCCCTCCTTTCGGCTCCTCTCTCCCATGAAACTAATTACAAACGAGTTCTTCACTCTGATAGCTAGCTTCTTCTCCTCTCGCTCATCAGCTCGATCTGTACGTACGTCCTCGAGGTACCTAGTTTGATTTTGCAGTGCCGTTCTTTTCCTCGATCCTTTCCTTTGGGTTGCCATTAGTTAATTGCTCGCTCCGACGTGTGGTAAGAATCTTGATCTCTAGCTGCAGGGAATTGGACGGGATATTGGCGCGGTTCAATCAGAAAGCTTGTGCTCCAAAGCCCAGGGGCTCCACTCTTTTGATTGAGCCGTGCCAATATCACGTTCATCAGCATGTCGTCCATTTCTCACTGTTGTTACTGTTCGTCTGTTCAGTTTTCTTTTTTTGCCCACGTTGAATAATACCTGCAGATTGACTGCAAGTTTCTCATGACAGTTACTCTTTCGATCCGTTTTGAAAAATGAAAACTTACAAGCAGCTTCTGAAGCTACTATGCTATACAGTAGTTCTTGCACGTTATTACTGTTAATACTGTTAACTGATACATATATAGTTTAATTTGTTCATGCAAGAGGCGCATCTGCGAATGACGGCTGCCTCTCGCCATTTATAGGTGGCCTGTTTGCTTGGCAAGTAACTACTCCAATGCAAACCGGTGCTTGATTTATCTAAGGCGTTTTTTTTTCTTTTGTGTTTGTCACTTGTTGTGAGGTTGTGTTCGGCATGCTAGTCTTAATTTCGTGCTTGCAAAATGGATGTCTTTGTGTTTTTTTAAAAAAAATAGGTAATGATTTCTTAGAAACTGCACCGTAGTACCATGATTCCTTTAGCAAGTTCTCTCTCCTTATAATTCAGATCTAGAGTACATACATTCTTTTCAACGTTACAGTACATAATTTTTGTAGCCATTGCAAGGCGTGTGGGACTCAAAAGTCCGTGTACTTACCTTCCGAATCCTGACTATCGAGCTGAAAATATGATAGTACGTAGAACCACTGTGATTATTATAGTCATCCCTACATTCATGCGTTTAGCTACTTTAGCAACATAATTTCTCGTTACCTTCCCCCTTTGTTTCCTTCAAGTACAGCTGGAAATTCGCACTAAACTGCTATAGTACAACTAGCTAGAGAGATCAAGATTTGCGCACTATAGCTAATGCTTGAGGAACAGCTCAGATCGAGGCATGCAGCTCTCTTGAGGACTAAAGATCAGTTAAAGGAGCGAATTATAGTAGAGACAAAAAGATGGCATATTCCCATCGTTGTGTGCCAGCTATAGCATTGGCAGTTTCTGCAACTCGAAAGCTGATCATGAACATGCCCAAGGAAGACCGACCGATCTACTACTGCATCATATCGCAGGTGGTGTGGTTCAGTCTTGACTGGCTCTCTGGCCTGTGATAAAGAGCTTAGCCTCAAAGGGTGCTTGCAGTTGCAGCCTGCGCGCAGAAAGAGACCATCTCGACTCGAAAGGACAGTTGGAGGCTTGGAGCAAGGTTTCGCATTTCTGCATGACCTAATTTTCACATACTAGCAAGCACTGTGATTTGTCAGTGTAGGTGTGTAACAATAATATTGTGCACTAATGCAAGATGGTCTTTTACTCCTTTTGTTTATTTATCTTTGCTGTGTATTGCAGTGAAATTTTCTATGTCATAGTACACTTCGACATGGGTGACGTGCCTCTTCAGTTTTGGGGGACCGAGGAAGATGTGATCGCCATGACCGAGTACCGGTCAGGTAAGTACAGGTATACTGGTCCTTAATAGGTATATATGGTCGTGTACGTGGAGGGGTATGTCGTCGATTCTGCTGGTCGGTTGCGTTGGCGCTTGCAATTTCTTTGCAGATCGCCAAGAACGAAATGAACGGGGTATCATTTTGTTTCTCCAATACGTATTAAGAAGACAATTGTCATTTCAGAGCATCATCAGCTCACGTTAAACTGCAGCTGGGGTGTGGTATTAATTGATAGTAGCTAATGAACTTAAAGGTGCAATTTTTCATAACTGGCTGTGCCACATTAACATTAGGATGTTGTTAATGCCTGCATTGTGCTATGTAGTTGTATGTACCAGTACTAGCTAGCTAGTGTATGGTGGTTTCATATGGTGACCTATTTTTCTTCTGAGAAGTACCTAGGCTACTGCACATTTTTATATTAAAAACAAAAAAATGGTACATGCGTATGTATGTATATACCGGAAAACAAGACATTTGAGACATTTTGGTTTGGCAGATGATGATGCAAGAAAAAGAAAAAAAAAGAAGAAAATATGGCGATGCAGTTGTTTGTAAAGTTGAACAATGTCAGCAAGAGACAATTGGCCGCAGGAAACTTACACCTAGTATAATTTCGTATCACCAGCCAATGTACTGCATTGCGGCATCCATCACACGGCACTCGGCAGGCCACTGACAGAACTAACTACTGGCAATAAAGCGCAGGCCGTTCTCTCTGAAGAAACTGCCTGCACCAGCACGGCATAAATACTGGCGCAGCGGCGAGGCACGCAGATTTTACAGCAGGTAGAGTAAATTCACCTGAAAGTCACTCGTAGGCCTTGTTTAGATGTTGAATTTGGGAGGTTGAATTTGGGAGTAAGATGTCACTTTGTAATCATTGCGCTACTGTAGCATTTCGTTTGTATGTGTGAAAAATTGTCCAAAAATTGATTAATTGGCTCAAAATGTTCGTTTTGCGGAGTACAACAAAATTGTGTAATTAGTTTTTGATTTCATCTACATTTAGTACTCCATGCATGTTATGACATTTTGATATTATGGGGAATCTTCTTTTTGCATAGTGAATTTGGGAGGAACTTTTTCATCTAAGCAAGGCCGTAGTCTAGCACTGTGCGGATTCTTCTGCTACGTCTGCGTGAAATCGTTTTTTCTCCCCTGGGACCGATGCCTCGTGCCTTCTGGCGAGCATCTGCCAGAAAGTGCAGCTACACCATCTTTGCTGATCTACAGACTGAACGAGTAATCCTGCTCCATGATTGCTTCAATGGAGCCATGCATGGAGGTGACCGACTGCGCGCGTGATCCACGAGAAGACCTATCGGAGGAGGATACCAGACATTCAGAGTTTCAGACATTCAGGGTCTCCATCTGCTTCAATGCGATTTACATCAGACAAAAGGGTTCAGGGCTCAGGAATCGATCGGTACGGCTGGTTTAGCAACCCAAAGAGCTGCAACTAAGAGTGGCACTAATGCAGGAATTTGCTGGCGGCGTATACTGCATTTGGGATTCAGATATTGTCCAATCAAGAGCTCGGTGTCGTGGAGCTTCTGCTGCCGCAGCAGCTAGCTAATGGTGGAGTGGGAGCTGCTCGGCCGACACGAAGCATAAGTTGGCAGGCAGGAGGGAGAGGAGCATGTACCCCTGTCGAGGCAAGAGCTTAACAGCTGCGCCCTCCCGTGCCGGCCGGAGCGATCAATCGGTACGTCGCGCGTCTGCCTCCCTCGCGCGCCTTCAATGATCACCGGCAACTTGCAGACCTCTCCCTCTCTCTGATCAGCTGAATGCATGGGTTTATGGTGTGTATCTCTGCTGAGTGCTGAAGAATTCCCAGCATATCCCTCTCTGATCTTGGTGATCTATAGCAACTGTTGCGTCCTCAATTTCTTACCTCTGAATGTTTTTGTGGACAATACTCAGAAGCAAGCAGACCGGTGTAGTGTCATCTTTTGCTTCAGTTTAGAAACGAAAGTTTCATCTGCCCACGCTTCACGGTCATTTACAAACTCGAAACCTCTGCGCCCATTTCAGAGCAACGACAAACACCTGACGGCTTCGTTCGTTTCGTTCAAAAAAAAGACAAACACCTGACGGTACTCTTGCGTCTTGCGCGCACGCAACACCAGACCTGAAACACATGCTGCACGTTCTGAATAACCTGAGATCTGATCACCCAGCTGCATATCTGAAGTCCTGAACAACACGCAGCATGCAAAACTCAGGTTCTGACGCCACAGGAGCCACTCAAACACACGAGACTTTGTGGAATGGAATTTGCTCCTAATGGCCTGGGCAAGATACAATGGCCGAGGTTATTTTCTTCAGTCTTTTGGTGTTTCTTCAGTTTTGATCGCAGGTGATGGAATTGATCTGGACGGCGGAGTGAAACAGAGTAGGGAAGAAGGGTGCGGCAGGGGAGAACCTGCGAGGGAGAGTAAATGAGGAGCCGGAGGAGGATCGGAAGCCCGTTCGCCGGCGACGATATGGCGCCGTCGCCGGAGCGGAAGGGGATGGATAATCAGCCGAAAACTAGGATTCGCGATCTAATTTAGGGCCGTTTAGGCCCCGCTTCTTACTTTCTTAGGCATCGCGAGACGCCGTCCACGGGGACCTCGACTGCGTCTCCGGCAGCGCCTGGCCGTCTTCTCCGACGCCACGCCGCCGCCTAAACGGCCATGATTCGCCGCTGCGCCTCGCCGACCTCTTTCTTCTCCCGCCGTTAATCCGGTGCCTTTAGTCAGTTGTTGGGACGGAAGTCGATGTTGATGGGCCGCGGAGGAGCTCACGGGCTCCGAAGACGAGCAGTCGTGGCCCAAAATGGGAGTAGCAAGCGTGTGTGAGCTACGTGCTGCACGGGCAATCGAGAGGAGGTGGGGACAGATGACAACGTCGAAACATGAGTACTCTTTTCAAGTATGCCAAGGCTAGGAAATTCAAATGTGCCAACTGACAAGGCTAGGAAATGCTTGGACGAAATAGAGTTCATACGAAAAGAAGACTGCTAGACCAGCGGCTGCCTGGATGGACTCTACAGCATTTGGAAATAAAACTGAATTGGCAAGAGACAAACAACTGATGAGCGCCTCCCAGTCCCAGACTTCCCGTTAAGCCCAGCAGCAGCAGAGGAAACCATTGCTCCCACCATCAACTAGAGAAACTGTAATTTCAAAATTAACAGAGTATCAATTTTAGATGGCAAAAACAACTACTCCAGGTCGGTGAATGAAATTCTGGCCCGCTCTGACCTCGATAGCATCGTCCTTGTCCTCGTCTGCAAGAAGGAAATCAAGTGGCACGATAAACTGGATTCAGTCGTCAGGATTGTTGGAGAGATCTTGCTGTACATACCAAGTTGATCTCCGTTTGCCGATGATGGCTGCCCTAGCGCTAGCGATGCTCACGAGGGCCATCGTCGTTGTAGAAGCGCCCGTGCGTACCAGAGCATACAGTTCAGCCTTCCGGCGATGATCAAGTGCACGGTAATGGCGCGGCCTTCCGGCCGCCGCTGCGGCACATTCAGCAGGAACAGGTACTGGCTGCCGCCGGCGGTGGCGCCGTGACCGCCATTGCCGCTCCATTGCGGACGGCGGCGGGGCTAGCGAGGACGACGAAGTTGATGAAGCCGCGCTGCGAACCAGTACTCCTTGCCGGGATCCTGGCGTCGCGTCCGGTGCACGCCGTCGACGAGCCTCGTCGGAAGCCCGAGCGGACGCAGCACATGGACGAACACATGCAGTCACACTCGCGCCACCGCCGTCGCTGGCTCGCTGCTTCTCCTGATGAGCCGCCGGCTGCCGCGCGCGCCTGGCGAGGAAGACACGGACACTCTTGATCGAGATGCTCCCGATATCTGGACCGCACAGGTGGGATCGGACGGCTTGTAGGCACCCATGGGTGGACGGTATCTGAAATACCGACCACCCGGTCGGTATCTGAGATACCGTCCAGCCTCTCCTGCCCATGGCGGCGCTCAACTCAGGCCGTCCCTAGCTTCCACCCCCATTCCTCGTCGGCACTTGAGGGGCCTGGATGGATCAGAGGTGTGCAAGACGAGGACGCAACGCAGGTTATGCTGGGCTTGTGCGGCGGCGATGATGGAGCGCGCCGTTGTAAGAAGCTGGGCCGCCGCCGCCGCGACGATCGCCTCGAGCAAGTACACGCAGACGATGCCGGTTCAGCCACGCCGTACCGTCTCAATCTCCACAGGAACGCCCAGCTGGGTGCCGGCGCTAAGAGAAGAGCTGAACGTTTGTGTGGTGGCTTCACGAGCTGGTGATGACAAGTCATCAGATGTTGTGAAGAAGGTAAGGCAGATTTCACGCCTCAAAATGCCGGCTGGAGATTACTGTTGCTAGGTCCCTGTTTACTATCAATGCAGATCAGAAGTCACGAATGAGGGCCGTTGTACTGAATAGTTTTGGCCATTGAGACGTGTGCAGTGCAGTGCTAATTGAACGCTTCAGACTCATCTATTTTAACATGTTACCATCGGGCTGAAGTTTCCACGGCCAAGACACAATAAATGCAACGTTGAGATCTCGAGGTGTGAGACACGGAGTATAAGCATATACAGCAGCACAACCGCTGCGTTCAACAACCCATAAATTTGATCAGCAAATTAACACACATCGAATTCCAGACAGATGCATATCTTTGCTTTGGAAAATAAATCATTATTAGACGGGCAGAGGTAAAATGTCAAGCTGTAAGAGGGAGCCTTACAGAAGCTACAGTTGCAGCAGCCAGCCGTGGAAAGGCTGCAACAAGAGAATTGCAAGAGAAAACTGTAGCTGAAAAAACATCCCTCTGTACGATCTATGAGGGCTTGTAGTACTTGGTTGGCACGAAGGGCATCTTGGTGATAACAGCGTCATAGGATTTCCCACGAACAACAACTTCGAACTCTGTCCCAGCCTTGTGCAAACCTGATTTAACGTAACCATAGCAATGTTCTTCAGGCATGGGCTGAAGCCTCAACTGGTCACCTCACCGATGTTCTCCCCAGAGCTGCTCACGAGTTCACTGTGACTCCGCGCAAGCGGTCCTTGTGTGATCATGCTTCATGCTGACACGCCTGATCTTTGGGCTTTCCTGAAGCTGCTTGAGGCCAGGAAGCCACCTTCTGCTTTCCTCCTATTGCCAATTGCCCAGGAGAGGCCAGCTTCGACTGGGGTGATGTGTTGCTCCATGTCATTGCCGTATAGGCAGAGGCCAGCCTCCAGGCGGAGACTGTCAGGGGAACCCAAGCCAGTCAACCGGACATTGCCCTCGGATTTCTCCAGGATAGCCTTTGCAAGATCGACTGCATTCTCTGATGGAACAGAGAATTCAAAGCCATCCTCACCCGTGTAACTGAAATAAGAAATAAGATGTCTTTAGAATATTGAAACAATAAAGGAAATTTGCAGCCACCACTCAGTGTTCAAAAAACATAAACCCATCATAAATAACTATGGATATTGGAAAGATCATATAGAATCATGCCAATAAATTGTGGAAAAACAACACATATAGCAGATATAAAAATTTTGTACTGAAGAAATTTGGAAAACAAGCTAATATAGCAGATGGCTTGAATCGACTGTACACAGTTGTTGAGCAATAATCACCAAAGTACATCACTTTGGCATGATGGAATACAAGATATAGTACATCACCAAAGTACAATTTCTTTATTTACAGGTATGAGTGTATGGCGGATGGGTGATGACTAATCAATTTTAAGGAAGTTCACCTAGCCTTTAAGGAAGAAGGAAGGATCAGACTCATATAAGGCATGAGCTATTTAAATAATGGAAGTAAAGGATAAAAATAATACCCTGTTGTGAGAAAGCATGCAGATCCATTGGTGTCAATCATCTTGAAGTCACTGAAGTACATTTTGCTCAAATCTTCTTTTGTCAGCAACTGGAGCGTAGGTGCAACAAGAGGACCCTGCTTATTCAAGGAACAAGTTATAATTCTGCCTTTCCATGAGCTAGTAGGCAATGAAAAAATTTATTCTGCAATTCTGCCCATGGTTACTGGTTAGAGAATTACTGCACAACCAACCCTAGAATAAGTTGAATTGGACGTTTGAGCTAGCTAGTACGGTATACCTAGTAATACAAGACAAAGTAATACGCTACCTGAACTAAATTTTGTTATTATGATGTGATCTTTGTCGGTACCCAATTATTTAGTTGCAGAAGGAAAACTCGCAGTCAATTAACAGGGCAAGAAAATCTTTCTCCCAAACATGGTATAAATCCATACTCTGTTTAAAAGTAGAACATTGCTTCCAAAACAAATAAGAGAACTACAGTGGGTACTTGGTACCACTCCAGGACAACGGACCTGCTCTGACTAGAAGGGGTGACTCACAGGAGCTCTATAACAAATACAACTAGAGAGCATTCAGAGTTAAAAGCTGAATAGTTCTCTCATGTACAAATGATTGCCATGTACATTGTATTATTTGATCAAGAATGTTACAATCTTACAATGGGCCTAAACAAATATGCCACTTTATGATGTTTTAAAGAGGCTTTAACATCACAAAAGATTAAAAGAAGGTACATCATTGAGGAAAATGTTTTTTTTTCTCGAATACGCAGGAGAGCTGCGTATCATTGCATTAAGAAGAGAAAAGTTGTTTACAAGCACGAACGTGCTAAAAGGATACAAAGCGGACTACTCGCAAAAGAGACACCCTAACTTCCTAGCCCCGGCCTCTATCCATAGCTTAACCTCACTCTGAATACGCTCGATCAGCATGGAAGTGGCCACCGCATTGCTATCGAACAGCCGAGCATTGCGTTCCTTCCAGAGGTGCCAACCCACGGCCATGAAGAGGCTGCAGACTCCTTTGCGCTTTGAAGGTTGTTGGATGTGGAGTAGATGTTCCCACCACTCCTGCATGGAGATATCGGCGACCGGGAATGCACAACGGCAGTGTGCCCATGTAAACACTCGCCACCAGACTTCCTTCACCACCGGGCAGGAGACAAGCAAATGGTCCGTTGTCTCGTTTTCCTGTTCGCATAGCAGACATTCATCATGGGCATCTAACCCTCGGCGCCGTCGTCGATCCGCTGTCCAGATACGTCTCCGAGAGGCCAGCCAGAAGAAAAGCTTCACCCGGAGCGGAGCCCATGATTTCCAAATCCGATCAGCTCCATAGAATTTGACCTTCCCTAGCTGTAGCGCCTGGTACGCTGATTGCACTAAGAATTGGCCGTTGGCCGTCCATTGCCAGCGTACTGCATCCTCTACCCCTGGGGTAAGCCGGATCCCACCAAGGTAAACAGTACCGGCGCCATATCACAAATTGACCGACCATCGACCCAATTGTCAGTCCAGAAGAACGCCTGCTCGCCATTCCCCACTGATATGATGATTGAGGCGTCGAAGAGTGCAACTGCTTCTGGACTGACCTTGATTGGCAGAGCAGCCCATGCTCTTTCTGGATCCGCACGCTGGAGCCATAGCCACCTCGTGCTGAGAGCCAACCCTGATAGCTTGAAGTTAGAGATGCCGAGACCCCCATACTCTGTTGGCACGCAGACATTCTCCCACGCCACCAGGCATTTGCCGCGCACTGAATCATCATGACCAGCCCAGAAGAAATGGCGACGAATGCTGTCAATGGCTTCCAGCACCCACAACGGCAGTTGATCGGCCATGATGTAATAGACCGGCATGGCAGACAGCACAGATTTTGTCAGGACGAGGCGTCCACTCTTCTGCATCATCGGCCCTTTCCACCTTGGTAATTTGGCTGCAACCTTCTCTATCATTGGCTGGAAACATGCTCTTGGCAATGTCTATGTTGACAGTGGCACGCCCAAGTATGTAATCGGGAATTGGACGACTTGGCAAGGCAAGATTGCCTGGATATCCTGAATAGCATCCTCAGCTCCATAAATGGGCGTGATGGAGCACTTCGCAAGGTTGGTTAGCAGACCGGAGGCTTCACCAAATATTGACAAGATGCGAGCGATCGTCTGTGCTTCAGAGATTGAGGGCGATGCGAAGAGGATGGCATCGTCGGCGTACATGCTGCACTGATATTTGATCGCCGGGTGACCAATTGGTTGCAGCAGCCCGTCCTCACTTGCCTTGCCCAGGAGCCTGTTGAGCACGTCCATGACGACGACGAATAGCATGGGAGACAGCGGGTCCCCTTGCCGTAGCCCTCTCCTGTGCCAGATCCTCTTCCCCGGCCGTCCGTTCAGCATAACTCGCGTAGAGCTCGTGGACAGCAGCAAGGCAATCCAATCTCTCCATCGATTCCCAAAACCTCAAGCTTGCAAAAGCTCAAGCAGGAACGGCCATGACACAGTGTCAAATGCTTTGGAGATGTCAAGCTTAAGGAGCACCTTCGGTATCTTTCGTTTCCGCAAGAGCTTGGCCGAGCACTGAACGTACTTGAAATTGTCCGAAATGGAGCGTCCTTTGATAAAAGCGCTCTGGTTGCGTAGAACCAGCTCTGTCAGTCGCGGTGCCAGGCGATTGGCGAGCAGCTTGGACACCAGCTTCGGGAAACTATGGATGAGGCTGATGGGCCGATAATCTTGTGGTCTTGATGCGTCCGGCTTCTTTGGAATGAGGGTGAGTAAAGCTGTGTTCAGGCAGCGGAATTGCCGCCGATCCACCGCGTAGAACGCATTGAGCGCGGTCACCATGTCTTGTCTAATGGTTGCCCAGGCGCTCTTGTAGAACGCCCCGGTCAGCCCGTCAGGCCCTGGCGCCTTGTCCGCCGGCAGTTCCCGTATGACGCCCCAGACTTCTTCTTCGGTGAACGGGGCCTCCAGCTCAGTCAGGTCCAATGGCACGATTCCAATGGCTTCAAAGTTAATGGTGGACTCCCGGCCAAGTTCCCGTCCCAGTAATCCATCATAGTACTCATACAGAACGTCGGCCATGTCCTCCGGGGAGCTTGCTGTTAAATGATCAGTTTCCAGCCTGCGTATATGGTTTTTCCTTCGTCGGTAGGTAGCATGCGCATGGAAGAACCTTGTATTCGCATCTCCTTCCTGTAGGAATGTGATGCGGGAGCGCTGTCGAGCGATCGTCCGCTCAAGGGATGCGAGCCCCAAACACAGACCCTTAAGCTGTCTCCTCAGATCCAACTCCTCCACCGATAGCTGCCTGCATTCCTGCGCTTGATCAAAACGCAAGATCACCTCCTTGGCCAAAAGTAGCTGCAATTTGACGTTCCCAACAGTTTTATCGGCCTAGCTTTGCAGTTCCTTGCAGACATTGCGAATAAGATTATCCAATCGAAGCTTAAGGAGCACCTTCGGTATCTTTCGTTTCCGCAAGAGCTTGGCCGAGCACTGAACGTACTTGAAATTGTCCGAAATGGAGCGTCCTTTGATAAAAGCGCTCTGGTTGCGTAGAACCAGCTCTGTCAGTCGCGGTGCCAGGCGATTGGCGAGCAGCTTGGACACCAGCTTCGGGAAACTATGGATGAGGCTGATGGGCCGATAATCTTGTGGTCTTGATGCGTCCGGCTTCTTTGGAATGAGGGTGAGTAAAGCTGTGTTCAGGCAGCGGAATTGCCGCCGATCCACCGCGTAGAACGCATTGAGCGCGGTCACCATGTCTTGTCTAATGGTTGCCCAGGCGCTCTTGTAGAACGCCCCGGTCAGCCCGTCAGGCCCTGGCGCCTTGTCCGCCGGCAGTTCCCGTATGACGCCCCAGACTTCTTCTTCGGTGAACGGGGCCTCCAGCTCAGTCAGGTCCAATGGCACGATTCCAATGGCTTCAAAGTTAATGGTGGACTCCCGGCCAAGTTCCCGTCCCAGTAATCCATCATAGTACTCATACAGAACGTCGGCCATGTCCTCCGGGGAGCTTGCTGTTAAATGATCAGTTTCCAGCCTGCGTATATGGTTTTTCCTTCGTCGGTAGGTAGCATGCGCATGGAAGAACCTTGTATTCGCATCTCCTTCCTGTAGGAATGTGATGCGGGAGCGCTGTCGAGCGATCGTCCGCTCAAGGGATGCGAGCCCCAAACACAGACCCTTAAGCTGTCTCCTCAGATCCAACTCCTCCACCGATAGCTGCCTGCATTCCTGCGCTTGATCAAAACGCAAGATCACCTCCTTGGCCAAAAGTAGCTGCAATTTGACGTTCCCAACAGTTTTATCGGCCTAGCTTTGCAGTTCCTTGCAGACATTGCGAATAAGATTATCCAATCACCGAAACGGATCAGTGACCTCCGGGGAGCAGGTCCAGCCACGAGCCACGGTCTCCTGGTACCCCTCAAGTTTCAGCCAGAAGATCTCAAAGTGAAAGCGTGGCTTGGATCGGATCGCGGCATTGGACTGCATGAGTAGAGGGCAGTGGTCGGATGCCTCTGATGATAGCGCTTGCAGGTAGCAGAAGGGGAAGAGGTCCTCCCAGTCTGCTGTCACCAGTACCCGATCAAGTTTGACAAGCGTGGGGTTCGATCGCTCATTGCTCCAGGTGTACCTGCGACCGTGAAGGTGCATGTCCTTGAGCTCGAGTTCGTCCACCATCCTTCGAAACCGCGCCATGTTGCGCCTATTGATGCGATCATTACTCTTGTCAGCCGAAGAAAGGATCAGATTGAAATCTCCCGTCACCGCCCACGGCCCGTGGTGAACGTTCCGAAGCGCCTGCAATTCCTCAAGGAAGAGGATCTTCTCCGCATCCTCCTGTGGCCCATACACCGTGGTTAGCCACCAACTAGTGTCATCAGCTAGGTGTGTAACCATAACCGTGAACGAATAGCACCCCACATGCTCATCAGAGAGGCTGACTACATCATTACGTCCCGCAACGAGGACACCACCCCGTGTTTCCGATGCAGGTAGATAAGCGAACTCCCCAAACTGAACTCCCAGGGTCGAGAAGACAATATTCGGCTGAATTTCCGCCAGCTTAGTCTCCTGTAAGCAGACAATCGCTGGCCTCGTATCCCCAACAAGCACCCGAACAGCATCCCGATGGGCACGCATGTTCAACCCACGCACGTTCCAAGACAACAGCGCATAATTATCCATGACAAGAAAACACCAAAACTAGATAACCAGCTCACTCAGGCAACCATCAATCCCATAGCGGGAGAGGTCCTACCAAGCAGTGGAAATAGTTCCTTGACTGCCACCATCTCTGTCCTTGGGAGCTTGCCCTTCTCGAAGTATTCCTTGGAGGATTGCGCAGACGTGGGGGCTGGAGCCGCACCTGCAGGAACACCTGCAGGAAGTTCGCCCAACCGCTTCATCAGGATCACCCAGCACGCCGCGCCGACGGAATGTTAGCCATGGCCAACGTCGCCAGGCGCTGGCTTCCCTTGGACAGCTCGATTAGCGGCAACTCGCGCGGGAGGTCATCAGGAGGAGGCTGTGTGTGCGGCCTGGCAACCAGGGGGGTCTCGACACGCTTGCACACCTTCATGGTGAAGTCCCGCAGTGGAGTGGAATCCACCGGCGGCGCAGGAGCCGAATCCGAAGGTGTTGTATCAGGTGGCGCAGCATCCCTAGCAGCCGAGGGTGTCACAAGTGGTGGCGCGACCCCCGCCTCACCTGAAGCTTGGTTGCCAGTGTTGGCGCCATGGCTAGTGATTTGAATCGTCGGACACATATCGAGCCCAACAGACTCCTCCGGGGTAATGTGGCCCAACAGCGGCCCAAAAGCCCCGTCCTCCATCTCCACAGACGGCCCAGTAGTCACCAAGACAGCTGTCACTGCCAAGGTATCTGCTGAAGGCATCAATTCAAATTCCATGAGCATTGGATCCCACAGCCGTTGGACTGGGTCCACACACCCGGAAGGCACTGGAAGCTCAGCACCGTCCGGCAAAGGCGGCAATCTAGGATCAGTCCCAGTCGATGCCCTCCCCCCCGGAGGCAGCACACCCGAGGACGATACGCCTTTTTCAGCAAAAGGCCGCACCATCTCGCTGGTCTCCATTGTCCGCATCCGGGTGCTCCCACCCAGTTCTTGTGTCTCCAGGACAGGCAGGCAGTCGCGTGTCGGCTTCTGCACAGTCTCCTCCACAGCTTTGGCAGGCGCCTGCAAAGCACAGTCGGTCCCAGCAGCGCATGCTGTGGGCCCGGCGCTTGTACTTTGCCGGAACACAGCCTCCCCGCCTTGAGCGCCGGCGGCGCCGCCGCCTCGCCGGCCTCGACCGTCCCGGCGAGCGAATGCCGAGAGGCGGGGGCCAGAGCCGCCAAGGTTGCCATCCAAGTTCCCCTCCGGCCCTCCCGACGAGGACGACTCCGCCGACGGCGACCCGGACCGGAATTCCGCCACCGTGCGCAGGTGAAAGTGCACAGGGTAGGCCAGAACTCCCTTCTGTCGAAGGTAAGGACGAACGTTGCCAAAGATGAGCTGCATCTCCGGGTTACTGTGCGTTACCGTGATCTCCGGCTCGGCGACGAGGAGCTTCTTGCTCTCCGGCAGGGCATGGGGATCCATCGTCCAAGCAGTGAGCCTGAATGTGGACATGTCCGTCTTCCGCTCGGTAGCTTCATCCAAGCGCTCCACCCAGCAGTGGGGAGACAACAGCTTGCTCGCAGTATTCAGGTCCCAGGCGTTCCCTCTCCCAGGTTTGCCGCCGTCATCAACGCCTGCTTGGCATCGGCCGGCGAGAACGCCGTGGAGGCATTGCCGACCACTGCCAGCAAGGCTAGCCGCAGCCTGGCTTCCTCCGCCACCATGGCCGGCGTTCTATCGATGTAGCAGCACTCTGGTTCCTGGCTTAACCGGGAGCCGACCGGAACCGTCGGGTGCGCTGGCCTAGCCGGGGGCGAAGGCAAGCAGGGCGGCGACGGCGATGGTGTGCTTCTCGTCCCGTCGGAACAAGTTGGCGTGGGAGGCCCAGAGCACCGCTCCCAACGACGCCCACGGCGCGCCACCGCGTCGGCGTCCTCCTCGGCCCGCCGTGGACTGGCAGAGCGGCGCCAGCAGTCCCTGTCAATGTGATGCAACCCATGGCAGCGTCTGCAGCGGCGCGGGCACCGACATGTCGCCACCCTGTGGTTGTAGGAGAGGCAGTTGAGGCAGCGGCCCTCCATCTCAGGCGGGATGCGCCTAGGGGAGGACGGCGAACGCCCCCCGAGCCGCCAGACCGGTGGAGACGGCGGCGGCTCGAGCGCGACAGCACCTCCACGAACCCATCAGCGTCCACACGCGGTCGTCGACGAGAGGACTCCGCATGCTCCGGCTCGGGGAAGCGAAGCCGGTCGCGCAGAGAGAGCCGTGGTGGCGGCTGCGGGACCTCGTGCAGCGAAGCTGGCGGCTGCAGAGCGCGCCGGCTGCGCTGCCGCCGGGAAGGCCTGCGCCGTCGACGACGTCGGCCCGCCTCACCCTCCAGCCGGGGCACACCCGCCGCCCGCTCCGGCACAGGCGCAGCCTCCCGCACCGCAACCGCGGGGGAGTCCGCCGCCACGCCTCTGGGGGTGCCACCGCGCACCACCTCGCAGAAAGAGGCCGAGCGGGGGGAGCGTACCGGCGAGGGGGTGAAATCGAAGTCCACCTGCTCCTGCTCCAGCTCGTCGTCACTCTGACCGAGGTTGCCGGAGGTCGCGCCTGGGAAGAAAGGGGCCGCCAACGGGGAGAGAGGGGTAGATCTTACCGGGGAGGAGGAGTCTGAGGATGGGAGCTCGAACTCCAGATCTGGGTTTACCGAGGCCGGGGTTGTCGAGCCCGAGGAAGGCAGCTCCGCCGGCTGCCCGGCCGCAGAACTCGGACGCAGCGCCGGAGAGAGAGGAGGGCTCGCCGGCCCTGCGCTGGGGGTCTCCAGTGTCGCCACGGGTGGCAAGGTGGTCGCCGGTGTCGGGATGGCGACCGGCGCAGCAGCTGGGGCCGCCGGGGCCGGGGTGGCGGCCGGCGGTGGGGGGTTCACCTCCGCTCCGCGGAGCGGGAGCGGGAGGCCACACATCCTCACTCTGTTTTCCTTTTCTCTTTCTGAGAAACTCGATGTTTGGACCACTCTTCTAAGGTTTTACTGTGAAGAGAATTCATTTTTATCTTTCTTCTTTGACGTATGATATTCTCAGCATCTTTCCAAGTTTCAGCGACACCCAGCGCTAATAGAATTGCACACACAACACAAGCACTTCTTCCATGGCCTGATGTGTACAACAGGAAGGAAAACAAAAACACAACAGTTAATATAGCGCTTAAACATCAGGAAGTAAAACTATGTACATAAAATTAACATCAAGACAGAATCATGAAATTAATTTTCTGCATAAGTTGAATGTATAGCAAGAGATAAATCACTACTAACCAAATGCACAATGGACATAAACAGGTTTGCCCTTGGATCTCTTTTCACAAGCCCAGCGTGTAGCAAGTTCAATTTGGGATGGTGTTGGAGCTCTTGTATCCCAAGTTGCAAGACAAAGGTACGCATCTGCTGGAACAAAGGAACTTCTTGGCAGCTCACAAGTGCAATCTATGACAGATGGGCTTCCAGGAGGCAAATGTTTCAAGAGAAATGGCCATCCTCCCAGATATAGGCCTTCCGCGATCTTGTCATACACATTCTCCTTCCTCATGTATCTCTTAACCATTGCATACGTCCGAGCAAGCATCAAGAAAGGACCAAAGAGTATAAATGACCAAAAGGGAAATCTTCCAACTGGGTCCTTCCCCAAGATCCAAGGTAGGTTGATGGCATTATGGGACGCAAAAGTGACAATGCATGCAACAAAGCCGGTGAATAGGAAAGGAAGCATGACAATTTTCATGTCCAGCTGACACAAACTAACAGATATGACCAGAAAAGCTGTAGCAGCGATGCCAGTCACCTTGGATATCCCCATTGTTATTATGTTTTATGATTAAGACCGCTTCTTCTGCTTTGTCAAGGTCAAATCTGCATCAAAGTTTTCATCAGCCAAATTTGACTTGACAGCAAAGACTTTATAAGGGAAAAAACGCTTGTGCCTTGAGGAGAATTAGATTATGAATTCTAGAAAGAAGCATATGGTTAAGCATGCCAGCAAAACGAAAAGAAAAAAAATATATATGCGCATTTGTGGAATCTAAGTCCTAACATCTGATAAGAATGCTGCAGTAACAATGCCCAACGATTTAAATCTCACGCAACAGCTTCACAGAGAAACACCGAAGAAAAAAAAAAGGCAAATCCCACAAACTCGACTAGACTAAACATTTCAAATCAAGCGAATTCGCCCAACGACCATCGCAGCCAATTAAGCATGCCGACGAGGGTGGGGGAGATCAAATTGACAAGCATTTAAAATACGGGTGTTTCGTTGTCTGAAATATCATCTGTATCAGTTTCAGAGAATGTGCGGGGCACTGAAATTCCACCATTGTGGCGTGCGACAGAGAGGGGAACTAGATCCTATCTAAACGGAACTAGCGAGCCAAGACCCATCCAACCCAAAGATTACAAATACTGACAACTACAAGAACATTGTCCATGGAACTGAAAGGTATCCGTATCGATCTGAACGGAGCGCCGGAACTACAAAAATTCGCGCTCGAGGGAATCGAAGGAGAGAGGAAGACAAGTTTCCCGGGATTACCTCGGCAGCCAGGCGAGGAGCGAGGGGCGGTGAGAACGGAGCACAGAGGATTAGGAGGAAGCGGGAGCGGGAAGGGGAGGGAGACTCCATTGTTGGTTGGCTCCCGGCATCGTCGGGGACGGAGACATGCTGCTGCTACCGAGGATTTTTTTTTTCTGTCGAGTGGGCTGGGCTAGCGCATACACCTTGAGGCCCACATGCAACGGTCAGACAGGTCCGTTTAACTCGGCCCACCTATCGTCCCGCTGGCCCAACCGCGCGAACAAAAAAAAAGGTCGTGCTGAAAGTCGTACTGTGTACAATTCTGAGAAGATTCTGTAGAATTTTGCGTGCCTATGCCACAGGCAAATGGGCATGAATCGAGGTTATATGATTGTGCATGAAGTACGCAGATGAGTCCAGCAATTGTTGTTTTTAAGGGCTGAAGTTTGCACGGCCAAGACATAAGTAATTGCAACGTTGACATCTCGAGGTGTGAGATATAAGCATAAACAGCAGCACAACTCCTGCGTTTAGCAACCCGTAAATTTGATCAGCAAAGGAACACACATCAAAGTACAGACACATGCACATCTTTGCTTTGGAAATAAAGCATTATTAGACAGGCAGAGGTAAAATGTCAAGCTGTAAGAGCGAGCCATACAGAAGTTACAGTTGCAGCATTGCAGCAGCCTGTCGTGGACAGGCTGCGACAAGAGAATTGCAAGAGAAAACTGAAGCTGAAGGGACATCCATCTGTACAATCTATGAGGGCTTGTAGTACTTGGTTGGCACGAAGGGCATCTTGGTGACAACAGCGTCATAGGATTTCCCACGAACAACAACCTTGAACTCTGTCCCAGCCTTGTGCAAACCAGATTTAACGTAACCCATAGCAATGTTCTTCTTCAGGCATGGGCTGAACCCTCCGCTGGTCACCTCACCAATGTTCTCCCCAGAGCTGCTAACGAGCTCACTGTGACTCCGTGCAGGAGGCCCTTGTGTGATCATGCCGACACGCCTGATCTTCGGGCCTTCCTGAAGCTGCTTGAGGATCACATCTGCGCCCAGGAAACCACCTTCTGCTCTCCTCCTCTTGCCGATTGCCCATGAGAGACCAGCTTCGACTGGGGTGATGTGTTGCTCCATGTCATTGCCGTACAGGCAGAGGCCAGCTTCCAGGCGGAGACTGTCACGGGCACCCAAGCCAGTCAACCGGACCTTGCCCTCGGATTTCTCCAGGATAGCCTTTGTAAGATCGACTGCATTCTCTGATGGAACAGAGATTTCAAAGCCGTCCTCACCAGTGTAACTGAAATAAGAAATAAGATGTCTTTAGAACATTGAAACAATAAAGGAAATTTGCAGCCACCACAAAGTGTCCAAAAAACATAAACCCATCAGAAATAACTATGGATATTGGAAAGATCATATAGAACCATGCCAATAAATTGTGGAAAAACAACACATATAGCAGATGTAAAAATTTTGTACTGAAGAAATTTGGAAAACAAGCTAATATAGCAGATGGCTTGGATCGACCGACTGTATACAGTTGGTTGAGCAATAATCACCAAAGTACATCACTTTGGCATGATGGAATAGAAGATATAGTACATCATCAACGTACAATTTCTTTATTTACAGGTATGAGTGTATGGCGGATGGGTGATGACTAAACAATGTAAGGAAGTTCGTACTTAGGGACTTCACCTAGCCTTTAAGGAAGGATCAGACTCAAATGAGGCGCGAGCTATTTAAATAATGGAAGTAAAGGATCAAAGTAATACCCTGTTCTTGTGAGAAAGCATGCAGATCCATTGATGTCAATCATCTTGAAGTCACTGAAGTACATTTTGCTCAAATCTTCTTTTGTCAGCAACTGGAGGGTAGGTGCGGCAAGAGGACCCTGCTTATTCAAGGAACAAGTTATAATTCTACCTTTCCATGAATTTAGGAACTGGTACACATCAGAACTCAGGGAAATGAACTTTCTACTTGCCATAAAAAATGAAACTTGACTGCTTCTGGGAAATAATATTAAAGATGCTTAGGGAGGGTACATAATTGGGAGGCTGCTTTCCAACGAATCAGACAAGAAAACCATAACTACAGACCATGCAGATTTATTATTGTATGATTACATAGCAGCGAATACATTTATCCTCCTACCACGTGAATAAATTGTGAATCATGATTTGGATCAGAGAAAATGTTCATCAGGGACCAGACCATGTTCCGTATTAACAATTTCATAGGAAATTGGAATTGAATGTTTTGACAATCCACTTCAGGCATTTCTCAACCACCAAAGTAAGACCGTGGAGGAAGCTTTACTTCCACCAACCAAGAAAAAGACATGCAAACCTTCCCAACTGCTACCTCAGATAAATCAGTCAATTACAGGAAAGCACACCAATGGAATCAAGATGATGCCATAAATCAATTAGTGGATAAAACTAAATGATACTGATGTCTCTCTTAAGATTCGTCTACCTAAACATACTTAACAATCATAAAGAAGCCCTCCAGAAACCTACATAGGAATCACAAAATTTTACATTTTACTATCAACGTAACATCAAGATCAAACTTCTGGTCAGCATACTGGACTACTGTTATCCCATCACTCAGGTAGGCTACTGGCAAGACACAAGAGTCTTGCTAAAAAACTCACTGCACTGGATACTGACACAAAATTCAAACACCTCAAACTAACACAGAATTCCCAGATAAACTGCAAACACTATTCAGGTATTCACCAACCTACCACCCATAGTCCACAGCATCACTAGGCACATACTGAAACAAAAAATTCCCATATATGCCACAGCTGAAACACAAAGCACAAAAATTATCTTTTTGGGCAAACAATCACCATTCAGTCATACAAATCTCATCGTCCCCATTGATATACTGATTGTAACCGCACTGTATGTCTGTATCAAAGAAGCCACTGCATCTATCTAGTGGTCCTGCACATCTGAATCCAATCCCATCTTTTTCTTTCAAACGATAAAAATCGTATACACACTAGTTTCTCTGCCCTGTCGTCATTGCATCGTCAGCACATAAAAACAAATTCCATTCCCCAATCCTCCAAATCACCATAAGAACTCTTCGGGAATATTCGCCTATCGCAGTCATCATCAATTAAAACAATCTATGAACACCAGCAGGTGCAAGACAAGAGGGAACAAAACCGCACCGACCTGCAATGCGAGCAGTGAGCGTTCATCGTGGATGTGCCACTTGACATCTCCACCCTTCTTATTGAATGCCTCCATGTGTGCACCGATGTGGGCAAGGTCCTTGTCCCTGCATCCGGCGTTGACGACGAGATAGATGTGCTGGTCGGTGACCTTGGTGATGACGGAATCGTCGATGGACCCGCCTTTCTCGTTGGTGAATACGGTGAGCGTGCCGGTGCCGTCCTTGAGGCCCGCGACGTCGGCGATGACGAGCGACTCGAGGAAGGGGATGGCGGTGCGCCTCTTGAGGCTGAGGCCGCACATGTGGGCGACGTCGAAGAGGCTGCCGTTGGTGCGGCAGTTGACGGTGGAGTCCATGATGGAGTCCTTGTACTGGATGGGCATGCTCCACCCGGCGAACGGCACCATCTTGCCGCCGTTGGCGACATGGAAGTCGTAGAGCGCCGTCTTCTTGAGCTCGGCCTCCGCCGCCTCCGCGGCGCTCGCCAGGTGGCGGACGCGCGCGGGAGCCGCGCCGGAGGAGCCGGCGGCGGCGCGGCGGGCGAGGGCGGCGCACCCGAGGAGGCCTCTCATCATCGCCGTCGCCGCGCGCGATGGGGTTGATTGGTGGATTGTTTTGGAGATTGGTGGGAGTGGAGGCGGAAAAAAGATGAGATTTTGAGGGGGTGGGTGGAGAGGAGACGATGGGATCGGGTGTGGGTGGTGGACTGATGGGGCCGTGCGCGCGCTCGGAGCAGCGTTTGGTGGTGATGACGGATCAGTGAGTGATCAGTGCTCGCTTGTGGTGTTACATGATTTCTCTTTCTTTTGCAGGTGTTTTGTCCGGTTTCGTGGTGGTGGATTCGGACTTCTGACGGTGACGGCGAACGGCTCCTCGACGCAGCTCACCCACCTACCCCGCGCGCGGGGCAGAGCTCGTGTGATTCCAACTCAGCAATGATTCCGAGATGTGGGGTTCGGATGGTGAAAAAAAAATCAAAGATTCTTCAGCACTGCTCTGCTTGTTTGTAGCATTTTAGATTTTTAGGTGACAAAAGGAAACCAAACAATGTAATATACACATGAAAACAACAGACACAACTGTTCTTAAGGCCTGTTTAGTTTCCAAATTCCTACAGTACTCCCAAATTCACTATGCAAAAAGAAGATTCCCATCGCATCAAAATGTCATAGCATGCATGGAGTACTAAATATAGATGAAATCAAAAACTAATTGCACAGTTTTGTTGTACTCTGTGAGACGAATATTTTGAGCCTAATTAATCAATTTTTGAACAATTTTTCGCACATAGAAACGAAACGCTATAGTGTCGCATTTATTGCGTACTGCCACCACTGCCAAGCGTCAGGCCCGATTCGGGAGCCTGAATTCGGCAACTAAACACGGCCTTAGCTATTCATTTCTGCTGGAGATAAGATAACAACCACTTGAGAGATGGTGGCAGAACTTGGCCAGATGTTAGAATTGGGAGGATGAATTTGGGAGTATGACGTCGCTTCGTAATCATTGCACCACTGTAGCATTTCGTTTGTATTTGTGAAAAATTATCCAAAAATTGATTAATTAGGCTTAAAATATTCGTCTTGCAGAGCAAAACAAAACCGTGTAATTAATTTTTGATTTCATCTACATTTAGTACTCCATGCATGTTATGACATTTTGATGTGATGGAGAATTTTCTTTTTGCATAGTAAATTTGGGAGTGGAATTTGGCATGGACCATGCAGTTGCAGAGACCGACGAGATAAACTACAAGGATGCCAGGGATGTGTCCCAAAACCAAAAAGCCCCATGCGTTTCAGCCAAATTGCAGAGGTAGGTCGCCAACTTATGCCCCCAACCTTGTATTCTGATGAGCACTAGCATACGGGAATCTCAATCACGGGATAACATTTTTCTAGACGGGTGAGTGGTAAAACAATTTGACGAACATAGCAGCCACGGATCAAAGCACCAGCTATTCTGCAGTCTCCGGTCATCCTAATTAATGCAATCTCTGCATTTGTATTCGAACTAATTCATGAATATCTACGAAACATTGCAAAATCAAAAAAGAATTATGGCAACATGGATGAACCATTGCAAAGTGAATCAGAATTCTGTCATATCAATGAACCATTGCAAATGGCACCAGAAATCGATGATCAGATCTAGAAGTTCAAAGAGCACTTTGGTGCCAATCAGAAAAATGCCACAGCGGCTCGCATTCACCTCAAAATGCATCTTCAAAAATGCTAGTATCGACGGCACAACTCTATATAGGTGTATTCACAGGCTTCATCTCCCAGACACAAACACAAATAAAAACGGATGAGAAAATCTTGATGACACTCTGATTAGTCTGGCTATGACAACAGAAGGCACAGTGAGTCCTGGAAGCGCCTTACGACTTGGACCCTGAGGACTTCTTCGAAGACGCTTTCTTCTGCTTCTTGGGCATAGTCTCGGGTACCTTCTCGACATCTGCAGCCTTCTTCCTGTCTTTCCTCTCCCTTTTCTTCAGAGCATGCATATGGGCCTTAAGCACTGTCGCATATGAAGCTTGGAACTTTGCGTACTCCTTTAGAGAGACCTGGAGGTGGAGGGCATTGGAAGTTGAATTACAATAAGTTTGAAGAACTGATTCCACAAGCTATGCAAATGACATGAGAATAAATAAATGCCGATTCACCAAGTTGGGATAGTGTAGTACTGCTTATGGAACAGGAAGGATACATGAATTCACACGAATTAACTAAGCTAGCATCACAAAAACAACAAAGGTAACTGCAAATGAGAGCGTGCTCAGAAATTGCATAAAAAAACTGTCAATATCTTGGTAAATATAACACAAAAATAGCAGTCTTATCGAGCTCCTTAGAGAAGCATTTGGACAAGAACATGTTCTGATTTGCTGTGCACAAACTTGATACAAGGATAAGTAAATGTGCAGAGAAAAAAGTAGAGAAAACCTAACCATATACTTAATTTGCATTACCAGAATACAATTTGCACTTAAGCAGTCATGGTTCTATAATAAAAAGGGGAAGTTATTAGTGGATGACCTTGTCTCTCTTTTTATGCGAACCTGGAGTATGTAAATATTATGAATCCAAGAACTAACATTTTGTCCTACGGATGTTTATATCGTCATATCATTAAATACAAGTTCACGGAAAGTACTTATCTAGAAAAACTTGGAACTCTGAACATGGTATGCCCATCTCGTGTAAAAACCGAAAGGTGACCATGCTGACTGTTTGAATATTATTATACACGTAGATTCCACATAATTGCCTGTCCTTTTTAGATGAAAATTGACATATATATGCACCTTCATAAAGGTTTTCACCAAATACTAAAATGTGGAAACTAATGAGAGCTGTGATTGGATCAATAACTAAATAGAGCAAGTAAACAATTCTCATTCTTTAAACACTTTACACTTATAAGGTATCTCAAGTCCTCAACACATGATGAAAGAAAGACTTGTTTAAGGCACAAAAAGATAACTTAGAAAGCAATTCACAAACCTAGGAACTAACAGCAGATATAAATGCTAAGCATACATGGTAATCCTTACACGACCAGGTGACTGGCATATTTTCTTGTTCTTGTCATGCACACACTCTTGCATGAAGTACAACAGTAGAAGCCAAACAATGTATATGCTAATTCATCATTACAACTCAGAAATCGCAAATGTATAGATGATATACATTATTAGCAAGATGCCCTATACATTCCAGTATTAAGAAATCACAAATGTATATGCCTTATCGCAAATGTACTATTGGTTTCTCTCTACTTTCCATCATACTACAGAAGAGAAGTTGCTCATACTGGCATACTGCCACAGAGATATGCTCTATCCCATGTGGCCATGACCGAGGCACTCTGCAGTACGTCACATCTTTTCTAGATATTTAGGACGCTGTTTCAATTTACTAAGCTTATAGGTATCTATCTACTTTCTACATCCATACAATCCCTTTAACAGAAAACAGAACAACATATCCTACCACCATGTCCATAATCAATAACAATGATGTTTTAGCATATATAGGTGAATATGTATGCAAATGCCAATCTTAAATTCATACTCATAGCAACTGCATGGACACAATTAGCAACAAACAAGCTAGAAAACAGCTCACTAGTTACCACTACACAGTATGCACGCAAAACCAGCAATTCTATCCAAAACATATCCCATAGTCCTAGCAGCAGCCCAAGGATGTTCACAGTACCGAGGTGGAGATGCTCTTCTTGCCATCAGAGGCGCGGACGAGGCACCTGTACTCCACCTCCTTCCCCTTCTTCTCCATCTTCTGCAATTGTGCCTTGGGCTTGAGAGACGCTGCCCACATCAAACAGCGCATCAGGCCAGAATTGGACCCCTCAACCACTCCAATCTACAAATCACCACACGAGTATCAGGCCAGAATTGGACCCCTCAACCACTCCAATCTACAAATCAACACACAGGTAAACAGATAGGGCACTCACATCGCTTCATGGTGACCCACACGGAGCCCTTCTCCGTGCTCCGCTCGTACATGCTCGTCAGCTCGCTCAGGAACCGATCTGGTTGCAGCACCACCTGAACAAAGCCACAGATGCGATGCGTCAGAGGAAGTAATCGGAAGCACTCTCGAGGCAACTGCATCTGCGATTCAAATAGCGGAAGAACCCAAACATCCAATGGCGATTCCTCAGAATTATCGCGCCCAGTTCTACTTCTAATCCGAACGCTAGGGCAAAAAAAAAACTACCAAAAGATCTGGATCCCCATAAATTATCGCCGCCAAAACGCGATCCTCAGCGCAAAGGGCAGGAAGCACGGCAAAAGTGCGAGCAAAAACAGCGGAGGGGACGAAGAATCGGGGTGCGAAATTACCATCTTGAGAGGCCTCGCGGTCGCCGAGATAGCAGTTTCCCTCGAGTGTTCCTCTCTTCAAGTCTTCGTTGCCTTTGGCCTGAAGCGTGGAAGACGAGGAAGAGGGTATAGGGGGTTGCAGGGGAGCACGGACGGCGGAGATCGCGGAGCACGGAGGATTCAACGGTCCGGATGTGAGTTAGGCTTCCTGGAGACTTTGTCAACCGCTGATTGCAACGGAGTCTGTTACGAGGTCCTCCTTGCAGTCACTTTTTTCTTCCTTTTTTTTACCGAAGGTAAAATGCATTGTGGATTGTAAAATTTCTTGACTCGCACGACATGATCGGCGATCCTGTACCGGTGAAAGCGGTGGTACACATTGTCGTGCTCGTGCACGCGTGTAATTCTGAGTTTTTCTGAAGTTCTGATTCAGGTACTACGAGTAGTGAGATAATGTTCGAACTGCTGCAGAATCCTCGTACAACAGTTCGAGTGCAAGGAGATTTGGAAAACGGATCTACAATTCATCAGTCACGAGTTACAACAAGAATGCAATCACCCCTTCAGGGCCCCTTTGGATTGGAGGATTGGGAAAGGATTTTTGAAGGATTCATTTCCTAAGGATTTTTTCCTAAACTGTCCCTTTGGTTCACAGGAAAAGCAAAGGAAATATTCCATAGGATTGTATTCCTACAGCTGAGTTTCACAGGAAAAGAAACAAGAGCTCAGACCTCTTGGAAAATTTCCTGGCGGGAAAAGAATGCGTTGAGCGCGTGTTGCTGGCTCCTGTTCTGCTGCATTTCAAAGCTAGTTGTATTGGGTCTTGCAGAATGCAGAGGAAAGGAAGGCTCCACAGGTTCATCAGAACATGTACATATATTTTGCAACTGCTAGCTTGTTACTGTGAATGCTCAACGGCTACTTGTTTAAATTCAAATTGGATGTATCAAATTCCTTTGTTTTCCCTATGGTTCTACCAAAGGGCATCCTATCACTTTTTCCTATGTTTTCATTCCTATAGGATTGGACAATCATAGTACTTCAATTCCTACATTTTTCCTATTCCTATGTTTTTCCTATCCTATGTTCCAAAGGGGCCCTCATTGTTGCGCATATACGTATGAATCTATTATGAGGAACACAAGAACAGCAGGCATCTGGCACTACTGAATCGCTGAAATTCTGAATCCACTTGAGCCAGGGCCTTCGGTTCAACAGCCCGGCAAGTTTCAGTATCACAGCGCACAAACATAAAACAGCAGCAAGCAAGAGCGAGACTACAGCCGAGCTCGGCGGATCCTGTCACCCTCAGTGCTGACGTGGCCACGTGTGATCTCCTTCAGCGACGTGCAGCCGCTCAGCGCCATGGCGATCTCGAGCTCGTCCCTCAGCATCTGCAGCGCCTTCCTCACACCGGCCTCGCCATCCACAGCAAGGGCGAACAGCACGGGCCTTCCAACCTGACAGAGGGATGTGTTACATTACGGCCCTGTTTAGATCCCAAAATCCAACTCCCAAATTCACTATGCAAAAAGAAGATTCCCCGTCACATCAAAATGTCATAACATGCATGGAGTACTAAACGTAGATGAAATCAAAAACTAATTGCACAGTTTTGTTGTACTCCGCGAGACGAACATTTTGAGCCTAATTAATCAATTTTTAGACAATTTTTCACACAAACAAACGAAATGCTACAGTGGCGCACGATTTCCAAAAGTCCCAAATTGGGTGTGCCAATTTGGCATCTAAACACGGCCTACATGTCAACAAATGTCCCTGCGTTCTTCAGTGAGACTGTCAGAGCAATCCAGCAGGGGACTTACAAATACTCCTGAGGCTCCCAGTGCCAATGCCTTGAACACGTCAGTGCCACGGCGGATGCCGCCGTCAAGGAACACAGGGACACGCCCCTTTGCTCCTCTGACAACCTGAATTTCCCTTGCCATTGTAAATTATCATCGGACTGAATATATCCTAGGCAGCTGTGTAAACGTGCCTGTGATTGGTTAGCACTACATACCTCTTCTAGGCAGCTGATGGTTGCAGGAAGACAGTCTAGCTGGCGGCCCCCGTGGTTGGAGATGATAATACCCGCAACGCCGCATTCAATAGCAATTCTAGCTGCACATTTGCAAATGTTTCATGGATCCTAGCTCAGGTCAAGTGGCGTGACATTTAAAGAAGTAACTGGAAGCAAATACCTACCATCTTCTGCTGTTAGGACTCCTTTCAATAAGATAGGCAACCGGGTAATCGTCTGTAGCCACTTGATATCCTGCAGTAGTGCAGTGCATGTCATTGATAATTCATTTTCACTGATGAGAGTTAGGCATTGGATAGGCCACTGCTCTATGATGGTTGAAGTCATTCATAGTAACTGCACATTAAACCCGCAAAAAAAAAAAGTAACTGCACATTAACATGTTGCAAATCCTACCTTCCAAGAAAGAGAGCTGTCAATCTGGCTAGCAACATATGCAGCAAGACCAGAAACATTTGTCTGAAATATGACAAAACAGCTGTTGTGAAAACAAAACGAAATGAAATATATTCATCTCAATTTAACCGCCATGCAATTGGAGCAGCCCAGTTTTCAGAAAACCTTGTTCACGTTGCTGAGATCCAGTCCTTCAAAGCACTTCAATACCACATTTTCAGGCACGGAGAATCTAGTGACAAAGAAGAATACATAATTCAGATACTGAACCCCAGATGGTATCACATTGTATACAGTTCAAGACGACGACCTGTTCCTGACATCAGCTTCCCTGCGACCAAGCCGTGGGGCATCAACAGTGACGGCAATTGCCTTATAGCCAGAATTTTCAACCCTTCTGACGAGTTGTTGCACAAAGTTCTTGTCCGTGAATACCTAAATATGGCAATGACAGTAAACAGGGGAGGATCAACTCAAGAGGGAAAAGAATATAAGAATGTAACATTAGGCATGAAGGTCATACTGAAAGCTGAAAGAAACGGAGTCCTGATCCACTCGAGTTAACTTCTTCAATACTACAAGATGACCATGAAGACAACATCTGAAAATGTGATCGGTAAATGAATTAAGATTGGAGTCATCGTTTAGCCGATAAAAAGGTGCAATCTTCCAAACCATAATAGTTCCTGCAGCAGCTGCAGCTCGGGCAGAAGCAACCTCTCCTGCATTTCAGATGAACCTCCATAAACGACCTTTCTTTTGAATTACACCAGAAGAGAAATTAAGTGAATATAGCAGAGATTGAACCTTCTGGGTGCGCCAATTTGTGTAAAGCAGTGGGAGCCACCATAATAGGCATGGAAATGTTGTAGCCTAAAACACTCATGGACATGTTGATACGGGATACATCAATCAGTACCCTTGGTCGAAACCTAATATTATTATTCATTAAAAAGGACAGTGAGATTCATCAGTATTTCATTTTTGTATTGTTTCCAGATTTAGATGGAACACATAAGAACAAACCTTGGAAATTTTAATTGGACTGTAATAATAGAAATAAACAAGTCTTAGTGCCACTTCACCACTTCTATTTTTTTGAAAGTATGATTGCTCATATATTTTCTGCTAAAGAAATTAACACAGGAGAAATCCCCGGATAATATCTTCTATTCTCTAGAGACAAACTTGCAAGGTTGTGGTTCTTCAATCTTAGATAAAATTTTTTGCCAGTTTCTTCACTTTTAAAGATGCAGCTATTAAACAGTTGGTTCTCCGAAAACCTAAAATAAAAGATGAAAATAATCACATCCAGTGATTTAGCTGATCCAATTGAGCAGTGCATACAAACACAGGTAGAACATACAAATCTGTAAGATAGCTTACAAAATTCTGGAGAATGCCCCCCTATTCTCCTTGAGTGTCCACTGGTCTTCTGCTCCTGCAGCATAGAAGTCATAAACCATCTTCGACAGCTTCTTCTTCGCGAGCTCCTCATAGTCAGAGACATTCGTGACCACCACCATCTCCCTGCTCAAAACTCTTTCCCCTTAGCTCAAGGTTATGCCACCAAATGTTCTCCTACGATTATGATATATAATATTGAGGATAGATAATCAGCACTTGCTAAAAAAAGGATAAGGGCACTAGATACTAATTCGACGACTGCAAATGGAAATCAAACATATGAGAAGCTCACATGCTTGTTTTCAGTAAAATCAAAAAGATCCATCAATCTAAAACAGGGAGAAAGGGCACTAACAATATAGCACTATTGCAGGATGGATCAACAAGAGGACTGTGAATAATCAGCAGAGTGCAGGCTCAAGGTTTGTGCCTGTTTGTGGAAGTGGATTATGCTGTGGTTGGTGATGGTCTGGACTGCAAGTGTTGGTTTGATAATCAATTCTGTCCTTTGCGTCCACATGCCAAGACCCAAGACAGCCGGAGGAGGGGATGTATGATTGGTATATGATCTATCAGCAGTCAGCACTGACGACAGTGACAGGGCCGCATGTGTTCTTCCAAAATATCTCGATTTCTGCAATAATGCGTTCAAAACTTCCGATTCGGATAGCAGATGGAGCACGTCTGAAACAGTTTCGCATCGCACCTGCGGTTCCGCCGTGGAAGTCGAAGCTCCTGTAGCAGTAGAGGGCGATCAGCAGAAGCAAAGGCAGCAGCTAAGCTATCAGCCACGAGTTCGTCATCCCTTCCCGTACCGATAGGGAGATGAAGCTATGATGGCGATGGACCGATAGCTTGCCGCTTAGTAGGACGCGGACGATTCGGCATGGAACGGACGGTGGTCGGTGGGTTGGGCGAGGAAAACGACGAGCGGCCGCCGTCGATTCAGTTAATTTGGGGAGGTGCGCTACAAGGTTGGAGCTAGGCGGCAGTCGCCGGAGGGGGTTGGAGCTGGGCACGGCAGCATGGGCGCGTCTCGCTGGTTCGAGTGGATGCGGTTCGCGGCGGGCGTTGCGGAGTTGTCGGAGGCGACGCGGCTAGAGGAAGGGGGAGACGGTGTGTCTGAGGCGCTGCCAGTGGGCCCTGGGCCTACTTGTATCAGTCGCAGCAAGCAAACCAACAAGAATGCAATCTCAACTTCATTATTCTGACAAACACGATTGGGTGGAAGATAAAAACGGTCGTGTTTCACAGGAGGCTGGAATTTTTTTTTCCAAAGAGAATCTTGCATGCATGGAGTATTAAATGACGTCTATTTGCAAAATCTTTTTAGGGATGAGTGCAACTTTAGACGACGAATCTAATGAGCCTAATTAATCCATGTTTTGCTACAGTAATACTACAGTAACCATCCTCTAATCATGCGGTTAAAGGCCTCATTAGATAGATCTCGTAAAATAGTCTAATGTTGTGAAAGTAGTTTTGTAAACTGACTTTAATTAATACCCTTAATTATTGGTCAAAGGTGATGGAAAAAAATTTCTTCTCCAAAGAAACACGGCCAGACTGGCAAAACCATCACAAGTTGCAACAAGAACTGCAGATGTCTCATGTCACTGAATCTCTGAATCCATGTGACAGCAATACACAAGCACGCTCACCATGGCGTTCGACGGCCCTGGGAGTTTCAGAGTTTCAGGCTACAGCAGAGAGCGACGGATCCTGTCGCTCTCGGTGGTGACGTGGCCCCGGGTGATCTCCTTCAGCGACGCGCAGCCGCTGAGCGCCATGGCCACCTCGAGCTCGGACTTGAGCATCTGCAGCGCGTCCCTCACGCCGGCCTCGCCGTCCACTGCAAGGGCGAACAGCACCGGCCGGCCGATCTGACAGATTCGACGACAGGCAACACGGCGCGTTTTGACATTCGCTAATAAAGGAATGCTATTTATGAAGTATTCGACCGATGTCCGATCAGATGCTCCAGCAGTGGACTTACGAAAACTCCTGACGCTCCCAGTGCCAAGGCCTTGAACACGTCAGTGCCACGGCGGACGCCACCGTCGAGGAACACAGGGACACGGCCCTTTGCTTCTCTGACGACCTGAATTTTCCTTCACGATTTGAGTCTTTAACAAGTACAAGAAAGTGATTAAAATGTGCTTGTAGGCGGTCCGGTTAGCACAGAGCATAAGCACCTCTTCTAGGCAGCTGATGGTTGCAGGGACATGGTCTAGCTGGCGGCCACCGTGGTTGGACACGATGATACCAGCAGCACCGAACTCCATAGCCATTCGAGCTGCGGTTTTGCAAATGTTTCAAGAGAGTGCACCTCAGATCAAGTGGTATACTGAAGCAGAAGCGACTGACAGAAGGCACTTACTGTCTTCTGCTGTTAGGATTCCTTTCGTTAAGATTGGCAACCAAGTAATTGTCTGTAGCCACTTGATATCCTGTATTGCACCATGTGATCAAGATTGTCAGTAATTTATACTCACTGAAATATTCATGGAATCTTCCACTGTTCTATTGAAGCCATTGTCATTCACAAAACACATAACGAATCATACCTTCCAAGAAAGAGAGGGGTCAACCTGGCAAGCATCATAGTATGCAGCAAAGCCTGAACCATTCGCCTGAAACATATACAGATGAGAAGATGGAAGCGATAAAGTAAAATACAAAACCTCAATATTTTTCCATGCATTGGGATCAGCTCAGTTTTCAGACAACCTTGTCTATGTTGCCAAAATCTATCCCTTCAAAGTTCTTCAATACCACATTTGGAGGTAAGGTGAACCTAATGTAACATATAGAAGAATGCATACTTTAGATACTGAACTTCTGATGAAATGGGAGTCAAGTGTTTTTATCCCTGAAAATCATGTACAATTCAGATGCCTAACCCCTGGTGAAACAAATATATTTATCTGTAAACACTTCACATATTTGATGAATCAGGACCTGTTCTTGACATCAGCTTCTCTGCGCCCAAGCCATGGAGCATCAACTGTCAGTACAATTGCCTTGTAGCCAGCCTTTTCGGCCCTTCTAATAACTTGTTGCACTAAGTTCCTGTCCTTGTATACCTTATAAAAGAATAATCACAGCAGTAAGGAGACACTATAGGTGCTAAGAAAAGTTAAAAATATAAAGGGTATGGGTGTAATACTGAAAGTTGGAAGAAACGGGTTCCAGGTCCTGTTGAGTTAACCTCTTCAATACTATAGGACGACCAGGAAGACAATGTCTGAAAATATGACCAGTTAGAAGCTAACATGTTGGGTTTGCATAGCAAATACACTATACATGGAAGTTATGATCTTTCAAACCATTATAGTTCCTACAGTAGCTGCAGCCCTAGCAGAAGCAAGCTCGCCTGCATTTCAGATAAACGTCCATAAAGGGAAATCGCATTTCAGATGAACATCCATAAATGAAAATTTGTCTGAAATATGCCAAAAGGAAAACGAGATGAATTGAAACGAAGCTAATACCTTTAGGGTGCGCCATTTTGTGCAAGGCCGTAGGGGCAATCATGATAGGCATGGAAATGCTATAGCCTAAGGCACTCGTGGACATGTCAATGCGAGACACATCAATCAGTACCCTTGGTCGAAACCTAATGTTATTCATAAAAAAAAACTTAGTGAGATTTTTGAGAAGATTAGGAGTGACCAATATAACTTGCATCATTAGGAGTATCGTATTCACTGTTTTGTTTTCTATACTAGGTTTGGAGACAATATAACAAGAATTTGGGCAATGAACATCTGTATGTATCCATTAATAATATATCTGCACAACCTAAGAAAATTGAAAAGGCATTGCAATCAAAAGTTTAAAGTCATGGAAAACATGATATTCGCATGTCAACCAATTCAAACCATCAAAATTCAGGCCTTCAATCAAGAATTAGAAAAAGTACGACAGTGGATTGCGCAAGCATGTTGAATGATGTCATTCATGGGACCTCTTAACCACAACTCACAAGACAACTATCGGTTCATGTTCTTCAAGGGAAGTTTTCTGTTAGCACTGGTTTGTCGCTACCAAGTACTAGCCCACTGAAGTTCAAGCTTCTTAACTCAAACAGGATTAGAGCCATTTTACTTTATTTTGAAATAAATTCACATTGTTCCATTGTAAGTGCTGAGTCTTCCACTGCTATATTATTTGCGAAATAGGTTAAAGATAGGAGAAGTTTCCAAGTAAAATGATATAGCGTAGGCACCCATTTTCATATGTACCTAATAATCTTTGTGTCCTGTTGCTTTACTTATAAAAGTTATTATCGATGTTAATAATTATATCCAGTTCACTAGATGCAGCTAAAGCATACCAATTGGAATATAACTTACTGAATTCTGGAGAATGCTTCCTTGTTCTCCCTAACTGTGTGTTGGTCCTCTGCACCCAAGGCATAGTAATCATAAACCATCCTTGGCAACTTCTGTTTTGCGAGCTCTTTGTAGTCGCAGACATTTGTTGCGATCAGTGCCATCCCCCTGTCAAATTCTTTTGCTCAGCTCACAGTTCAGTCATCAATGTTGCAAAATAGATTATTTCATGCTTATAGTACACACTGAGCACAGGCAAGCCATACTTGTCAACAAATCGGATAAAACAAGAAGCTAAATTAAAGATTTCCTAATGGTTTTATATATAGATCAGTAAGAAAAACAAAAACAAAGAAGAAAAATAAGATGACAGTGCTAGATACTAGTTCATTGAAAGCAATTCAATTGAGCAAGCAAGAAGATCAAACAAACAATCTTTTTTTCGGACAGCAAACTACAAGAAACTTTTGCGCTAAATCATGAAGCAAAGAGAGATTATCGCACGGTACACAGTAGACAACCACTTAAGACCTCAACGGGCCAACAAATAACTGTTCAGTTTCAGTTTCACAATATCACACGTGCGCAATGTTATATAAGCATCTTGATTTCTCCCTCCCTCTATCAGCCGCAAAAACCTTATCGTTTCGAACAAAGAAGACTAATAAATGATCACGCAACGCTAACTCCATTTCACACTGGTGTCTCCAAATTTGTTGGAGAAATATAGAAACTAACAGAAGTAGGACTCTATGGTCAAGAGCATATACATATATAAAGCCACTACCTGAGACTCTGAAGTTGGAAATTTCCCTGGTCCAAAAAGGGAGTAATATTCAAAAGCCTCTCGCTAGTTGACAGAAATGTGGAATGACTTGCATCTTCTACATTAGTATGTCAGGTTGTAACAATGTGGATTAATCCAACATTCTGATGAGGAAATACTACTTCAATACTGCCCTTCTTTTTAATATAGCAGGCAGCTCTCCTGCCGGTTCGTTTCAAAAAATACTACTTCAATACTGCAGATATTGGAGTTTTACATCAAAAGCAATTACAGTGATATAAGCATCTAGAGTTGTATAATAACAAAACTTTGAGCTGCATTTACATATCTAGACGTGAAATTCCATGAGCAAATCCTGCCAGTTACATCAACAAATAGCGTCACATTTTCTCTTCTGTGCTAGGTACATCGATTAATGGCACGTTTGCTCTGCTAGTTATTAGCATGTGTTTTGGTTTTGGTACTTACATCAAACCCAATAGTATGCTCGGGGGACACCCGAGAACAGTGGGGAGAGTGTCCGTACCTGCCGGCCGTGGCACCAGCGGTGGGGCGATGGCCGAAGCAAAGGGCGGCAGCCCTCAGCCACCAATCCGACATCCCGTCCTGTAGCCGGCGTGGCGCCGGAGCGCGATGAAGTCATCGCGGTAGCTTGACAGGTTGCCCAAGGCGCCCTGGCATGAAAAGGACGGCGATTACCGGCGGTTCAGCTGGAGTAGGACTGGGGCGGATTGGGGTGAGCGCAGCGAGACTGCGGGAGCCGGGATGGGGATTGAGGAGGGGGTGAAATGGAAGTCCGAGCAGATGGGAGCAGCAGGCCAGCAGCTTCTGGTTGGTAGCACTAGCATCCGTTCCATGCGCTGCCGGGGGCGGAGCACAGCCGCGCAGGAACAAACTGGGACTGTGCTGAAGAAGGAAACAGGACAGTCGATTCCCGCAACAGGGACTGTGCTGGGAACGGAACCAGTGGTGGGCTTTGACTTGATAGTGCAAGATTTGGCGTTGCTTTCACTAGCGGCGGTTGAGAGTGATGGCGAGAAAACGACCTAGAGTGTACTTCTGGTATTATGTTGTTTGCTCCTGCAAATAAGCCATGAATCGCCCATACTTTGGTGCTGCTTAGCGGCGGTTGAGAATAATGGTGATACATAGCAAATAAGCAGATGTATTCAGTCGAGGCAACTGATTGGTTTTCAGTTCCTTCTTGACACTACTGAATCTCTGAATCCATTTGTGCTCTGGCATTCAGGTGCAACAGCCGGGTAACCTAAGTTTCAGTACCACAAACATAAAAACAGCCGAGAGCGGCGGATTGGCTATCTCAAGCTCATCTCTCAGCACATGCAGCGCCTTCCTCACACCTCACCGGCCTCGCCGTCCACGGCGACGGCGAACAGCACGGCCTTCCAATCTGACAGAGGACAAACAAGCATGATGCGTTACATGTAAATAAATGCTCCTGCATTCTTCAGTCAGTGTCACGGCGGATGCCGCCATCAAAGAACACGCACAATGCCACACGATCCCGTTGGTTCTCCGACAACCTGAATTTTCCTTGCCAACGTGGATCCTTGTTCTCCCTAACTGTGCATTGGTCCTCTGCATCCAAGGCATAATAGTCAAAAACCATCCTTGGTAACTTCTGTTTTGCGAGCTCCTTGTAGTCGCAGACATTTGTTGCGATCAGCACCATCTCCCTGATCAAACTTCTTTCCCTCAGCTCATAGTTTAGTCATCAATGTTGCAAAATAGATTATTTCTTGTAGTACACACTGAGAAGAGGCAAGTCAACAGATTGGATGAAACAAGAAGCTAAAACAAAGATCGCCTAATCATGTAACATCGATCAGTCAACAAAGGCAAAAACCACATGAAAAATAAGATGGCAGTGCTAGATACTAGTTTATCAAAAAACAATTGAATTGAGCAATCAAGAAGATCAAACAAACATATTTTTTGCGGACAGTGAGCTACAAGAAACTTTTGCGCCAAATTATAAAGCAAAGAAAGACTATTGCACTGTGTACAGTAGACAACCAATCAATGGGGCAACAAAGAATTGTTCAGTTTCAACGCCACAATATCACGTGCAATGTTATATGCGCACCTTGATTTGGTTAGCCTTACCCCTCGGCTAATTCCTTCCAATCTCTCTCACACAATCACACACACGCAATGAACCCAAGGTAGAAGATGAGGAGCACAGGGAGCACAAGAACAACTTGGTGCTGCTGATCGAACTAACTTGGGCTGCAGCTAGCTTTCTACGTACTTCATATATACACTAGAGTTGCGTTACAAAGTCAGAAAGTAGGGAGTAGTTGTATTCCTCAACCACTACTAGTACTACTGCTTGCTAGGACATAATCCTAATACTACTACACGCTACTGCCTACTGCTGTCGTCCATGACAAGCTGAGCATGGCCAGAAGTGAAGTGGAACACTACTTGCTCCAGAAATCAAGCAAACAACAAGAGCATGCTTAATTATCTATGAATACTTCTCATAATTAGGATGCTCTTGCTTGATCTCTACCCCAACCTTGGTTCCCAGCTCCATGAAGCGAATTCGACCAAGTGGCTTGGTGAGAATGTCCGCAAGCTGTCACCAGGCCTTTACATGCTTGATGTTGATCTATCCTCCATCAACACAATCACGGATGAAATAGAATCGTGTGCCAATGTGCTTACTGCGCTCATGGAGCACAAAGAGGACGCCCCTCATGCTTAGTGGCCCGCCATGTCACTGTCGCTGAACCTGGTCACCTCGAGCTAGCGCTGCTCCGGTCCTCCTTGGGAACATGTATCAAACAGGTCCATAGTCCCACCAAATAAGCTATAAATATCTCATCCTCCTTATAAACATCTAGTGCAAATGATGCGGTGAAAAACAATTTTTTTTGTAAACACAAACTAGTTTCACATACATGATAACAAGCTTGTGTTTAATTTCAGAAAACACAAACACGCACTTGGGCTTGACCTTTTCCCCCTTAACTAGCTAAGCATTCACTCTTTGACGTGCTCCTGTTACCCAAGCCAAAGCATTGAGCATTATTATTATTTAACAAACAGCAAGTATAAATTTCTCTCTCCCTTTCAAATTCACTGTTAACCTTTTTTCGCAATATTTGATCCTTCATCTTGTTCAAAAAAATTATACAAATACCAAATATTTTGTCTGTGGCTCACTTTATCATCGAATGTATTTTAAACATGACATATTATTTCATATATTTAGACTAAATTATACTAATATCATATATTTTGTTTGTGGCTCATTTTATCATCAAAGTTATTTTAAACACGACTTATTATTTTGTATATTTAAACTAAGTTTATGAATAAGATAAATAGTGAATGTTGCGAGAAAAAAATCAACAGTAAATACTACATTCGTTCTAAAATGTAGGCCATTTTGGATTTTATAAATACATAGTTTTCTCTATAAATATAGATATGGTTTATAATTGGATACATAGCTAAAATTATGTATCTAGAAAAGTCAAACTAACCTCTATTTTGGAGAGGTGGTAGTAATTTAGAACGGAGGTAGAGTAATAAAGTAGAGCAGCATCGAGCATGATGGTAGCCCCCTCAACCGACGCCCATCCGCACTAGTTGTACCGTATTTCCATGGATAAGTATAAATTCCTCCGGCGTTGTGAGGCTGACATATGGGTCCAGGACCCACGTGTTGGACTAACAATCCGTCGTGTGGACACAAGGGTGATTCAGTAAAAATCATAACCCTGCAACTCAATGAGGCCAAAGCTTCAGAGACTCATCTTCCATTGGCAGAAACCCGGAAGAATCAATCGCCAATTAACACTGCCAACTGCAACAACGCTGCAAATGTCATGATGAACAGGCACACACGACACGAACGCAGCCTCCTTATTTGCTGGGTGTGAAATGGAAGCACAGCACAGCGACTACAAACTGCAGTATCTCCAATCGGCTAATTAACGTACACCAATCTTCCATTGCGGATCGATCATCACATATACGGGCTACAGCCGCGAGCGGCCGATCCGGTCGCCGTCGGTGATGACGTGGGCGCGGGTGATCTCCTTCAGCGACGTGCAGCCGCTGAGCGCCATGGTGAGCTCCAGCTCGTCCCTCAGCATCTGCAGCACCTTCCGCACGCCAGCCTCGCCGTCCACGGCCAGCGAGAACAGCACCGGCCGCCCGATCTGCAAGCAGCAGGAAGCAGCGGCGTCAGTTGTCAGGCTGAAATTCTCTGCATTGCGAAACCAGATGCTTGAGTTGTAGCAGTGGGTGTGTCATGTGGGCTTACGAATACTCCTGAAGCTCCCAACGCCAGGGCCTTGAACACGTCCGTGCCACGGCGGACGCCGCCGTCGAGGAACACCGGCAGCCGGCCCTTCGCTTCCCTGACAACCTGAATCCACATGATCGACACTTCTCGTCAAAATCTCAGCAGGAAGACGGAAGTGGAAAGTCTGATCACATACTGAAGCTGCCTGCACTTGTCTGAAAACGTAATTCCTGAAGCTCAGAATACAGGAGATTGGTTAGTGTACCTCTTCTAGGCAGCTGATCGTCGCAGGAACGTAATCTAGCTGGCGGGCGCCATGGTTGGACACGATGATCCCAGCAGCACCATATTCAATTGCAAGTCTAGCTGCATTGCATATATGTTTCGTGTGATTACAGGCAGTAACAAAAGCTGATGTGGAGGTGGAGCTGCACCTCAAAATCTGGAAGTCTGAAACAGAACACTTACTGTCTTCTGCAGTCACGACACCTTTCACTAAGATCGGCAATGAGGTAATAGTCTGTAGCCACTTGACGTCCTGCATTGTGCATCACTAGTTATCAGTATTTCGTTGCCACATACTCAAGTAGCCAGAACACTGAAATGCAAGATGCTGACCCATTTATGTTTACAGGACTTCATCCCATTTACATGTCAGATTATTTGTTATAGGAAACTCAAGTAGCCAGAGTGTATGTACGAATAATACCTTCCAGGAAAGGGTGCGGTCAACTTGACCAGCAACATAAGAAGCAAGGCCAGAATCATTTGTCTGATACAACACAAAATATCTGGTAAGGCCTGAAGAAATGATGCATATTTATAGTCGTATGTCAAACTCAGTTTAAAGATAACCTTGTCCATCGTGCCAAGATCCAGCGCTTCAAAGTTTTTCAACACCAGATGTGGAGGTAAGGTGAATCTGCATGGTTTCAGAGTACATAAGCAGTAAAAATCCTACTACGTACTATAAAAAATGAACATTTCATCCGTACAACATACTGGGTTCAGTTGTTAGATTAGCACCTGTTTTTTATATCAGATTCCCTGCGGCCAAGCCTCGGAGTATCAACAGTGAGTGCAATAGCCTTGAAGCCAGCCATTTCAGCCCTTTTCACCAGTTGCCGTACTATATTCCTATCCTTGTAGACCTAATGGAGTAATGGACAATGATATACATGATAAGATCAGTTTGATGAACAGACATAAGCAATGCTTCTTGTAGGTCCATGAAGATAATACATACGTAAAGCTGGAAGAAACGTATCCCTGGCCCAACTGAGTTAACCTCTTCAACGCTAGAAGTAGACCATGAGGACAATGTCTGAAAAACATAAAGAACGGTCATAGGATCAGCACGATCGATTAGTGTTTGGGTGAAAACAGAGGTGTCACAAGCTGTTCTGATCTTTCAAACCATTATTGTTCCTGCAGAGGCTGCTGCTCTTGCCGTAGCAAGCTCTCCTGCATTCCAGATAATTTCAACATGAGATTTTTTTTCTTTGGAAAATGAGTAGAAAATTTTAGCTGAACATTTGTCTGAACCTTCAGGATGAGCCATTTTCTGCATGGCTGAGGGAGCAATCATGATAGGCATGGAAATGTTGAAACCCAACACACTAGTAGCCATGTCAATATGGGAGACGTCAATTAGTATGCGTGGCCGAAACCTATAACCATTTGCCATGGAAAGATAAAGTGAGGTTCTTCAAGAAGAAAATATGGATTATACATTTCATATTAAAATATCACGTGTAACATTTCCTTTTTCTCAAGCTTGAACTGTTATTTCTTTAAGGGTATGGACTGTAGTTAGTAAATTATTGGTTTTTTCCAAAGCCTGTTTTGTAGACAATTAATCCCTACTCTTATTGCGCAAATATTTTTTTCTTAATTCTCCAGCATCATCGGCACAAAACTTTAAGAGTCAAATTTTTTTTCTTAATTCTCCAGCACCATCAGCACAAAACTTTAAGAGTTCAGTCATATCATCAAAGATATGAGCCCTTGTGCGTGTGCCTGGTTCGGCACATGTTGTAAACTCATCCTGTAAATGTTTTGCTTCTTCTTAATGGAAAGATACATAGCTCTACCGTGTATTCTCGAAAAAAAAATGGCATATCATCAAAGAGCTGAAGCCTGTGAACTGGGAATATATTTGCACATGTACATGTATTACTGATGTCATGTGCCTTATCTGAGAGTTCCTAGTGAAGTTGGCATCTTCTTTTGACCATCCAGACCACAAGTCACAAGACTCATCTGATCTCTTGTCCTTTACTCAATGTGATTGGTCCACTTTTGCTACCATTTTACTTATACTAATCAAAGGCAAGTTTATCCCCTTAGACTAAAAAATTAGACAAAGTTACCTCAGACTAATTGTTGTCATGGAGCTGTACTTTTTCCACAATGGCTGGAGGCACCTCTGTGTCCTCTCCTATCCTTTCTCCAAATTTTTATAATGATACATGGTTGTCAACTAACATACAGTCTCTACTAGATATGAAGAAAATATGCCATCCTTGTATACTTCTTCTGAACGTATTCCATAAAGTTCTCCTGACTTTTGGTGAATTATTAGCTGGTGATGTGAATAAAACAAGAACAGTTGCAGTAGCAGTGTGCTACCAAGCGAATACAGCTAAGAGCCTAAGACCAACAATTTTGGAAGGTAGCTTAGCTTACAGAATTCTGGAGAAGGCCTCCCTGTTCTCCTTGAGAGTCCACTGATCTTCGGCACCGGACGCGTAGTAGTCATATACCATCTTCGGCAGCCTCTCCTTCGCGAGCTTCTCATACTCCGTGACGTTTGTAACCAGCTCCATCTCTGATACCTCTGCCAAAATAATTTTCTCGGTTTGTTACAGTTCATCGACAGTTGAAACAGATTCTGGTGGTGAACAATGACAAGAAAAAAAGAGGGGATTGCCGTAATTCAACACAGAGAAATCAAGAAAGATCGAAATCGAGACATGGACAAAGTAATAAGAGATAAATCCCTGAATGATTAATGGAATCAGACGTTCTTTGGTAACCTAGCAACATCTCAAAAATATACCATACGAATCAGCACTGCAAAAACACAAATCGATCCAAGGGATTTTCAACAATGGAAGGAGGAAGGATTACCCCATCCCCGCGCAGAATCACATGGCAAAGAAGAGCGCATAAACGAACAGGACCTAACCGGGCCGCGAGAAAGAAACATGACGAAATGATGAGATGCGAAGATTTCAGGGGAGGATCGGAAGAACTCACTGAACGAGCAAGGGAAGCGGTGGCGGAAGCGGCCGAGAGGCTGTGACGGCCGCCCGTGTCTGGTGGTGTGGCCGTGCGCCCGTGCGGGTATTTAAACACTCAGATCCGATGGTATGGTCCGCTGCTGTTGCTGTCACTGTTATGAGTCCGTGAATTGAGCTCTGAACTACTGACAGTGTAGCACATAACACCCTGTTCGTTTGGCTTATTCACGAGCCAGTAATATTTTTCTCTCGGTAAAAACGAACACCACTCACCAGCCAACCAAACAGAGTATGCATTGCCGAATGAACAATTAGATCAGTGATTCAGAGAAATGTTTCAAATCAGTGCGCGAGACCGTATCATCATATTGTTTATTTTTGGTCCCGGCACTGTAGTTTTGTAGCTATTCGGCCTCTCCTTGTTGCAATATCGTTGGAAATCCGACAGCACGATGCAGGCACATGGATGCTTGGAGACAGGGATATAGCAGACGCCAACTTGAGTTTTGAGTTATGCGCTTGTCTCTGCCACATAAAAACATCCTTAGGCCGTGTTTCTTTGAAGTTTGGAAATATTTTTCCAAAAGAATCTTGTATGCATGAAGTACTAAATAAAGTCTATTTGCAAAATCTATTTAGTGATGAGTGTAACTTTGCGCGACGAATCTAATGAGTCTAATTAAGCCATGGTTTGCTACAGTAACCATTCTCTAATCGCGCGGTCAAAGACCTCATTAGATAGGTATCGCGAAATAGTTCAATGGTGTGAAGATAGTTTTGTAAACTGACTTTATTTAATACCCTTAATTATTGGTGGGGCGGAAAAGTTTTTCCACCCCAAAGAAACACGGCCTTAGATTCCTGCCGTTCTGCAGTGTCAGTGTGTCACTTCTGCTAATTGGCATGAACAGACATCAGTAATTATTTTCTGCAGCATCCAAAGCGCATACATAGAATCTTATGTCCAGTCCAAACTGTGACACGAAAGCATTTCAGCTTGTGGACACAAATTGGGGCGTCTCAACTGGACAGGCTGATGTGTCTAGTTGGGCTTCAAGAAATTAGAAACTACTACTACTCAGCTACGCGTGCATTTTCTTTTCGGAGGCCAATCGATCGGCTTGCGTTAGGTTCTGCTGATGCATAGTAGTATTGTTGTTAGTGCAGAACCAAGCAGTACACATCAGCATAACTTAGGCCTTAGGGGCTATGACGTCTTAACACTATATTCATTCCTTTCTGAAGAAAGTAGAATAATTCCACGTATTGGAGCCTGCTTTTGCGATGCTTCAATAGCTCACGCAAGCCAACATCAATCAGTCATTTACAAAGCCCATTTCCTCCTGTTCAAGTGCTATCACTAGGAAGCTAATCTTGGTAATATGCCGACACTGAGTGTTAATAGGGCGGAATCTGGTAGTGACCGTGCTAATCTCTATCTAATTATAAAGTAAGAATTGATTCAGCGGTATGTCATAATTTTTCAGTAAACCCCCTAATACTAATAAAATTCAACCCACCGTCCCTGTAGTTGTCTATGTAAAAATTTACAGAAAACCCCTAAACTTTTTTAAATCGATCTTTAAATTCTTTAAACGTTCTCTCCTAACCTTAATCATTCGCCCGCGCCCTGCTCCCGCGCTACCCCTACGTCGTCATCGTCGACACCGAGTACCCGGCACCGTCCACCACCATCCCGCTGGGACATGCGACGCCAACCTCACCCCTGACGAGTGCTACGCCCTGGTGAAGCCAACATCGACAGAGCTCCCCATCGTGCAGCCTTCGGGCTCACGCTCTGCGACGTGCTCGGCAACCTCCCCATCGTCATGGACTACGCCACCGGCTACCACACGGAGCGCGCCTGGGAGTTCAACTTCGCTGACTTCGACCCAAGCCGCCACCGCCATGCGCCCCAGTCCGTCGAGTTCCTGATACCGCAGGGCATCGACTTCGACCGCGCGCCAGTGTGGCGTGACCTCGGCAGCGTTCGCGGGGGGACGACGACGAGCGGCGGCTGATGTAGGTAGTGTTCGGCGGGGCCTATGACATGGCGTACCTCGTCAATATGCTCGACGGCGGGCAATGTACGAACAAATAACCCTTGGGTAACATGGGAACAAGACGGATGTGTCAGCGATAACACTTGGTTGCTAGCTTCTTTTTATTTCAATCCCGTTGCAACGCACGGGCATATTTGCTAGTCTTTGTAATTAGGGCATGTCTGATTGTGATCTTTGCAAGGTCTTAATATGCCGAATCTGAATAATCCAACACTTCCGGGCCCGTTTGGAACTCAGAATTTCCATAGGAATCCTATGCAGATTCCTACACCAAACGGGTCTCGGTGTTTTTTTAAGACTTCCTGTTATACCCTGAAAAAGTGAGAGTAGGAAGAAAACTAGTATTGCAACAGAAAAAAGAGATATGTACCTACAAAGAGGAAACTGCACTAAAAATTCTGTACATGGAACTTCATGGACTATCAGATCTCTGCTGCATCTAGGACAGAACCACAATACAATGATGCGTCATGGGCAAAGATCCCGTGAAGCATTCATTTCTCTTTTTTTTTTGAAAGTTGAAGTATTCATTTCGGATCTCCATTCGAGACAGTCAGAGGTCGGATTGGATAAACTTATTACCTTAACCTCTAATATTTTTCTTACTCAAACGAATGGAGCTGTCAACTCGTCAGAATGCATGCGTTATTCAGAAAGCTGGATCAGGAGAAAGCCTACGTTAAGTTATGTCCCGTCCAAATGATAAGCTTAGAGTATTTCGGATGCTGTGTACAAGTTGTTGTCTTTCAGCTAGAGGAAGCACGTCTAAGTGGTTAATCTAGTTTGATCTCGTTGAAAAATCATGTGATATACGTGAGGTATATATCTATTGTTTACGCCAGCTAAACACCAACTGCAGTCTGCAGAGCAAGCTTCGGACTTGTTCATGGCAGAGCACATAGTTTTAGCCGAGCGGTTTCCGGATTCTGTTTTTCATAACAGAATTATCAAAGCCTGAATTATTCAGTGCAACTATGCAAGTGCGTGCGCCTGAACTTCCTGTTCCTCACCACGTGCATGGTCGAAAATAATTGCACCAGCTTCCAGCTCCGGTTTCTCCAGTTTGGCCAACGTAATCCATCTCGTTCGCCTTCATGAATCCAGGTTTCGACTACAAACATAGCATGCCGTGCAGACGTATTCCATGGTTTCGCTGTACCTAAATTTATGCTAGTATTGCGGCAGGCCGTCCCTGAACCTGAAAGTTGGCAAGAGCCTGAATTGCGCATGATGCTTGGCTGTGGAGTGTGGACTTTCCATGTTCTTGAGAGAAAAGCAGCGGCCTGTCTCGATCAACAACCGGGGCATGATTTGTTTGGTCCATTCTCCGTGTCCGCTAAGCTTGACAAACTCAATTGCTGCGCTCGGAGACTTCATGTGAGATTGTGGACCTTCACTCCTTCAGAGGACCGTGAAATCATGACAAAAAAGAATCAACTAACACATTAATTTAGCGAAGAAAGAGAACTGGAGTAGTAGCGCTATATCTACAGCTACAAGAAGCTAAGCTATAATACAGGGATAAGGGATCTTTTTTTTAGCAAAGGGATAAGAGATCCTGCATTGAACTTTGTGGGCTGTCGCCTATCCCTACCGCTCATTTGCTCAAGGACAGAGCTACGATTCAACTAAGCATGATGCCCGGCAAAGATTCTATCAAGTATTCCTTTCACATCTCAATTTGGAGACTGTCAGGCGCCAGATCATATCATGCAATTACTTTAACCGCTATCATTTCATCTTCTTTAACGAGGCCCGTGTCAAACAACTGCAGTAAAACCAACCAGTGGCCGTGTCTGACGAACTCGTCCGAGCGCATGCGCTGTTTGGGGGAACTGTTCAGCCCACGTCCCGACGGCAGGTACGACACAGCAGTGGACGTGGGCAAGTAGGCTTGCGCATACACAACGAACACGACACCTCGGGAGTCATGGAGGTCGCAGTACTCGCATCGCGTACGCAATGGAGACGAGTGCAAGAAATGTTCAGCTTTTGCTGAGAAGAGGTTGGCTCCTTGGACTGAAATTGCCCTCTCTGTACTCTGCAATGAGAAGCTGACGGGAATTCAGGCACAACGACAATCTTTTTATGGAACAGATCAAATTTCGTATAGTTGAAAAGGCACCACAAGCGCGCAGGGATTGTCTAGCGAAAAAGTGCAATTTGGAATTCCACTGCCTGTAAATCTCTTGCGATGAACATCAAAATTGAGCCATTAATTGAAGCGGTGGCGATGGTTTACAATATTTACCTGCAGATTTGAAATTATGCCTTCAGTTACAGGACCCTTTTTGACGAGCAGTTGCATTTGCATTTTCAGTCTCACTCACCACTCTCCTGCCGTGGCAGCAACAATCCCCGGAATTTTGGTAAACAAAAAAAAAACGGAAACTGCCTCCGATTTTTACCGGCAGCATCGCACGATGCCAAAGAACCGGGCCCACCACGCATCGCTGCAACTGGGGCCCGTTCCACAGTGCCACGTCACACAAAATGACAAGGCCACCCTTCCGAGCATTTGATCCCTTCGCATTCACCACTCCCACCGGCGTATACTACGGTTGCCACTTCACCACCTTAAAACCCTCGCCCAAACAAAACCCCTCCCCCGCCGCCGCCGGCGACGACTACGGCGACAGGGGTCGCGGCCTCCCCGATGGGCGTGTCCTAGCTGGTAAGTGCCACCTCCGCGATCTCTTTTGGTTTGTGGACGCGCCAGTCCGCGCGCGCTCCTGCGCCCGCGTGTTGTGCATTGGATTGGGGACCGGGTGGGGCGTTTGGATAAGGGTCCTTTGGATAATGGATACAGGAGTCAGTGAATCTGGCGCCGGGTGATTTGTGGGAAATAGGTGTGACCTTTTCGCGGGGGGAATTTGGGGAATTCTGTAATAGGTGTTCGCTGGTTGAGCCGCATAAATTTGGGGGCAAGGTGTGGCATTTCGAGGAGAAAGGGTCATGAGAGGGGATTAGGGTTCTGAAGGGGTAACTGAACGATGATGCTAATGCTAGGTGCTATTGAGCTTATGCATCCAGAGTCGGTTTCCAGTGCGACACTTGCTGCGCAAAACAGGAATTTTAGGCAATATGGCCACTTTTTAAGAGATATTATTGCTCACAGTAGAGAATGATGGATTGGATGTGTGATTGGCGTTTGCTGTGTATTCTGTAATGGTACAGAGATCTCTAGGTTTGATGGGCTCAGTGTTACTTTTGAATCTCCTATGCTCTGTTGTGTAATGAGGTAAAGCAATTCTGCGTTCAATAATGTGGTTAGCAATATTTCGAGATACATCTCATTTGATCACTAGAATTGAATTTCTGGATTATGTTATGAATGCCTTGATGTGGATCAATTGATTCACTCTAATCCTACAACTTCATCATCAGAGATTCAGACTTCAAATGTTACTTCTGGTCACTGAAAAAATTATTTGGTTGAATTTGAAACTACATCTATTGTCATTTCCCTTACTGCAATATATGTGATGGTTTGACTAGGAACTAACTATGCATTGATATCCTTGTACATCCAGGTACGGGTGTGTGACGTGGTTCACTTAAGCCAAAGGATAACCATTTTGTGTGTTGATTCAAAGTACACATTTCGCGTAAAATGTCACTTGTTCTTTGCTTCAATCTGCTGAGGAACAACATAAGGAGAAGTTGTCCATTTAGGTTTCTCAATGGCAACAAGGATTTTCATATGGGAAATTCGTATGGGAAATTATTTCAACCTGGAAGCTATGAGAAGCGACATTTCACAACGAAACTTACAGAGATAGCCAGTTGCCACAAAACTGACTCAGCTTCATGTATTCCTGCAATTCCTCCACTGTGGCTTCGACAAACTTCTGAAGATGACCAACCTGCAACTATTCTTGTCTTCGATATTGAGACTACTGGTTTTCTCCATGTGGATCATAGAATCATTGAGTTTGCACTCCGCGACCTTTCCGGCGGAAAGAATTGCACATTTGAGACTCTCATCAATCCTGAACGGGATATTCCCACATGGGCTACAAAAGCCAATAAAATTACCACTGAATTGGTCTGCAGGCCTGATGTCCCAAGGTGTGTTGCTCTTCCCTGCATCTATGTTGATCCCCCTCCCCACCTCCCTGGGTCACATGAATTCACATTAGTTCAGAGCTCTGTTTGTTATAAACACTGTTATATTGAAGATAAACGTAAAAATGGCTAGTGAGCATTAGTTCTGGTGTTATTCTCTGAACTTCACAGATCATTCAGTCATTCAGGCCATTGTTTTCAGCATCATTATTTATAAGGTATAGTTATCATCCTCTACCAGATACCATAACTGTCTAGTATCTTGAATGTATTAAAGAAAAATGTATCCTGTTATTATAATTAATGCAAATTATTGCAACTACTTAGAGGCAGGTTTAACTATTAATTATTATTATTATTATTATGTGGCTTGTGTTCTTAGTGGCTCTCTTGTATTCGTGATGGTGTCATGATCTAGATTAGGTAGTCTTTTTGCAAAGCATTCACCCTCTGACAGCTTCCTTGAGATATTCTTATTAGATCATTTTGACATTTAGATCTAAGTGAAGTGTAATTAGCTCATCAGAAGCAGTCTTGTGCACTGAAATCCAACTGTTAAGATACCGCCACGCAAACACAGACCATAAAATGTAGTTCTTTGAGAAAGTGAGTTTGATCTTCAATATTTTTTCATTTTTGGCACAGATCCATGCTAGTAAAGGTTTTTATTATAGGGTTATACTGATTCTCCGTGCAAAAGAAGGTTTAAAGCCTTTGTAACGAAAATTTTATTAAATGTGTTTTCTGTTTGTTAACGGTTTACTCAGTATTTGCTTAACCATATGTGTTACTTAATTTGATTACAATAGGTTCAGTGATGTACTTCCAATATTACTAGCATATGTTCAAAGTCGCCAAGCTCCTGGCAAGCCAGTTCTGTGGGTTGCTCATAATGCAAGCAATTCGATGTCCCTTTCCTTATGCAAGAGTTTGAACGTTGTTCAGTCCAGGTTCCTGCAAATTGGCTGTTTGTTGACAGTCTTCATTTAGCAAGGAAATTGAAGAAATCAGATGGTATGTTGCCGTTCACTCTAACATACCTCTTTGATCATACAATATTTGCTAGCACCCTGTTAAGACAATTCCAACAGTTCTTTTTGGGCCACTATCTGGGTCTTTTAAAGACTGCAGCCTCTTTCTATTTGCAAGTAGTATTAAATTGAAAGTATTTCTGTTGTGATGTTGTGGATGAGTTCAGTACAACTCAGGTGATCACATTTAGTGCTATTATTTTCAACGGTGCTTTGTGGGATGTTTTGCCATATTATTGTGCAGTTCTCGATTTAGTTACATATTTCTGTTCTGTTTTCCTGTTATTGTTATGTTGTATATCTGAAACAGTCAAGTTCATTTTTCTGTTCTCTTGCAGCAAAGATAGGTCTTCTAAACTTGGATGCACTGGGGAAATACTATGGCGTCGGTTTCAAAGGCCCTGCTCATAGAGCAATGCCAGATGTGCAAGCATTATGCGACATTTTCCAAAAAATCACTTTGGGTTTAAAGTTGACATGCGATGATCTCATGAGTGAGGCCAGTGTCTTTTACGATTTCAGGAAGGTTTCTTGAATATGAATTTTCAATCTCCTTGTCTGTCCTAGTTATAAACTATTTGACTTTTCCCTATAGGATAACCATATCCTTTACATTTGAGTGTTGTTGCCTATGGTTTAACATATCAAATTCTCAATGATCATAGCTTTTTTGTATTGAAAGACCCATGCTGTGAATGGAACCATCAATATATTCCATGCAATAAGCATAATAGCACAATTAATTAAACCATTTGTATTGGCATTTGGTAGTATATTTATGCTTCCATGGTGATTTAATGTGGATTACAAGTGTAGGAATAGGAGGAAATTTCTTTGATTATCTAACTTGCATAGTTGCATTAGCTTTATTCATGAGTTAATGTAAAGAAAACTTAGGTCTACTTGTTCTAGCATGATTTATGCTGTTTCAAATCTTTAAAACTTACAAGTCTAAAAAAAATCTAAACTTAGCAAGAACATTGCACTTTGGTGAAGTTTTGTTGAGTACTTGAAGTATCTATTTAGTTCACTGAACGATACATTTGATTGGTAACTGTGGTCCATTGGTAATATTTCAGTCTCTTTAGCATGCATCATAGTATCATACTGATTCCACTCACTTGTTTGAATTGAGTTAATAGTGCACTTGGGACTTGATTTATCAATTGATTGGGCTGTTGAAATGTTTAGTCTCTGCAACTGGCCAGAGGGCACGGTTTGCATGTCGGTATTTTCAGCCTAGAAGTAAGGCATCAATAATTAATAGTACTTATTATCAATAATCTAGAAAAGAATGTTACCTTTTTCACAGGATGTAATTGATGGAAACATAAAGCTTTGTTTTAGTCACTTATACAATAGTTGTCACAGCATTTTGATGTCCTCTAGTTTCGACTATATGGCTGATCTGTGATGTAATTGGAAAGGGCCTATCTTTTTTTTCTTTACTTGGTGCCAATTTTGTCTGCAAACATTTTATGCCATACTGTTCATATTTATTTGTTTATAGTACAAGGTTGTGATTGTTTATACTATGATAAGGTGGAGCAACCTGTTTTCGGGCTCGTCTTTGTGGTATGGCACTACGTCATGTTTTTGTGCTTGTGCTTTGTCACTATGTCATGGTTTTGGATTGAATTGAGTCCTCTGAATGTGGGCGAGTTTAAATATTCCCATACAAATTATTAGCTCGCTGTGCAATATCACTTTTTGGTCCTATTTTGCATTAACTAGACTTTGATGACCACATGTTTTTCATGGTCTGCTCGCTTATGGTACTTTTCAACACAGGTTGGTGAAAAATATTGACTGATGTTAGGCCGTATACTGCCTTTGCCACTTAATGTGGGCCTTTCCTTGTTGCCTGTAGGTACCAGTCTCATGTTAAGATGGGTTTGGCATTGCTTTTCTGTGGACCCGTTTCTGGCAGCAAGCTGGGTCGAAAATTGAAGGAAGAAATGATTAAGCCATATTTTGGCATTTGCTACCGTTGAGCTGTCGATATTCATGAAATAGGAGTCTTTTTGTGCACGTGTTATCTGGTTATCTCCTGTTTGATTGGAGCGTTTGTGATTCTTTATGTAGGTTTTGATTGTTGTTTAAGTGCCTAGGATCACCTTATCTCCTATCAAAAGCTTAGAAGCATTTTGTTAATTATTATTATGTGGCTTGTGTTCTTGGTGGCTCTCTTGTGTTCATGATGGTGTCATGATCTAGATTGGGTAGTCTTTTTGCAAAGCATTCACCTTCTGACAGCTTCCTTGAGATATTCTTATTAGATCATTTTGACATTGAGATCTAAGTGAAGTGTAAGGGCAACTTTAGTGTTTGTTCACTTCAAGGAGGGCAAGCTGGTACACGTCACGAGGGTGCCAAGCTTAGAAATCTGCTCCAGTGTCTTAGCTTCAATAAAAAGGTCCCACTAGCATATAAAATATTTATTCTACAAAAACTTATTGCATCTTCTGTACCTTTGTGCTGTTACCGAGGAGGGCAAGCTGATTGTTTAATTGTTGGCTTCGGTGCTCCATGTTGCACCCGGTTCTAGCTTAGCACCTCATGTGTGATTGGGTCCAGTGTATTGCACCTCCTCCATTCCTTTCTCTTTCCTCCTAGCACCATCTAAAATCTCACGCTGGAGCTGCCCTAATTAGCTCATCAGAAGCAGTCTTGTGCACTGAAATCCAACTGTTAAGATACCGCCACGCAAACACAGACCATAAAATGTAACTAGTTCTTTGAGAAAGTGAGTGTGAGTTTGATCTTTAAATTATTTTTTTCATTTTTGGCACAGATCCGTGCTAGTAAAGGTTTTTATTATAGGGTTATACTGACTCTCTGTGCAAAAGAAGGTTTAAAGCCTTTGTAACGAAAATTTCATTAAATGTGTTTTCTGTTTGTTAACGGTTTACTCAATGTTTGCTTAACCATATATGTTACTTAATTTGATTACAATAGGTTCAGTGATGTACTTCCAATACTACTAGCATATGTTCAAAGTCGCCAAGCTCCTGGCAAGCCAGTTCTGTGGGTTGCTCATAATGCAAGACAATTCGATGTCCCTTTCCTTATGCAAGAGTTTGAACGTTGTTCAGTCCAGGTTCCTGCAAATTGGCTGTTTGTTGACAGTCTTCATTTAGCAAGGAAATTGAAGAAATCAGATGGTATGTTGCCGTTCACTCTAATATACCTCTTTGATCATACAATATTTGCTAGCACCCTGTTAAGACAATTCCAACAGTTCTTTTTGGGCCACTATCTGGGTCTTTTAAAGACTGCAGCCTCTTTCTATTTGCAAGTAGTATTAAATTGAAAGTATTTCTGTTGTGATGTTGTGGATGAGTTCAGTACAACTCAGGTGATCACATTTAGTGCTATTATTTTCAACGGTGCTTTGTGGGATGTTTTGCCATATTATTGTGCAGTTCTCGATTTAGTTACATATTTCTGTTTTGTTTTCCTGTTATTGTTATATTATATTGTATTTCTGAAACAGTCAAGTTGATTTTTCTGTTCTCTTGCAGCAAAGATAGGTCTTCTAAACTTGGATGCACTGGGGAAATACTATGGCGTCGGTTTCAAAGGCCCTGCTCATAGAGCAATGCCAGATGTGCAAGCATTATGCGACATTTTCCAAAAAATCACTTTGGGTTTAAAGTTGACATGCGATGATCTCATGAGTGAGGCCAGTGTCTTTTACGATTTCAGGAAGGTTTCTTGAATATGAATTTTCAATCTCCTTGTCTGTCTTAGTTATAAACTATTTGACTTTTCCCTATAGGATAACCATATCCTTTACATTTGAGTGTTGTTGCCTATGGTTTAACATATCAAATTCTCAATGATCATAGCTTTTTTGTATTGAAAGACCCATGCTGTGAATGGAACCATCAATATATTCCGTGCAATAAGCATAATAGCACAATTAATTAAACCATTTGTATTGGCATTTGGTAGTATATTTATGCTTCCATGGTGATTTAATGTGGATTACAAGTGTAGAAATAGGAGGAAATTTTTTTGATTATCTAACTTGCATAGTTGCATTAGCTTTATTCATGAGTTAATGTAAAGAAAACTTAGGTCTACTTGTTCTAGCATGATTTATGCTGTTTCAAATCTTTAAAACTTACAAGTCTAAAAAAAATCTAAACTTAGCAAGAACATTGCACTTTGGTGAAGTTTTGTTGAGTACTTGAAGTATCTATTTAGTTCACTGAACGATACATTTGATTGGTAACTGTGGTCCTCCATAGGTAATATTTCAGTCTCTTTAGCATGCATCATAGTATCATACTGATTCCACTCACTTGTTTGAATTGAGTTAATAGTGCACTTGGGACTTGATTTATCAATTGATTGGGCTGTTGAAATGTTTAGTCTCTGCAACTGGCCAGAGGGCACGGTTTGCATGTCGGTATTTTCAGCCTAGAAGTAAGGCATCAATAATTAATAGTACTTATTATCAATAATCTAGAAAAGAATGTTACCTTTTTCACAGGATGTAATTGATGGAAACATAAAGCTTTGTTTTATTCACTTATGCAATAGTTGTCACAGAATTTTGATGTCCTCTAGTTTCGACTATATGGCTGATCTGTGATGTAATTGGAAAGGGCCTATCTTTTTTTCTTTACTTGGTGCCAATTTTGTCCGCAAACATTTTATGCCATACTGTTCAGATTTATTTGTTTATAATACAAGGTTGTGATTGTTTATACTATGATAAGGTGGAGCAACCTGTTTTCGGGCTCGTCTTTGTGGTATGGCACTACGTCATGTTTTTGTGCTTGTGCTTTGTCACTATGTCATGGTTTTGGATTGAATTGAGTCCTCTGAATGTGGGCGAGTTTAAATATTCCCATACAAATTATTAGCTCGCTGTGCAATATCACTTTTTGGTCCTATTTTGCATTAACTAGACTTTGATGACCACATGTTTTTCATGGTCTGCTCGCTTATGGTACTTTTCAACACAGGTTGGTGAAAAATATTGACTGATGTTAGGCCGTATACTGCCTTTGCCACTTAATGTGGGCCTTTCCTTGTTGCCTGTAGGTACCAGTCTCATGTTAAGATGGGTTTGGCATTGCTTTTCTGTGGACCCGTTTCTGGCAGCAAGCTGGGTCGAAAATTGAAGGAAGAAATGATTAAGCCATATTTTGGCATTTGCTACCGTTGAGCTGTCGATATTCATGAAATAGGAGTCTTTTTGTGCACGTGTTATCTGGTTATCTCCTGTTTGATTGGAGCGTTTGTGATTCTTTATGTAGGTTTTGATTGTTGTTTAAGTGCCTAGGATCACCTTATCTCCTATCAAAAGCTTAGAAGCATTTTGACGTCAGTTATTATGTAGTTGTATGCTTATTTCAAACTCAAGTTCTCTAATTCCTTTTCAAAAAAAAAGGTTCTCTATAAAAAAACCATTTCTTTTGAACCCTAGGTTGGAGACATGCGTTTGGCACTGATGACAGATGACAACGGAGCAACCACTTGGTATGGTAGTTGATTAGTACTAGTTGATTTGGGTGGGTTCTGCGCACATGAGCAATACTAGCATCATCTGTTAGGTTAGAAGGCATGCATGCGCCTTGAGTGGCACTTAAATTATCTCACGTTACCTAAAAGTGCGTCTATGTGATGGCCCCTGATTACTTTTGCAAATTGCGTTCAAATGGTCGGTTGACTCTTCCAGTTTTTAGCAATCCCGGTCATTATATTTCCCTTGCCCCTAATCCAGTGCTTTTTCTCACAAAGGAGTAATTTTACACCTCCCGGGTAACAAATCCGTCTGCTGAAGTGGCTAATCAAGTTACCAATGAAGTGACTGACTATGGGTTCGGTACCTGCTTGTTCAGTGTGATTCTTGCGCTCTGGATTGCAGTTACCGCTGATCTTGAGAAACGGCAATTGGCAAGATTAGTCCCCTTCCGTTACGAAGGGAAACCAAAAATATTCTTGATCATGATCTTTGGCGTGTTAGTCAGAGTATCATCGTCAGACCATAGATGGATGGTTCCAGATCGAGCCTCTTTTCCCGGTCCCAAAGCAAGCTTTGTGCTTGAGCCAAGTGTCTCGTAATCGTAAGGCCGGTGCTCGTTTTCTTGCGAGTACAGGCGCGTCTTCTTGAATCTTGAACTTTGTCAACACCTTAACAAACGGACAGTACCTGCTAACCTGCACTGCTCTCCCCCAAGAACGAAATCTGGAGTAGGTGGGGTGATCCGCTGACGTAACGGCCAGCTGGGAGGCGCCACATGCGTGCGAGGCTCGATCCTCGGCCACATACATCTTGGGGATGATGAGCTGGGCTCCACCTCCAAAGGGCTTGGACGTGCTGATCGAGCTGGCCGTGTATGTATACGTGTACGTATACACTCAACGACGCCCCAGCCTCGTCGCGTTCTACGGCCATGACGCATGTAACAACCAAACATGGATCTCGATCAGCCGGCATTCGTCACACGATCACGATAATCTCGTTGCGTCCCCTGAATTTATTTAGAATTGGGCACGCGTGCAGCCGCATTTTGCCGCCGTGTGTGTAACCATAAGAAAAGGAAAAGGGAAAAAGGAAGCGTGCATGTGTGTATCCGGAGGGAGCGTGATGGTGACGGTACCGAATGATGACACGCGCAGCATGTGCTCGACTGGGTCGCCCGGCCGGAACGCGCCCACCTCCGCGGGGACATCATATAGCCACCTGCGCTAATGCACATGGCACTCTGGAGGGTTGTCCACCGGCCACCGCCACCTGTCGTTTAGAGTTAGCTAGCTTGTTCTTGTTCGTCTACGAACGAACGCGCGGCTGCGTGCGGTGGTTGCTTGGTGAATGAATGGTGAAGGGAAGGGTGACCACCGCGTTGTTGGGGCCGGGGGTGGGGGCGCTCACGCACTCGGCGCTGTCGGAACGGCCAGCCACCGGCCGCCGGCGCCATTGGCCAGCGCGATCATCGATCAAGGACGAGCGAGAGGATGCTGGGGATTTCTGATAGGGTTGGTGACCAATGCGCGCTCCGAACCGTCCACGCGCGATCGTGAACAGGGACTACATGCAGGAGATGGCTACTATCCGAATCATTTGACGCAAGACGACCATGGTCCATGGCCCCGGAAATCATTTCACGCTAGGAAATCTCGCTCGCTACCGGCCGGCTGCCCTCTACTCGATCACTGAAGAGTGTGAAGCAAGAGAACTAGATCTGGTGTGTTGGCGCAGTCTGCATGAGAAAATTAGCTCATTAGCTGAACGAGGCTGTTGCTGGCACCGGCCGGCCAGCCGGCTAGCTTCTTCCCGTACTCTACGTTCGGTCGCCGGTCTCGGGTGCCCGACGTAGGCCACGAGCCGACACGGGCCACCCAACACCGGCCAACACGCCTCGTGCTCTTGCACCTCGTTTCGTCCGTCCTCCATGTACGTGCAACGCCGCAAAAAGCAAGACGATGCTACGAGGAAACATATCTCCAGACTCCAGGCCAACTGCGGCAGGTTGCTTTGGCGAAAGCGGGAAGAAGCCGGCTGGGAGTGCCACCTCGCGACAAACACATGGCGTGACTGAATGAGCATGGAGTTTCCTCCATCTGGACATCCATGGACCACGGCTGCCACATCCTTATCTCTCTCTTTCTTTGTTTTATGGGCTGCTAAAGTTTAGCACCCATTAGCAGTTTGTTCTCTAGCTAATCCTTTTCACAAGTCTTGGCTAGTTTAGCACCACCCGTTAGAAGGTAGCACCATGCATGTCTGAATGAAATAATGCTAAAGTTTAGCACTTTTATATATTGTGGGTGTTTAGTTCCTGAAAAAAAGTAAAAAGTGAAGTGAAAAAGTCACATCGGACAATGTAGCATTTTTCGTTTGTTTGTGGTAAATATTGTCCTACCATGACCTGACTAGGATTAAAAGATTCGTCTCGTCGTGTACATCAAAACCATGTAACTAGTTTTTTTATTTACCCATATTTGTACTCCATGCATGAAGAGAGAGATTTAATGTGATAGGTAAATAGTGAAGTTTGGAGAGAGATTTTTTAGAAGTTTGATGATGTGATCGGGAACTAAATAGGGCCATTAGTACTTGGATCAATGCAAAAGACCCTTGGACCCGGCAGTTGGCATCACCTTTTTCCCCTCTGCGACAGAGACGTACCTGACGCCACCTTTCTTTCCCTCCTCACACACAGTCACACGTGAAAATCAGCTCTGTAGGAAAGTTATTTAGAATTGAGTAAAATCCATCTTCGGTCCCTAAACTTGTACCGTTGTATCATCCCGGTCTCTAAACTCGCAAATCGATCGTTCAGGTCCTTAAACTTGTTCGACTATGTCATCCCGGTCCCTAAACTTGCATATCACTCATTTAGGTCCTCCAACTTATTCAGTTGTGTCACCTCGGTCTCTAAACTTGGACTTGAATATAATCTGCATCAAATAGGATGGCCTAAAGGCTTTATATTTAAAAATAATTCATAATTTTTTTTCATGTGGAGTCTAATGAAGACAAACTTTATATGAAACTTGCAGCCATCGACGCAATCTACAACTTTGTTGTTGAATTTTTTTATTTGAAGCCATATTTTTGTCCCAAAATGTAATTTTAAAATTAAATTTCAAAATCTATAAACATGCAACAATATTTTTGGACCCTAAACAGTTTTAATTCAAAAGTTTTTCAACTACAAAGTTGTAGATCGCGTCGAGGGCTACAATTTTGATATAAAGTTTATCTTCATTAGAGTTCACATGAAAAAGTTATGAATTATTTTTATATAAAGTTTTTATACCGTCCTATCTGACCCATATGATATTCAAATCCAAGTTTACGGACCGGGGTGATACAACTGAACAAGTTGTAGGACCTAAATGAGTAATATGCAAGTTTAGGGACCAGAATGACACAGTCGAACAAGTTTGAGAACCTGAACGGTCGATTTGCGAGTTTAGGGACCGGAATGACACAATGGTACAAGTTTAGGGACCGGTGATGGATTTACTCTTTAGAATTGCACCGGCCAGCTCCTTTCATGCCAGAATCAATTCTATATCACCAAATATCACACGCATGCTTGCTTGTTTATTCATGATACGGTGCGATATGATATGACCTTGTTGGTTTCCATGCGCTTGATCCGTTTGCAAACGTTTTGTTACGCTCTCACTGGTCCATACCCAAATGCGTGTCATGTTAGCGGACCTAATCGGCGTGTCAGTACTCGACAGACGACAGCAGTGGACTGGAGTAGATGTTCCTTTCATCTCACTCACTGTCTCGCTGTTGTTACGCTGATTGGCAAGTTTTACCGGCCGGAAAAGCGCCAACACGCAAGCCATCTTTCTGTAGCATGTCGCTCAGTACCTGTGCTTGGCTGGGAACGAGACGAAGGGCTGAACTGACCCCGGAAAATGACGGGGAACCCGCCAAATAACTCCATGCTCATCCGTTTTACACGAAGGGAGACTTGATGATGTTATATTCTTTTTCCATATCAAGGTACACGTACGCTATCCGGATAAGTTGTACTGTGCTGTACCTGTACGCACGTAGTAATCTCTATACCCATTCAGCGAGGAGTACAGGCTCAGGCAACTGAACAACCACCCGACAATGCAAATAGGCATCCACATTTACAAAGTCACATCATTAATTGGTGTTTCTCTTGCTACACTCTCCTTCCAAATATATAAATCGTTTTAGTTCAGTTCGAAGTCGAATTTATTTTTCATCAAAATTTACAGGAAATATATTAACATATATTTTGTCAGGGACTCGAATTTAGATCTGTTTGAATCAGTCAGTGCTGATGATTAGTTTAGGATTAGCTTGATGGAGGCAACTAAGTTAGATACTAGTTCTTAGCTGCAAATTCGCATACTCTGTTTCGATAAATTATAGTCAGGTGGAGCCAAAGGTCTCCTGCAGGTTTTCCAAAACAATAAAACCAGACGTGAATTTCTGAATTATCTGGTATTGCACTATTATACTACAGTGTACTCCACACATGCTGCTTTCGCCGTCGCTTTTGTATCGTTGAATAAAATCACGCGTGAATGGCCCGTCGGAAAACGAGAGGGACGAAAGAGATCCTTTGCCGCACAGCTCCCTCGTGCTCGACGGACGTGCACGCCTACGTACGGTGCACCTACACTGTTTGAGAGCGATGAACAGTGGTGTTGCGACGTACGACCGGCCAGCATACTCGCCTCTTTCAATTCGGGGTCATTTTTGCGCTGTTAAACCCCGCGCCCATCCCCGCCGGCCGGGCAACGAGCACCGGATCGAGCACGTACGACGTGTCTGCTCGCGCGGCCAGCTAATCGCCGCGCACAAACGTGCAAGGAATGCCATCGCGTTCGCTATGAAAAACGGAAAAGGACTCGGTTTACTGTACAATGTGATGTGGAACATAATATAATGATGTCTATAAACGGTGCAGTGGGATGCTATGTCACCAGCTTAATAACTTCCTCTTTTTTTTCTAGATTTGCTCGAGAAAATCTAGAAAAAAAGATAGGCGAGCCTTATTTTTTCAAAGAAAAAAAAAGATTGGTGAGCCTTGTCTGCATCCATCACTCTTAGCAGCTCTGCACCTGATTCAGGATGCATTGCCTAATAAGCTTTTGTCACGAGTCACCATCAGGGCATCAGACGTGCTCACCTCCACTAACACTCTTACTAGCTCCAAACATTATCAACAATCCCCAGAAAGTTTATTTTATCAAGCATTTGCAAGAAAAATACGTGCTATATGCATCAGGTACCCTTCTAGAAACCGGTACGCGTATATTTACGACGAACGTTGGGAAGAAGAAGAAAAAAATATCGCCTCACCCATCCCATGGGGTCCGCAACGCTTTGTCCAGCAGTCACGCGCATCAGGGCCGTCCAAACCTCATCGGACGCTAGGGACGCCTCGGTTTGGTGGGGGCGGCGGTGCGGGCCCTGCCACCCCGAATGGCGGGTAAGGTGACCTGGTGGTGCACGGTACCCTCCCTCGCCGTCCAACGAAGCTATAAATTCCACCCAATCGCCGCACCGGCCCCGACCATCCAAACGCGAAAAGCTCCCCCAAAACGGCAGGAAACAGCAGCAGGCAAGGACTCTCCTCTTCCTTCCTCCCTTCCCTCTCCGTCTTCGAATCAATCCCCCGAAATCCTCTCCAATTCCTCGCCCCCCGGCCAAGTCTGTCCCGAGTGTTCCTCGATCCGATTGCTGGACGGAACCCTGAACCGAGGACCGAGGTTTGAAGGTGGGTGTCTGTGTCTCCTGATTTTCCCGACGAGTTTACTTTTTGCGTCGCGTGATTTTAGCCTGGTTTTCGGGGAGAAAAAAGGACGGGCTCGTTTTATTATTATTTTTTTTTTCTGGGTTCATTGATTGCCCGATCGATCGCCTTGGCGATTCGGTGGCTTGCGGGGGCGCGGGATTCCGTGTCGGTTGCCGCGAGTTGCGTGGCGAATTTTGTATTTGCTCGGCCCGGATTGATTGCCTGAGGCGAACAAGGCTTTGCTTCCCTTCCGAAATTGCCACGAATCCTTCGATTTGGTAGCGATTTTCGCCTGGCGCGAAGCGTTTCTGTGTAATAGAAGCGGTGAGATCAAGTTTTTTGATGAACTAACTGTTGGATTCCTCCAATTTTGCAGGGCTGCCCGCCCGCCGGAGTTTTCCTCTTCCCTCCAACCGAATCGGCTGAAAAGTTGATGGGATCGTGGGGACACTGGAAGGTTGAGTGAGATCGACGAGCGGGGACTGCGAATTCGTAGGAGGGCTGCGGCGATCCGGGCTGCACGGCTGCATGAACTGTTTCGTGAACCTGGGACTCAATTCGAACTCGAACCACTACGTCGCCTGCCTCCTCATCTTCCTGCTGCATTTCTCCCCTCAGTTGTTAAATACGTCCAATTCTAATTCAAGTAGTAATCGTGAAGGAGAAGAACAGAGCTGCACAGATGGCGAACAACAGTAAGTTTCGTACTTCTCCTGTAATTTTGAGCTGCCACAACGATTTTTTCTTCCAGTTTCAAGTTTTCGTTAGTAAAAGGAAAATATATCTTATATTGACGCGAATTATTAAAGCTACTTATGCGCTTGTGGATCCGTTCTTATTTATTATATGAGATGACGTTGTTGGGCAGTTGATTAGGTATACATTTGGTGGATCACATGCCCTTTATGGCAATTTTGTGGAAAAATTGAATTTCTCCACCTTAATTTAGCTTCTGATCCTGATTAAAAGAAAACCTTGTTTTGATAAACCAAAAGATTCGAGGTTCTTATGGTTGTTGGGAGATGCTGCATGGGCCCGACCGCCCGATGAAAGGGCTATGAACCACAAGTTCCATATTCATTTGTCGGTGGTAGGAAGAAAAAACAAAGAATACTAATAGCTGTCAACACTTTACACTTGCTATACAAATATCTCACGCAAGAGGGGACTGACCAGTGACCACTTGGAAGCTTCTAGGATTTGACCTAGTAGCTCATGGCAAGAACAAGTCCATGTGGATTTGTAGACTCCTGTGGATTTTTAAAATAATGAGGACTGAAAAGATCTTGGATCAGTAAAGTAATCGTTCTCACAATCCCTGTCTCACAACACGGAAATTTTTGCACATATTATTTACCACATAATCTGGTTACAGCGAAAGCATATGCTATGAAGTGATTTGCTGTTCCTATTAAGTGCCATGCTTCATTCTATGCATGCCCAACCCACATCATTGTCATGCACACGGACATGGATAGACTAGTATATGCTAATGTTGGCTAGTGGATGTCGTTGTTTAATTTTCCATTGTCCTGTGCTGCAATTTGCATGTAGTTATTACATTCTTGGTACATAATGCTTTTCCTTTTGTAATTGTCAGTTTGTCACACACAGGGGTATACTTTTGGGTCTAAGTGCTTTTCATTGTGCCTTCTGGCATTAGATGAGATATGCTTGGTGTCCATTAAAGTGGGGCTGTTTTTACTAATGTCCTGAAGCATATCCAATATAGGAGTTTCTGCAAGAGTTTTTCTACCACAATACTACCGAGTACCTTGTAATGCCAAGACTGACATTAGCTACAAGGCATACCATTTCTTTCCCTTTAGATTATTTGCCCATCTCGTCCAAATGTAAGCCAGAAGAGTGTACCAATGACTAAGACCTTGTGTCCTGTCCAGGTCATGGCCCTAGTGATCTTCTGAACACCCTTGTGGTTGTGGATGATTGTGTTATGCTTGGCAATCTGTAGTTTCTAATTTATATGCTATGAGAATGTTGGAAGAGGGAGTAGTCTGTCTTATGTCAGAGTATCCGCAGTTAATAGAGACCAAGAACACTACTCAGGCCTGACTTAAATTGGGAGGGATAAGCGAGAATCTTAAATTGTCCTGTCTTACCTCATCATCATTGTTCTGAGACAGGGAACATGCCTCACTACTAACCCTCCATGGTGGAGGGGGTAGAGGAGGGTTGATGTGAGAAGAACAGGCGATATCGGCAATTTCACCACTTGGTAGGCTTCTTTATGTTATTTCTGTATGAACAACTTTTATCATTTGGAGGTAGAAAACTCCCCCAGGAAACTATCTGTCTTACGCTGAACACCACCAGATAAGCACCATCCTATTGCATCCAAATCTATAAATTAAACTTGAAACTGGTTTGTATGTCATCCAAACACTATAGCAGTAAAGGACATGAGAATGTTTCAGTAAGTATATGGATATATAGTCAGAAATGCTGGAGCGAACCGCCTTTATTTCCTTCTGCCATATGGTGGTACTGCTGGAATGGTGAATTTAATTAGAAATGTATTTGAAACTTATTTCTACTCAATATGTTATAAATAGAACTAAACTTGCATTTATGACATGTTTTGTATTTGAACATGTTCATGTGTTACCTTTGCTGAGAGACATTCTGTTTTGTCTTTGTGTCAGGTTCATATGCTGAAAATGTTAGTAGAAAATCACACACACCATCAGCTATTGTTATTGGTGGTGGGTTTGCAGGGCTTGCTGCTGCCGACGCGCTCAGAAATGCGTCTTTCCAGGTATTTACGGGGGTTCTCATGTTGGTGGTGCAATTGTAAGACCCATTTTTTTTAAAAAAAATGACATAATCTTTTTACGACGCCTTTCGATTTCTGTGATGCATTCCAGGTTATTCTTCTGGAATCCCGTGATAGGATAGGTGGCAGAATTCATACTGACTACTCTTTTGGGTTTCCTGTTGATTTGGGAGCATCTTGGTGAGTGGATTCTTCTTATTAACTTCCACCAAAATTTTATCTCAAAAGGAATGAATGTTATGAACAGCTTTTTTCTTCACCTTTTTCATACATCAGGCTTCATGGCGTTTGTGAAGAAAATCCTCTAGCACCAATAATTGGAAGGCTTGGACTTCCACTGTACCGTACGAGTGGGGACGATTCTGTGCTGTTTGATCATGATTTGGAGAGGTAAAAGCTTGCACCTAGGCTGTTTTATAAATAAAATATTTTGGGAGATGAAGGAACCCAATGATGGGATCTAATATATTCTAACATCTCAGTTATGCACTCTACGATACTAATGGGCGTCAAGTACCACAAGAGTTAGTAGAAAAGATTGGAAAGGTGTTTGAGACCATACTGGAAGAGGTATTCCCTCCTTTGAATCAGTGGGTGCTGGTGCCTGATTATTTTAAGTAGTTTCTTTTGTCTGATTTACCCATAACACTCCTGTGCAGACTGGCAAATTGAGGGCAGAAACTACTGAAGATATGTCTATTGCAAAAGCTATCAAAATTGTTATGGACAGAAATCCACACTTGAGGTTTGTACTATCCAATTTCTGCCTTTACCCAGTGTCAGCTCAAACATACTGGTCATTATAACTGTGTTGTTTACAACAGGCAAGAAGGGATTGCTCATGAAGTTCTTCAGTGGTATTTGTGTCGTATGGAGGGTTGGTTTGCCACTGACGCAGATTCAATCTCACTACAGGGCTGGGATCAGGTATGTTTTTCCTTTTAGTAGCTGGAGTGGCCAGTATTCTTGCACGTGATGAAATTGTTGTGCTTATATGACATGTTTATCGGGTGCAGGAGGTGCTGCTTCCTGGTGGCCATGGCCTCATGGTTCGTGGATATCGTCCGGTTATAAATACCCTGGCAAAAGGCTTAGATATACGCCTCAACCATCTCAACTACAATAATCAAATAATCCTGCTAGGGCATTTCTTACACCCATGTTGCTGAAAATTTGTTGCAGATAAATTACCTGGTGTCACACTGGGGCTCGGATGAGAACACACTTGGTTCCTACACGTTTGATGGGGTGAATAAGCCCCGTGACCTGTATGAGAAGCTGCGCATCCCTGTGGACAACCTATTCTTCGCGGGAGAGGCTACCAGTGTCAAGTACACTGGCACAGTGCATGGCGCGTTCTCCACTGGTCTCATGGCAGCTGAGGAATGCAAGATGCGGGTTCTGGAGCGGTTCAGGGAGCTGGATATGCTGGAGATGTGCCACCCTGCCATGGGCGAGGACAGCCCTGTCTCTGTCCCGCTGCTCATCTCTCGGCTCTAAGCGGATCAGCAGTAGTTCATGGGATTAGCACCTGCGAGTATGTTTGGACATGCCACTGATTGCTGAAGGGAGGCAGTACAAGGAGAAAGAAACTCCTTTTGCTTCTCCTCTGCATGAGGCATGTGTCGACATTACTTGTGCGGTGTGCCATATTATACTTATCTGTGTGGGAACCCTTGTGTATATTGGGGTCTGTTTGATCAAGTAACACGAGTTATCTGGCCATCTTCGTAGAAGGTGTTGCCTTGTGTATGATGAACACTGTAATACACATATAACTGTTTGGAGTATTAAGTGGTTGATATGTTGCCTGATATGTTGCCGGTCTGCCCATTGTTGGCTCTGAGAATAGATAGGTTTGACTGTGCCATGTTTTTCTACATAATAATGATGGAAGGTTAAGCAAATTCCTGAAGACAAATTATGCACAATGTTAAAAAGGAGACAAATCATGCGCTGGTTGGGTTAAATCTTCGGAATGTACAATATGCTGGTTGGGTTGTAAATCTTAGGAAAGTACAGTACGCGAAACTCAAATAGCAACCTTCAGATCATACTCTGTTTTCCTCAGATCAAGTTTAAACAACAATACAGTTTCTCCTCTGTTGTCTTCAGATCAAACTTAAATAACAATACTATTTTTCCTCTGTTTTCTGGAAGTTTTGAAATGCAAAGGCACATCGTTACAAAGCCTTGATTGTGAACATCAAGCCCCCTTTTATTTTCATCAACTGTTCCTTGTCAATCTGCCAGCTGTAGAACCCACACAGAAATGCCAATCAAGTAAATATACTGTATTAGAACCAAAATGTTCATTCAAGTGAAAAAAACATGTACTGGATCAGCCACGGGCGGCGGCCGGGTGGAGGTGGGGAAGGGGGCCAAGCCACTGGCTAGGGTTTAGGCATGCGGCATGCCGCCGGCGAGCTGGAGCAGGCGAGCAGCCTGGGGTCGTTTTGCCTGTCGCTTTGCGAATTGCGATCCACTCAGGGTTCAACACAACCTTTGATCCGTGGGCCGCATTGGGCTGTGTAGCTGATGATTAGGTTGTGAGGTGGCCCAATCTGTGAAGCCCAGATCTTACATACATTGAGTTGGGCCTGAACCACACTTATATTGGAAATAAGTGGATGGAACTACAGTCTCTTCTTAGTAGTCTGTCTGCATCTCTCAAATCTGTCTACAGGTACTCAAGAGAACCTGTCTTGAGTGTCTTCCTAATCCGAGTTACAGTGTGTCAACGAAACGGGGTTTTCAAATGAGAGAGCCTGATTCCTGAAGTTGGCAACTTGATCTCTGATCTGATCGCAGCGTGTTCCTGAGGGCGAAGGGCTTCCAGGGAACAGCAACTGATATCTACTGATCACTGCTCATGACAACTTAAGCTTTCCCCCCCGTGGACAAGAACCGGATCGGAGTTTGCTGATTTTTACGACACTGTGCGCCTACTGGCTTTCGATGTCAACACGTCTACTCCTCTGGGACGTATGGCCATGGGTTACCCGCTAATCCTGATGCCTGAATATATGCCAATTGACCACCAACCAAATGTACCATCACCGATGGTATGCATGTACTGTTCTCCGAAATGACACTTACTGATTCTGGATTAACACCAGCCACATGGTTTCTTGTGGATGGAAAGAGATATGTGATAGATAAAAGGAAAAAAAAAACAAGATTAGGTCTCAGAAGTTTGTTCATTCATGCAAAGTTTTCTAATTTATCCAGAGGTCTACGTGACGATGGTGTCCGATCACAATAGTTTCATGATGCACGCCCAACAATTTCTTCCTCGTGTTTTGTCTCCTGAGGACGTACGGAAGTGATATTTCTTTTGTAAGATCTATTGACAATGGGATCTCCCAATATCACAGCTAGGTGCACTAGAGTCTTGCGATACAAATCCTCGCTCACCATGACTGTCTGCTTCGACTTCAATCGTTGGAACATGGACGCTCTAGAAACTATGTTCTAGGTGTTCAGAAGATTTGAGAAATCCGTTAGAAAGCAACTTGAACGCAAGCAGCCTGGCGATACAGTACGGAAGGGCGCCAATCCACTGGCTTGCAAGCAGTGTCCAAATCCTAAAGGACAGTTTGCAGTTACATATATAGGGACAGGGCAACTTCTTGCAATTAATCCTCAAAAGGAGTTGAAAGAAGCCTTGCCCTCCCATTGAGGATACCTCAACGGACCAGTCTATCAGAACTTAGAATGGAGGGACTGAATTTATCTATCTATCCTAGGCCATTTTGGCACAACATATCCAAATAAATATTTTGCTGGCATTTGCAGTGAAGTTTGTATATCGGCACACCAAGTGAACATTTCGATTTTTTTTTTGTTTTTGGTGATGCATGACAGACAATTTTAATTTTGTTCGAAAATTCAGGTGCAACTGTGCAAACTGACTGAATTTGGACAGCCTTCCTGAAGGCGATGCAAGATTTCCATGCATCAGGCCATCAGCAAACTAAACATTTTTCGGACCACAAATGTCATGAGAGAAACGCAATGTGGCACGTCGTTTTAATTTGTTTCCGGTGCAATGCCTGATGATTGACTACTATTAATAAACCATCTTCTCTGGGCACTGCCATGATCACTCAAGCTTGGTCGAGATATTATCTGACCTCACTTTCAACACCTCCAACCATTTATTTTTATTTTCAAATTCGGTTTCTAGTTAATTTTCTCCATCAATCACTGTGACCGCCCGCACGAAGCTAGGCCATCAACGGCGAAGCCGTGCAAGCTGACACTGTGGCACTATATAAAGCCCTCCAGACCACCTCCCATGAGCGAGCTACCACAGAGCTTCCATGTCCATGTACCTGAGCTAGCTTAATTAGCCAGTTCAGTGAGGTACATTGCTAACGCTGACCATGGCTAAGGCTCAGCTCATTGCCAGGCTCGCCATCGAGGTCGCGCCGTCGCAGCTGTCGTCGATCCTCAGGCGCCGCCGTGAGCTGCCGATGGTGCTGGACACCATAGCAGAGGACGAGAAGGAGGCGGCCGCCGTGGAGCTCTCATCCTACGCGCTGCTGCGCGCCAGGGCTCCTCATCTGTGCTGCGACACTGCCACGGAGGTCGGCAAGTCCTCGGTGCACGGCGAGAGGTGCGCCGTAGCCGGCAACCCCTTGCCGCACGCCGGGGAGCTGGCTGTCATCGCCTAGCCGGCGCAAAGCTCCGGGAGGGCTCCAAAATAATTCGGTAGGAGGTTTATATTATCTCTGCTAATGTGTATCTGTAACTGTAATATAATGTTCTTCACGTGGTTTTATATCGATGATGAAGGGGTGCACGAACACCGCCGTGTTAACGTATGTTAGGTGTGCGGATTGAACTTGAAGTTATATAAACGGAAAGATGATGGTGTTGACCTACAAGGTCGAACATGTAATGTTGCTCTCTGTGTTGTATACAATATGTGGAAGCCAATGAACTGGTTCTTAGTTCGTGTGCTACTATTCATAAGTGTAAGTGTAACAAACTTTTCAATGCTTTAGCGAGAGAGAGTATTGGAAAATACCAGAACATAGTATGAACATGAACTAAACGTATGAACCAAGCACGGGCTACATACATTTAAATTGGAACTCTGTGAGGACCATTTCTCTGCATAACAAATTTATTCATACCATAAATTCTCGTTTGGTATCGTCATAAGATACTTTAATAGTACAATTTTTGTTGGAACCATCACCTTTTACCGGATTGGAAGAACTTTACACGAAAACACAAAATTATACTGCAACAATATAAAGACTGATTGGGGCATGTGCCCTCTTACCTAAATAAAGCTCCACTTCTAAGTTGAACCATATGTGAAAATAATTTCAGTTTTGGTTTTGTTTGTCTACTAGCAAACTTTGATGATGAAATAAGTTAAAACCGAGGACTGCTATGAACATGCATGGAAACCCATGCAGTGATCATATCCGTCGACAATTGGGTATATCGAAGAAAATAAGTGAAGTACTACTGGTCTATGATGACTTCTACGATGCTTAATAGTATTAGGCATCTAATGGTTCACTTCACTAAAGTTAGTGCTAGCGATTCCTCCCACACCAGTGGTAGTAGTATTTAATTAGGAGCAATCTGGAAGCAAAGTCTACTTCTTCCCCTACCGACTGCTAACACCGAACATGGTGACAGATGCATCTATTGAGTTTGCCGGTGCCAATGGCAAAGGCCAAATTGACGAATTAATCCATCCGTCGAGCTTGTCGAGTACGAGACCTTTTCAAGGAAGTTAGGATCGTTCTCTCCACGAAGATGCATGCATTGTGTTCCAAAGCCTGCATGGGATCCGGCTGAAGCATAGAGTAGCTCTCGAGCGATGGGCAATGAAGAAGGAAGCAAGGGGGCTCATCAAAGCTTGCGAAGGGAGAGCAGAGCAGCCAGTTTTCACTGATCCCTTCCCGGTGCTCATTTCTGCCGATCCATTAGGGCGCGTTTGGATGCCTGCGCCACCGAGCCTGGCTGGCATCATCTCAACCAGGCTGGCCGTGGCCAGGCTAGGCGCATGCAAGGCCACTAGTTTGGTTACCTGCATGATTGGAGCCTGGCTCTACTTAGATGGTGTTTGGGTACATGCATGCGCAGCAACAGGAAATGGCCAGGGAGCAAGTGTTTGGTTGGCTGCATGCAGGATGGTGGAGTTACCTCTTGCATGCCATGGTGAGATTACCACCACAATGTCCAATGAGTCCATACAAGTTTGTAACACATATTACATCAGTTTAGACACTAGATTTAGAATAATTAATGCTTGAACAAAAATTACTGCAGCCTCTACTAATATAACTACATCTTTCCATTTTGCACCACCCATTTGTCTCACTGGTTGAGGAACAGGATCCATTTTTTGTTCGAAGTGTTGATGACCATAGAATGCTTCCATTGCTTCTTCCTTTGTCCTGTACTTTTTATAGCAAGCACCACTAAAACCGGCAACTTGATCATGGCATGCCTCCTAGCTGGTGAAAACACCAGTTTGGCGTCCAGCATGTACTACGTACCAAGACATAGCCAAAAAATCTAAGATTGACAAACAAGTGAAAAACTTAGAAATTGAACATGCATCATTGGCAAATGGGCATATGCTCAAATTGTCAAACAGATGAAAAATTACAGAAATTGAACATGCATCATTGGCAAATGGGCATATGCTCAGAATCACAGATCCACTCGGTGGCTGCACAAACAACACGATTTAAGTGAGAGATCCAACGAGATTTGCATCTACCGCTATTAAATCGGCAAAAAATAGAGAAAATCGAGGGCGGAATGAAGAAATCACTTGCCTTTTCACCGCTAGTCCTTCCAAATCGCAACTGCACATCAAAACACAAAGAAGAAGGGGAGGATTACGGTCAGATCTTCAACGATACGCAAGAGTAGAGGGGAGACGGGAGAGGGGTAGTGCGGCGGAGATACCTGGCGACGGAAGGAGCGGCGGAAGGAGCGGCGAACGGCGACAGCAGGAGGGAGTGGCGGCGGAGGGACGAGCGAATGGTGAAAGCCGGAGGGAGTGACGGCGGGGGTGCTATATATGGGCGGTGAATGGCGCGAATCGGGCGGTAACCCTAGGGTTCTCCCGCGCGAACGCGCGGCGCAGCTGAAATCCTCGCGCGCTCCGCCTCCCTGCACCGCGCTTCGCCTCCCCGCACCGCGAGAGCCAGGCTCGCCAGAAACGGCGAAAATGGCCGCACCGCCCGAGCCTGGCCGAGGGGGCTCTTTTGCATCCCGTGGGCCTGGCCCAATCGTTGGTGCAGGCAACCGAACACGAGCTCATTGCATCCGCCGAGCCTGGCTGGGCTGGATACAGGCATCCAAACGCGCCCTTACTGAGCGGGCAGGCCCGACCCAATCAATTCTACGACCCAACGCAACAAGTACAGCCCGTGACGATGGAGCTAAGGCCACTCTCAGTGCGAGGGTCATGGGAGTGTTATAGACATTAAGCCCCTGTTTGGATACTTGGGACTAAAACTGTCCGGACTAAAATTAGTCCATAAGGGACTAAAACTGCTGTTTGGATCTCAGGACTAAAAGGGACTAAAACATCTTTAACTCCACATGCAAAGACCATTCTACCCTTCCTGTAGTACCCCTCCTTTCCCGGTCATGGCGTGCGCCGTCGTCTCCACCGCGCCGCTCTCCCACCTCCACTCGCCGCCGCCTTGGGGCCGGTGCGGGTGGGGGGAGGGGTAGGTGGTGGAAAGAGTGGGTTTTAGGGCCTGTTTGGGACTGCTCTGCTCCAATATTTTCAGCTTTGCTCCACCAACTCCACCATAGAGCAGCTCTACTGTAGAGTTTCTGAAGCTAATGTTCTGTTTGGCACCAGTCTAGCTCTGGCTCCTGAAATACGTGGGACCCACATGTAAGGTCTTCTTCAACCTCCTCCTCCTCCTAAAATCGCGAGCACGCTGCCTCTGCCTCCCCACCACCACCACCAGCAGGTACACCCCCGCCACCACCGCCAAATCCACCGCCGCCGCCTCCTTCGTCCACCGCCCGCGCCACCCCCTCATGGACGACGACGCTATCTCCACGCTCATGGTCATGGACATCGACGACTCGCCGCTCGGCGCCGCGGGGGGCTGCGGGTTCCTCGACTAGGAGGACGGCGAGGGGGAGATGTTCCTCGCCTCGCACCGCGGGGTCCCCTCCCCTTCTCCGGCTTCTACAACAGCTTCGACGGCGCCGACTTCGACGACGCCGACCTCGCCTGAGGGAGCCCCGCCGCGCGGTTTGGTAACGGGGGGTCTGCCCGTGGTCCGCAACCCCCTCCGTCTCCGGTGGACAGGGACGGCACAGGATTCGGCGGGCGGGCAGGCAGCGCCGGGAGGAACGGACGGGCGGGCGTCGACAGGAGGAAGGACGGGCGGCGGTGTGCGTCGGGGGAGAGGGGAAAAAAAGGAAGAACGAACCGTTACCCGTGTAACGAGTGGCATGGTGGGTAATTATCCCCCAACTCTAACGTGGAGCACCCCTTGAGGAGCTCTCTAGAAAACGTGGAGTTGGCTCTCAACTCCACCTTTTTTCTGGAGTAGAGTTTTTGGAGTCGGATCTGTTTGACTGGGTAGTTTGGGAGCAGAGTTGAAAAAAGTGGAGCGGAGCAGTCCCAAACAAGCCTTTAGTCCCAAATAGTCTCAATTTGGGACTAAAACATTTTAGTCCCTAGAATGGGTTTTAGTCCCTACAGTTTGGATCTTTAGTCCCTATTGGGACTAAATTTAGTCCCTTTTAGTTTTAACACAAGGAACCAAACAGGGCCTAAATTTGATAACATGTACCAATAGTAGTATGAGAGAAAAAAAAGGAGGGTCATAGAATGTGAGAGGAGAGTCATCACCATGACCCTCCACTGGCACAGTTCTCAAGATTTCAGTCTAGGTAACTGTGTCGATAACCCTTCCACTGAGACTGGCGAAATGATGCGGTTCGAAACGCCGGTACCCTTTCTACTCTCACTGCAGACGGGCACAACCCGGCTGCGCCGCGTGCCACCGGCGGCACGCCCACGCGAAGCTTGTCTAGGCGGCTCTCGTCGTCGATCCCGGGGCACTATAGACCGTGCGGTGCGTACCAGCGCATGCTTTCGAGTTTCGAGCACAAGGGCCACATGGGCCGGCACCCGCGACACACATGATTGATGATTCGGCTTGCTGCTTTTGGTACGCCTGCTTTTGCTCGGATTCGAAAGCAACATAAGGGCAGTCCCAACCCAGTGACTAGGATGGTGTCCACAGTATTAAATGGACTGCCATCTAGGATGAAAGATGATATGGCAAATGACTAAATGAAGAAAGAGAAAGAAATCGGATCTTGCATGAGACATGGTGTCTACACACTATCCAAGACAAGATGTGAAAGAACTAGCATTAAATTGAAAGATGGAAGAGTGATGTTTGCATTGGGAGTGTAATGTCTACTACTAGTTTGTTGATGATGTGGAGACTATGGAAATCATGTCTAATATTTTGGGTTGGGACTGCCCTAAGATGGCCGATGCCAGATTGCCAGCATCATAGCACATAGGGCGCGCACAACTCACATGAATTCTGTATGGTACTATCGGCCTATCAACGTGTGAATACATGGATGCCAAAAGTTCAGTAAGTTTTATCAAAGTGTATGGTCGCATGCAAACCCATACTCTTGGGTCTTGGCTACTGATTTTACTGTCATTGGAACTTGGAAGTATAGAAATAGGGCGCGAACGGTGGAACCGCGGAAGCACAGTTTCCCGCGAAAACAGAACTCAGCTCATCCCCAAACCCCGCAACCGTTGCGTCTACCTCTCACTGAGCCACGGGCCCCAACGACCTTGGGCCCCACGTGACAGTGACGCGTGCTCCATCGACCCGTCAAACCAAAGCGTCCACGGTCACGCAACGATTCCCACGCCCCAAAGCCACTCCAGCCATCCCAGCCGTCCACCCACCACACCAACGGCTCAGATCCTTCCTCTCTCCGCGCCGGCGGGCCCGCCCGCCGCGGAAAAAATATCCCGTCGCCTCCGCTCCGGCTTCCCCCTCCCTCCCGTGCTCTGTCCCGGGGTTCGGATCCAAAATTCCCAATCGAGCTCGCGAGCGGAACCCTCGCCGGCGCCGGCGATGGCCTCCGCCCT
>OAMR01000410.1:185876-199214 GCA_900205405.1 Echinochloa crus-galli | reverse complement strand
AACAGCGGTCGTGAGAAGCGCTTATCAGATAAGCTGTATGAATATGGAAATAACGTTTATTTGAGAAGCGAGTTTGAACCAGCTTCTGCGTTTTAGTACAAATGGGGGCGGTGGGGAGAAGCGTGACCAAAAAAAGCTGGAAAAAGCAAGCCGTTTGGCTTCTAGTTTCAGCTTATTTTGGCCATAAGCTGAAGATAAGCTGTTCCAAACAGGCCCATAGCTCGGTAGGTAAGGGCAGTTTTCACTACTCCCGCTGAATCAGTTGCTGAGCGGGCAGGCCCGGCCCAATCAGTTCCACGACCCAACAGAACAAGTACAGCCCGCGAAATGGTGGGGGTTCGAAACGTTGCTGAATCAATCACCCCGTTTCCTCTCTGCTCTCACTGCGCGCAGGCACCACCGCACCACCCGGCTGCGCGTGCCACCGGCGGCACGCCCACGCGAAGCTTGTCTAGGCGGCTCTCGTCGTCGATCCCGGGGCACTATAGACCGTGCGGTGCGTACCAGCGCATGCTTTCGAGTTTCGAGCACAAGGGCCACATGGGCCGGCACCCGCGACACACATGATTGATGATTCGGCTTGCTGCTTTTGGTACGCCTGCTTTTGCTCGGATTCGAAAGCAACATAAGGGCAGTCCCAACCCAGTGACTAGGATGGTGTCCACAGTATTAAATGGACTGCCATCTAGGATGAAAGATGATATGGCAAATGACTAAATGAAGAAAGAGAAAGAAATCGGATCTTGCATGAGACATGGTGTCTACACACTATCCAAGACAAGATGTGAAAGAACTAGCATTAAATTGAAAGATGGAAGAGTGATGTTTGCATTGGGAGTGTAATGTCTACTACTAGTTTGTTGATGATGTGGAGACTATGGAAATCATGTCTAATATTTTGGGTTGGGACTGCCCTAAGATGGCCGATGCCAGATTGCCAGCATCATAGCACATAGGGCGCGCACAACTCACATGAATTCTGTATGGTACTATCGGCCTATCAACGTGTGAATACATGGATGCCAAAAGTTCAGTAAGTTTTATCAAAGTGTATGGTCGCATGCAAACCCATACTCTTGGGTCTTGGCTACTGATTTTACTGTCATTGGAACTTGGAAGTATAGAAATAGGGCGCGAACGGTGGAACCGCGGAAGCACAGTTTCCCGCGAAAACAGAACTCAGCTCATCCCCAAACCCCGCAACCGTTGCGTCTACCTCTCACTGAGCCACGGGCCCCAACGACCTTGGGCCCCACGTGACAGTGACGCGTGCTCCATCGACCCGTCAAACCAAAGCGTCCACGGTCACGCAACGATTCCCACGCCCCAAAGCCACTCCAGCCATCCCAGCCGTCCACCCACCACACCAACGGCTCAGATCCTTCCTCTCTCCGCGCCGGCGGGCCCGCCCGCCGCGGAAAAAATATCCCGTCGCCTCCGCTCCGGCTCCCCCCTCCCTCCCGTGCTCTGTCCCGGGGTTCGGATCCAAATTCCCAATCGAGCTCGCGAGCGGAACCCTCGCCGGCGCCGGCGATGGCCTCCGCCCTGCTCGCCGGCCGGAGCGGCTCCCACCACCACAATTGGGGGGAGGCGCGCGCCCCGCTGGCTCCCATCCCGCCCAACCCTAGCCCCAACAGCCACCCCCTCCCGCGCGGCGACGGGTCCAAGGCGCGGGCGGCGGGGAGCTACGTCAGCTTCCGCCCGGCGTCCCTGGGCCACCGCGAGGCCCGCGCGCTCCGGGACCGCCTCGCGGGCGAGCTGGGCAAGGTCCGCGCCCTCCTCTCCCGCATCGACACGTGGCAGGTGGAGCAGCAGCAGCAGCAGCAGGGCCAGCCGCTTCTCCCCGCGCCTCCGCCGAAGCTCCGGGGCGCGATGCGGAAGCGCTGCGGGCAGATCCTCACCAAGCTGCGCAAGGACAAGCGGAGCGTCTGGTTCAACGCGCCCGTGGAGGTGGAGCGCCTCGGGCTCCACGACTACCACACCGTCATCAAGAGCCCCATGGATCTCGGCACCGTGAAAGAGAAGCTCGCCGCTGGGAGGTACGCCTCGCACGACGCCTTCGCTGCCGACGTCCGGCTCACCTTCAACAACGCGCTGCGGTACAACCCCGTTGGGCACGAGGTTCACACATTCGCTGGCGCCCTCCTCGCGTCCTTCGAGAAGATGTACAAAGAGGCGGCCGTTTGGTTTGAGGAAGAGTGCAAGCGCCTTGAGCCGCCAAAGCCAGTGCCAGCCGAATTGCCGCCTCCACTGACGGTCGAGACGAAGGTGAAGCCGAGGACTGGGAACGTGAAGATGCGGAAGCCGAAGGCGAGGGAGCCTAACAAGAGGGAGATGAGCCTGGAGGAGAAGAACTTGCTGAGGCTGGGGCTTGAGAGCTTGCCTGAAGAGAAGATGCATAATGTGCTGCAGATTGTGCGGAAGAGGAACAACAATCCAGAGATGCTTGGGGATGAGATCGAGCTGGACATCGATGAGATGGATGTCGAGACACAGTGGGAGCTTGATCGGTTCGTTACCAACTTCAACAAGGCGCTCAAGAAGAGTCAGCGGGCTACAATGATGAATGGTGGCGTTTCTGATGTAACCAGTGCTGCTGTGGCTGAGGATGGAATTGTTCAGGCAGCAGGCGTGGAGCTTACATTGGTCGACAATGATGATGCGGTAATGAGAATTAGTAATAACATGTGCTATTCTTGGTTGCAGCTAGTGGATGTGTGAATTGGGCTCTTATTCTGGTTTGTTTATTTTATTTTATTACAGGAGAGTGAGAACCCTGTGAAGAGCACTACAATGGCTGAACAGGTTGATGAGTATGTGGATATTGGGGATGAGATGCCAACTGCCACTTACCAGTCGATGGAGATTGAGAAAGATGCTGAAGTGGCGAGTGGCTCTGCTGGTTCTGGCAGTGGCTCCTCATCGTCTAGTGGTATGATCAAGCCGGCATTGTGTAGTTCAGAAGTTACAACTTCCTTCATGGCCATAGTTTTGTACATTGTTTGATTTTGCATTCTTTTACAGGTTCTGAGTCAGGGAGCTCAGGGGACAGTGCCTCAGGAGCTGGCAATGCTCATTCTTTGGTGTAGGGAAGATTGGTGTGACATTAGGATATGAATAGATGGTGCGGATCCTTGTTCTTGGGTGGTTTGAGTAGGTACTGTAAGTATTATGTAGCTGTTTCTGAGATGTGGTTGTCTGCTTGGGTTTCGTTTAGATAGTAGTAGTAGACTAGATAACAAATTGGCTTTTGAGTGGGCATCTGATAGCACAGTTGGCGGAAGGTACTGGGGCGTCTGAAGTAGTTGATCCAGCCTTCTGATATGGAGGTGGCTAGGGCTAGTGTCTGTGTTCTTTGTAGTGCAGTTGTTCCGGTGCAGCTTTCTTATGTGATTGATTGCAAGACATTAACTATGGTGTGATAAGTAAAGTAATGGTGAAGTATTGATGTAAGGTTTATTTCAGCACTTTGGATAGGCCTATATGATATGAATTTTAGTGATCATGCAAATCTGTGTTTGCGAATTCGAGTGATGTTGCTTGCTCTGTGAAAATCACCCTCAGATATCACCAAGCCTCTGTGCTCCTTTATTATCTCAACACACACCACAATAAAATCGTGAATTGCTCTGTGATTACTTTGTAGCTCTGGAATTTTGGGTTCTTGCAGTTGGAATTTCAGGTTGCTGGAGGCTTTTGGAGATGCAAATCTGTGGGGAAATGCCAGTAGAAGGTGCAGATTTCATTGGTATTTCTTGTAAATTGGTTATGCAGCAGCAAGTGCGTCCATGATTTCACCGTGGATAAGGTCCCGTACTTATTTGCTGCAAATTGAAATTAATAGCCGTTGCTGATCTTTAACGATTCCTCGTGTAGTTGTGTTCATTGAGATAACTAGTCTTACACTTCCTACAGTTGTTGAGAAATTAGTTTCCCAAGCACTTCCGTACAGTTCAAACGGTGGGCTCTCAAGTGTAAAATAGCGTGAGAACCATGTGCGCTAGCTACCTGTCCAGAACCTAGAACTCACATACATCACAGCACATTAACACTGCATATTTACCTTTGACAGGCCAATAGGATGGCAAATTACATACACAGACGCACCACTCAGGGAAAATTGATCCATATTGACGGAACCTGTTCAAATTTATGCAGGGGTGCTCGCCACCCACATCCTGATACAAAATAATCAACCTTTGATTTCTCAATTTGCTACATGATATACTCGTAAATACCAAGAACGAGACCAACTCTTTTCAGTAGTGATCATGTTGGACACCGTAGATCATGAAATCCTCATCTTTCTGAAATCTAAGCATATGTATACCGAAAAATATGAGAACCGTAATCACCAACATCACCACATGGGGACGGGGTGACTCGTAAAAAAACCCGTGCAGATTTCGATGCTCCCAACTGAAAAGAACACCTCTGGCCTCCTGTGACGAAATGCCGTGAACACTTTCTCCCTACCAACAGCTTGTTATTCTATGACACTGGCACTTATCTGGAACACGTACGGTCAACTGCAGCAATGGAGTGTAGTGTAGTACAGCAGCTTGAAAGCCTGCAAGGAGACTGGTTACTTCAGCATACACCGAACTCCGTGAACTCAGAAGCATCATGGCCAACTGTAGAAGCATACCTTAGAAGGAAACGCTGCGAAACCCTGCTGTGCTGGTACAAACGTGCCCTCAACAAGCCGCCCAGTAATCAGTTCACATAATTGCCATTAATTCTGACCTTTAGCTTGCTTGTTGCAAGCGTCCTGCAACGCTCAATTAGCATCTCATCCGTGTATAATATGATATCCAGTTCTTCTAGCGAATATGGGAGCCCCTTTTCTGGCAGCCCTGAGATACGCTGGCAATCAAAGATCTCCAACTTCTTGAGGGAGGAAAGGCTGTGTAGACCCACAGGAAGATCTACCAGGTTGTAGCAACGATCAAATCGTAGCTCCCGCAGGGACCTGAGGAGCTGAAGCGCTCTCTCTTGCTCATCTGTTAGTCTCGCCACTCCCCCCGTACGACCGCGTAAGTCCAGGCGTTGAAGGGAGGTTAGGGACTTGCAGACTGACGTGGTGAGGAAAGAGTAATCATCGGTCCAAAGCCTTTGCAGTCCAGCGCACAGCTCATAGCCCTGGCTTAACAGACGCTGCAGATAAGGAGTTAAGGCAGGGCAGCCGGATACGGTCAAATACCTGAGACATCCGAGGGACTGGAAATCCTCTAGTACGCCGAGCGATTCACAATTATGAATGTGCAAGTCTTCTAGTGCTGCGCAGAAACGTAGCTGCACCGATTTCAGCCTTGGGTTGCCCCACAGTTTTAATTTCCGGAGGCAGGTGAAATTCCCCTCTAGAGCGGCGAGTGACGTACAACTTCCGATCGTCAATCCTTCCAGTGCTGTACAGGAACACAGCTGTAGCGATTCCAACCTTGAGTTGCACTCCAGCACTAATTCCTTGAGGCAGGTGAATACAGAGAAGCCTTCCTTGTTCCCCTGAAATGTCAACTCATTGCACCGCTCAATAATTATCTTCTTGAGAGAGGGGATGGTATTTGATGGAATGCGTAGGAGTCCCTCTGTAGTTGAGCTTGTCAATACGTCATCTGCATTTGCTGGTGATGGAGCCAGCGGAGTTGAGGTGTCATTTGATAAACAACTCTCATTCCCTTCTATCACCAGTCCTGATATCTGGTCACAGGACACTAAATTCAATTCCTCTAGGGCTGGTGCATGTTGCAGCATTACAGATAACCACTTCCCAGTTATTCCACATTCCTCAACCCTGAGATGCTTGAGAGATGGGAGGGCCATGAAATCTGTGTTTGCCATGTCTTCACGGCCATGCTCTGGCAAAACATCTGAAGAGAAAAGCTTTTTGCACCCCCGAAGTGTGAGATGCTTGACAGATCGGAGCCCAGCAAAATTCGCAGCTGCCATGTATTCGGCGATGTTCTTAGGAAACAAGGCTTCACTGCAGTTCATTTCCAACCTCTTTAAGTTGACGAGTTGATTGAAACCCTCCAATATAACAGATGTTAGCTTAATACTATACTTATGTATTATCAAGTGGGACAGGAGCCTCAAATTATGGAATGCCAACACATTGCAATCCAGGCATGTTGGTCCATCAATCTTTAATGTTCCCCTTGATGATCCTTTCATTTTTGGAAGCCCCGGAACTCTGAAAATGGATAATTGAGCAACATCATCTGATTGTGGTAAAGGATAAGATACCATTAAATGGGGACAATCATGGATAGTTAGTTCAATAAGATGGGATAACCATGACTTCTTCTCAATGTTGAGTTCCTCATATCTCTGGAACAAAGGAAATGTCTTTAGCACACAGCATCTCTGGATCTTCAGTACCCTTAAACTAGAGTTCAACCCCCTCATAGAACTGCAGCAACAACTCGTCAACTTTGGCATTTCAATCAGCACCAGCTCCTCCAATGATGGAATCCATACTTCTTTTACTTTCCTCATGTTCCTTAACGTCAACTTTGTAAGAGATGGAAACTTTTCCAAGGCTGGAAGTATTTGCCATTCTCCACAGTCCTCTAGATGAAGTGTCTGCAAACAAGTAACTGAAGTGGCAAGCCAAGCTGGATATGTAGAACCGCTGTACCCAGATATCTGAAGATGCTTTAGTTTATCATGTGGTTCAAGGCCCTCAAGAACCTCTTCTGCCATTTTAATAAAATGTCCAGATATTGGGCTATTGTCATTAGTACCATTCATTTGTGAACTCACCATTTCCGGTTCTCTATCTATCAATGGTCCAGAATCTTGACCAATGTCATCCACTGTACGACTCTCTTCTTCTGCTTCCGTGTCGCTACAATTTTCTTCTTCTTCTGCTTCCGTGTCGCTACAATTTTCTTCTTCTTCTTCTTCTTCTTCTTCTTCTTCTTCTTCTTCTTCTTCTTCTTCTTCTTCCTCTTCTTCTTCTTCCTCTTCTTCTTCTTCTTCTTCCTCTTCCACTTCTTCTTCTTCTTCCTCCCCCTCCTCCTCCTCCTCCTCCTCCTCCTCCGTGTCACTATCATATTGTGATAAAGTATTCTTCCAGGACAAGTGCAGCTTTTCTAATTGTTGTTTGCCACTCAGTTTTGCCCCATCAGCCTCGGATCTACTTATATTTCCGAGATAAAAAACACCAAGCTGTACAAGCTTGTTCATGGACTGAAGTTGTGCTATCTCAGAGCACTTAGAATTTTGATCCGTGCCATTCTGCACATTATGATCATCACTCATTTCACCAACATTAGTAGAGAGTGATCCCTTTGTGACAAAAATATACCTCATGCTGACGAGATCATTCATATCATGAACTATAGTTGGCTGTCCAACATCCAATACTTCAAGATGGTAAAACTTCCTTAGAGATATAGGCGAAACTTTACTGCTCCGGGTTTCTATAAGCTTTATGTAGCGAAGATGAGCGCGATATTTCAAATTGTGCAGGAAAGAAACAAAATCATCATAGCTTGCACAGATTTGCAGCAAACGTAAATTTTCTGCTTGTTTGAACATTTCCTGGAAGTGTTGGAAAAATGACAGGTCATAATGGCCAAGTAATACCAAGGACCTCAGCTTTCTCACAGATTCCTGCCGCAGTTTTCTTCTTAAAATTTCAGGAGAAAATGCAGAATTAGTAACTATTGACAGATGGCGCGCTGTAGGCAAGATTTGTTCACAATCTGGGTCATCTACGCTCGCAAATTCAGCTCTTGACACCTTCCGTGCTAAATCATGCATAAGATCATGCATGACAAAGCTTTCTGGAGAATGCCAGTCTCTTTTGACCTGCTCAAAGAAGCCTGAATTCACCAAATCATCCAAGTAGACCTTCCCTTTGTCCTCCAGATCGCTACCCATATCGTTAGCAGTCACAAATCCTTGTGAAATCCATATTCTGACCAAATCTTCTCTATCAAAATGGTAATCCTTTGGGAACAGACAACAATACCGGAAGCATTGCTGTAAGTACTGGGGAAGGTAGTCATAACTTAGCTTCAAAGCAGCCATGATGCCTCGACTGTGCTGTAGGGATTTCCATTCTTCATTTTGCAGAATCTTATGCCACTCCACAACATTAATTTTCCTTCTCAATAGCGCACCTACAGTTTTTGCTGCTAATGGGTTCCCCTTCAAATCTTTAGCTATTTGCTCCCCAATAGGGTGCAACCTCTCATCTACATATTGTTTATCGCCAAATGCATATGATTCAAATAGTCGCCGGAAATCATCCCCTTCTAAAGGACCTAACATGATTGGTTCGGTAGTCCTTATCCTTTCTGCAACATCCAATTTTCGAGTTGTCACTAGTATCATATTACCCTTTGCCTTATTTTTTTCCAACGGAGCTAATAATTCCTTCCAGCGGTCAACGAATACACCATCTTTGTCACCCCAAACATCGTCCAAGACTACTAGAAACCTCTTGGATTCCATCCGCTCTTCTAAACACCGCATAAGCATGTCCAGGTTCTTTACTTCTTCTAGCTTTTGTTTAGAGACACACTCTAACATCTCCCTTGTCAGCCTTTGTACACTGAAGTTATCAGACACACAAACCCATATCTTGATCTGAAAATGACTTTCAACTATCTGATCATTGTACACAAGCTTGGCCAGAGTTGTCTTCCCGATGCCTCCTATGCCAACAATGGGTAGCACAGTTATGCGATCGGATCTGTTGTTGCTTGTCATCAGCTTCAGGATGGTTTCCTTCTCTGAGTGCCTCCCATACACTATGGACTCAACAGGATATGATGATGTTAGACGATTGTCTTCAGCCGTACTCACAGTTGAACTTGAAGTTCCAACAAAGTTTGACACATCTATTTCGAGAGTGCGACAGACATCTTGGCCAACGTCTCGTAGATCACCAGCAATTTGTTTTATCCGACAAGAAAGCTCAGTCTTGTTTCCTAGGTGTCTGTTAGCATCTATGTCCCAATCATCAGGTTTCCTTCTTCCACTACTCGAGTTTCCCTTGAAGACAAAGTTACCACATATGTCGATTAGAGTGCTTCCAATTTGTTTAATAATGGAGGTAAACCACCACGCAGATGAAGGAGTAGTATTGTCTGCAAAGTGAAAGGGTACATCAATGCGTCATTTCTAAAAAGAAATTCACTGGAGTTTTATGTGAAAATGTAAACCAGTGCAAAGTAATTAGCATAATTGCATGTCACACTCGGTTTTAAAAAGAAAACCAGATGTATCTTATACGTGAGCCAGGATCAAGTTTACACAGATTGACGTTATAAGGGAATATCCATAACCATGCATAATGAATGAGTATTAAAATGCATTTATTACAATATCAGAGTTCCATTGCAATCTCATGGGCAAATTCAATTATTTAGCATTGATTATTCATATATTGCAATATTGCTCATATAGTTTGACACAATGTCATAACGGAAGAATAAACGAACGTTTATCTAAAACGAAGCAAAATAAATCCTATCTCCACATGCTCATGACTCGAGGACTCAACTAGAACTCCTAAAACTCAATATTATAATCCTCAATATTCTCCCAATCTAAGATGCAATCTGGATGTTGTAGATTAAACATAAATAAAGCATGAGCACATGTCGTACTCAACAAAGTTTAAAAATAAATGACATCCAAGGCTTTATAAAGTGGATGGCTTAAATGATAGGTGCATTTAGCACTTTTAGTTGGTCAAATTTTATTAAATTAATTAGTAGCAAATATAAGTTTATATCAAACTATAATTAATGAAACATCATAAACCCATAATAATATTTAGATAACCACAATCTTTTGTCGTTTTTCTTCCCTGTTATGCTTGAAATTATTTATAGCATACCACAATTTGTTATGCCTAAGTAATTAATCATTCTAAAAGATAGTCAATATTTGTAGATTTCACGATTAAGATTTGACATTTGCATGAGCCCTGGATAGGTTTATGGTTTTCAATATTTTGAGTTGGCAATGCTAAAATTGGGTTTCCATTGCAATCTCATGGGCAAATTCAATTATTTAGCATTGATTATTCATATATTGCAATATTGCTCATATAGTTTGTTTGCTCTGAGCAGAGACTGGATATTGTGATTGTAATGTGCCTTATTGATTTAACTATTTGTATTAGATGGAACACCAATAATGAGGAAAGATTTGGTAATAAATCGCCCGGTATGATAAGAGATTTTTCCACACAATTTTAGTAGAAATAAACCCTTGTACATTTATAGAATTCTTTAGGTACTAATCATATTTTGGGTTCATTTGCGAGGGCCTGCAAGCTACTATATGACCATATTTTGGAACATATGTGCCATTTAAAGTTGAGTTCTTTGTGGACGAAGCAAAAGGCAGAAGCAACATCTAGGCATTGGCTGATGTGGAAGTAGGGGTAGTTGATCTCACATGTTGAGGCAAGATGTCATTTATTTATTTTGAGGAGGGAGTAGTTCAAGCAGTTAGTTTGGTTGAGTGTCAAGATGTCCTTGAGTTGTTGGCCAGCAATGTAATGACCAATAGAAATTATGTAAGGCAACATATCAGGTGAAAACCAACCCTTCTGTACAAACTTTGGAAACCACAATCTGATCCACACGATATTGGTTTGCACCGGATATGTCCCCATTATGTAAATACGTGGACCTTGTTATTTGGTTGAGTCTTTTTCACTAGATTTTTTATAAATATAAATTTTTTTAATACAATTAATTTTAAAACACATGCCAGTGCAACCCTACTAGTACTATAAAAACTTTTGATAACCGACGGACCCACCAGTCATTGAAACGCTACCCCCCTGGCGATCCCACCTGTTAAACATTTTTTACATCAAACTTTTGACAACTGACGGACCCACCAGTTATTGAAATACTACCCCTCCTAGCAACCCCATATGTCAGGCCTTTTTTCGTTACACCCTCCGCCATCCTCGTCCTTCTCTGTAGTATGGAATCGTCGAGTTCGTAACCGACACGGTCTCTGACCAACTTTCTATTATGCAATCTTATTTTCCTATTAAACATGCATGTCCCACATGCGTTCTTGCTAGTAAACTAAAACGTAGAAACATAATAAGCAGTAGGAACATGCCTAAAAGAAAATAGAGAATGTTTGGCCCAAGAAGTAAAATTAGGCCTAAACTCAAAATGGACTAAGAAATCAATCCGAAGAGAAACAAACATGGTAAAAATAATACAAACACAATGGGCCATGGGAACAAGCCTAAAATAAACGTAGAGTGTTAGGCCTACAAAGTAATATTAGATCTATGATCTAAGCCTAAAACAGCCCAATGAATCAATCCTCTCTTTAAGTATTATAGGTAGAGATATATGATTTTGGTAATTTTGTGGACAAATTTTAATTTTCAGGTGTTTTTGGAGGGCATCGTGTACACATAAACCTTGGTATTAAAGTTTTTTGCGAGATAGTGTTGTAATAAAGGTTGTTGCCTGATTTTGTTCCTTTGAAATTTAATTATTGTTTCAACTTTGAGGGTTAATTTGATTCCTCTATAATAATAGTCTATGACTAGAACTCTCGGCGCGGCGCTGCCGCACCATTCGGAGCTGGGCCAGTGTGTCCATGCGTGAGTGAGTGACAATATTGATGAGATAATTCTCTTTCCGGAATCCAGATTTGTAAGGATGCAATGAAGTGTACAGATTGTCACTCGTTAGTCATACATTTTGCCAGCAGGTTATTAGGACAAAAAAAAAAGATGGGTACAGCATCAGATTGTAAATTGTGGTAGAGGCTCTGTAGCTGTTAGCAGAGGTTTCAATGGCATCAAGGATTATGGAGAAAAACAAATTGGCATTTTTAGTTTATTGAGCAGCACGGGATCCATATATACATAGTTACCTGCTTACTAATGGGGCTGTTTTGATCTTCCCACGCTGGTGACTAGAGAGGTGTCGGTGATGCAGGACGCCGGTGTGGACCGGTGATGCAGGCGCAGCCGGGAGCAGATGGTACTCACACGGGAGGGGCAAACGGTGCTCCTTGATGGGGTGAGGACGGATGGGCGGTTGTGATCAGGAGATGAACAGGTTAGAGGGGATTTTTTTTTTCTTTTGAGGCGACTAGACCGAAAGGCTCTCGATATAACGACAGCGCAAGCCCTCATGTAGGGCCCACTCCACCTCTTATCTATCCCTCCCTCGGCGCGTCGTCTCGCTCTCGCAACTTCCCGACCGGCGCCTCGCGGCCAACCCGCCACTCAGGACCGATTTTGGTGACCCGTGACAAGAATAAAAAGAATACCCTGATATATGCATCAAAATCTATCCTAGAAAATTGAAAACACGTTCCACCAAAAAATCCACCCCCACCCTCTCACGGAAGACCCATCTGTCGGGGTTTGAAGGGAGGGAAGAACAAAAAACACAACAAAAAATTGATTGTTCCAGGCTGTTTTAGTTGTTTCCTCGCTCAACATTTTTTTTGACCCAAAAAAGAACCCACCTAAATATATTCACATTCGTACCCATGTCTATCCCGTATTGCTAATAGACAATAAATCGGAGAGTTTTTCTTCATATAAATAAATGTCAACTATTGGGTTTTGAGAATACTAGCATGAACGCACATGCGGCACGCACGTTTATTGATGACACATATGTACTATTGAGTGGACCATGGTAAACAGACCAGTCGTGCGAAACGCTTTTAAAAATACTTTATATTCGCTCTCTCATGTATAGAGAGTTCTAGATATATTCTCAAATGTAGATGCACATCATTTTTGAGATAGTTGGTCTTTATTTATATAGAAAAAACTCTCCAATCTATTGTTTATTAGCAATACGGGATAATTGTGTATAGACGTGGTTACAAATGTGGATGAGCATGTAGTGTTTCTGTTTAAGTAATATTCTCAAAAGCAAAAGCATTTCTTTTGGGTGGGTGTAGTGTCATGCAGCATTGAGAAACTCAAGTCAACCAACAGTTTGGATCTTATTTTGTTGACATTTTTCTTCTATGCACGCATGCAGACACCTAATATCAGTAGCAGTTTATGCTGGAAGGCTGAAAAATACATAACAATTTTGTTTCCTTTCGTAATATTTGGACTATGTATATAAATTTTCATGTGAAGAGTTATAAAGATAACTGAATACTTACTTCAATTCTTTGCTGCATGTCCTTTAATTTCTCACGCCTACGCTTTCTAACATTGTCATCACCATCTCCCATTTCCTCAGAAGCAAGCTTGTCACTCTCTGCAACCAGTTCACCGTTGCAAGTTTCACAATGGAAGTACTCATCCGTGTAGCTTACCAATTGCAGTGCATCAAAAGCTGAGTACCTGCAGAT
>OAMR01000410.1:172404-183540 GCA_900205405.1 Echinochloa crus-galli | reverse complement strand
GCCCAGCAGTTCTTGAAGAAGCAATGCGTGGCTCATCACCGCTCTCCTGCCCTAGGTGCCTTCTTGCTATAGCAGCGATCGATCATATATACGCATAGTGTACTCTAGTTGTTCAATCCTCCCCCTTAACTTCTTATTTCGAATGAATGATGTTTGATCTCGAATTCAATCTCTAGTGTCTGTTCTTCGTCTGTGCAAAGTCAGACTGCAAGACGAGAGTTGTATGTACCCATTAGGAAGTCTTCTTGAGATGGTAGCGGTAATCCTACGAGTTTGTGCCATCATCGAGTACAGCAATAAGTTAATTCGACATGCTAGATACTAAAGAGATGTGACTTCTTCTTGTTTCGCCATAGATTCACTACTTCATATATCAAGCATTGTTAGCTTTGCTGTACAGTGTTCGTCATGAATAGCTAGTTGATGTTGCATATTTGTGCTGGATTCGGTGGTATTAACTAATTAGCTATATCAAACATAAATATGCAAAAACCTCATCGATCTGCATAATGGAGCAAATAAAGTCCGGGATTCAGAATTTTACATGACAATACTCGAATCTCTTGATGATTTTTGCGTCAGATCCCCTTATAGTTGCACGAGATTGATGTGCTTTCATTCACAGTGATTACTAATGGATCACTGCTTTGATTCAAAAGGTTGGCGAGTCTGGGTATTGATTCATCGTGTTTGAATTTGTAGCTAGGTATGATCGAACTAAATATCGCCCAATCATCAGGTTTGTTTCAACTTCATTTCCTTTCATTATCATAGTTCGTACTCCAAAAGGATACATCAGTTGTTCCTACCAAAGTGTATAGTCCAAAACTCAAATGCTGTTTATTGTTTTGTTTCTTGGTATAGAACTTGCTTTTTTTTTCTTGTATTGTATGTCAGCTATCCTTTTGTTCCAATAGTTGATCATACATTTATATATGTACGTCTAAGTAATAAATGAAAAAAAGAGATGTTTGGGACAATTAATTTATCACACAAAGCTAAAGTAATTTCTGTGTTATACTCCATTGACTATTTATTACACTATTCCCTTTTGTGGCTATATTTGAGTTACCTGATAATATATATGATCTCAAATTCTCAATATCTTGTTTTGATTCTGAATATTTGTACAAAAGATATATCTCTGTATAGGAATTTCGGGAGAGGGAGGGACCAAAATGCTTATATGGGTGTAAAAGGGGGGAAATCTATGAGGGTGAACTATATAGGTTTTTATCTCATTGACTAGCATGAACGCACGTGCGGCACACACGTTTATTAATGACGCATATGTACTAAAACAATATCACTTGAGTGGACCATGGAAAACAGACCAGTCGTGCGAAGCGTTTTTAAAAATACTTTATATTCGCTCTCTTATGTATAGAGAACTTTAGATATTATTCTCAAATGTAGATGCACATCATTTTTGAGATAGTTGGTCTTTATTTATATGGAAAAGACTCTCCAATCTATTGTTTATTAGCAATACGGGATAATTGTGTATAGACGTAGTTACAAATGTGGGTATATCATGAGCAGGTGGGTCCGCGTGGGTATGGGTAGAGTCTTAGGTGAAAAAGTTTCGCATTTTGCACTGTTTTCCCATATTTTCCCACGTCTTCCCACGTCCTACGACCCGACAGGCGGGCCCTTTGTGAGGGGTGGGGGTTGATTTTTTGGGTGAGAAGTGTTTTCAATTCTCTAGGATCCTTTTAGTATAGATACATAAAGCTCTCTATACATGAGAGAGCGAATATAAAATATTTTAAAAGCACCTCGCACGACTGGTCTGTTTACCATGGTCCACTAAAGTGACAGTACGTACGTGTCATCAATAAACGAGCGTGACACATGAGTTGAGACAAATGTATAGAAGAGAGTTTAGCACGTGCGTGCCGCGCGGGCATTGCAACTTTAGTAAGTATATAAAATATTCAATTTTTCATAAACATGTGCGCGCACACATGTGCCTCTGCTAGTAATAATAGTAGCAGCAAGTAATACTCCCTCCGTTATAGACAAGTAAAAAAATGGAGGGAGTAATGTACATTAGCATTATATTAAGACATAGCCCTTAATAATTAATTTTGATCACTATTAAACATTAATTGATAATGTATACTAGCATTAAGGCATAGGGCTCAAAGTATCTATCATCAATGACCGATAGAAATTAATCATACATATTGTCCGCCGTTGCATCCAATTTTGAGATAAAGTCAAGAAGGATGTTAGTCCGCCATCGCTTAGTCGGGCGGAACGGACCGTGCGCGACTCGGCAAAGTTCATCGGCATCAGAAAAATGGAGTTGTCGTCGTATTAGCGTGTCGACCGTGAGATCAAATCAGGGCACTAGGTTGTAAAGAGACGAGTAGTCGACATCTCGGTGTGCATGAGGAGCCAAGAAGGCAAACAAATTGTTGGTTTAAGGAGCAGGAATTTTGTTTGAGACATACTCCCTCTGTCCTTAATGTATGTCGCTATTGGTTTCCGTGCCACGATTTAGATTCGATTCGTAGAAAATACGTGCAACATTTTAATCTCCAAATAAATTTATTAAAAAACTAGATTCAAATATCTATCTAATGATATTTATTATGTACCATAAATATTAATATATATTTTTATATATTCGATCAAAGATGTTTCTCGGGAAGCGAAAACGACCTACATTTAGCGACGGAGGGAGTACACGTGTCTCTTCTGCTCTATAGGCCTACTCGACGCTCATTCTTCGGGGCTGGCCAAATGACATCGTGTGTTAGCTAGCTGCAGCCTACTACGTATCCTACCTGTATACACGATGAGGGGACCCTTGGTTTTGGGGGGGGGGGCGGAGCGGCCGCACGGCTCGACCCTCCTCAGGACCGGCCCTGCCGCCACCGCACCACACTACCGGCCTCCCACCACCGCGCTACCTCGTCTTTCGCTAACCATTGTTCCCATTTTTCCTCGCCGTCGGCCCTACCCACCGGAGATCCTTCTCCACCTTACCGGTGGTGTCATCGCTGCCAGCCTCATCGCCCACAAACCGCAACCACCGTCAAGCTTTCCACCACCGCCGGCCATCCCTTTATATCCACCGGCCATGAAAATCCCCTACCCCAAACCCTAAATCCCTAACTTTGCCGCCGCCCTCGTCGTCTTCTTAATGTCCGGTGAGCTGCCACCCTGTCGTTATTTTCATCAAGCACCGGCTCCGAGTGCCCCCGGCCAAGTCTTCTTTTGCAGGTTCCCCCGCTCCGCCCGCCTGCTCCTTCCGCCGCCGGATCCGCCACCGCCAATTACCGCCGCGCTAATCTCGTGAGCCGAGAAGTTACATTTTCTAGTAATTTTTAGTCTGTTGAGAATGTAAGGGTGCGATTGGTTTCCTTCCGAGCGCAGCCTGGCTCGCACAAGACAACCAGGCTGCCGTCAGTCAAGCCGAACGCATGCAAGGGCGGTTAGTTTTGTTGCTTGTTTTACTCTGGTCAGGCCACGGAGAGTATGTGATTGGTTGCATGAAGGTTGGGACACAACAAGTCATTTCGGCCATGAATGTGCGCCTCCTGCGCCCGCATGAGCCAGTGTGGGATATGGGTAACCTTAGGGCCCATCATCGAGGGCGGCGGCGGCCGGCCCAAAAAAGACCGAGTTCTAGTAGACTCCTACTAGGACCCCCTATTGTAAATAGTCCCATATAGAAAATACTCAGATTGTAACCTTACCTCCTGGATATATAAAGGAGGACAAGGGTCCCTAGATAGGGGCATCACACCAGACAACAGACAATACAAAATATAATTCACCCATACAGGACGTAGGGTATTACGCTACACTGGCGGCCCGAACCTGTCTAAATCGCCTTGTGTCCTTTGTGTTCTTGTGACTTGTGATTACCTTCGAGTTCTTGGGTTTACGATCATCTCTTCCAACCATTTAGGTAGCCCCTTGTGGTCTGCCGGTCCTAAGGTCCGACAGCCAGGCTGAGCGGAAACGGAGAATTTGCTCGTATCTCCAGAACCAGGCCGAGCGGAGCGTTTTGCATGGCGCGGGCCAGGCTAAGAGACGCTTGGGGCAACCAATCATGAGGATACTGCATCTCGAGAGCCTGGATGAGGCTAGATACAAGCATCCAATCAGACCCTAACTAAGCGGCTTTCGATTTAAGTCTAAATTGAGAGCTCTCTCCATTTAGATTTTGGGTTTTTTTTCTAAACAGTAAAGTGCGATCTAAACATGAACGGATGAGGAAGGCGAAGGGGTTAGCGTTAGCCTGATATGTCGACGTTGACCAAGTCCGGGTGTCCACGTGAAGCATCGCTGGGCTTGCGTGGCGTGAGGGCTCCTGAATGAACTATCTGAACCAACGATGCTCAGGGGTACGGAGTAAGTATCAAAAAATGCTCAGGGGCACGGCTAATGAACCAACAATTGAGATCACATCAAGGCTTCATCCAATGGCCGAATTTATGAATGTCGTGGACGAATGAGGGACCAGATTATATGGTGATGATTTCGTTCTTAGACGTGTCCACATAAGTTTGGAAATTTAGACGTCTAACAATAGCCGACTAAAATTAGGTCTGATCTGATCAGTTTGGATGGGTGGACTATTTTTTAGCGGTAGCATTAGCCCTCATTAGCATGTTTGGAGGGTTAATAGACTGAAGTTTAGATGAACAATTGGTTAATATTTAGACAAATTATAGCCTTTCTATTTGGATCTGTAGGAGCTAATTTTTTGCAAGGCTTAATCAGTTTTATCACCATGTATAACAACAACATGTCAACATGCTTATTCGTTAAATATGTAATATCCAAAACTCGGATTGATGTGATTTTAGTTGGATCACTTGCTTATTTTTTTCTAGTTATTATGATAGTTCTGGTTGATGGGAGTACAGTTTTTAATCCACGTAGTATTTTCTAGTAACAAAACAGTAATTTGTCTAGTTTGGAAACACGGTTTAAAGTAGGGGCAAGTCATTTGGATTATCAGCCACCAGCCAGCAGTGTTTTTCTCTCAGCAAAAATTAGCACCTGCCGCCAGCCACCAACCAGTCAGCTGTGTTTCTCTCTCAACAAAAATCAGCACCAGCCACCAGACATCAGCCAACCGAACAGGGTAAACAAAATCTGCAGCTTTGACCAACCAATCGCACAAAATATAGTAAACAAAATTCACAAATTATATCAAATTAATGACCAGATCCTTGGGACTCTGATATGACACACGTACCACATATAACCTGTTCTTGGAGGCGGTAGTAGTCGAGCTCATCCATCACGTCCTCGGCGTCGTACAACAGCTCCCTGAGATCACGCAGAGACTGAGCCAGCGGCTCGTTCTGGATCTTCCTCCCCATGGCAGCATCAACCACCGCCTGGACAAATCTCATGTCCGACTCGAGCTTCTTGACATCGCCAGCAAGACCCACTCTGCAGGTCCACTCCAACAACTTTTCAGTGAACATCCCTAGGATGCTCTGCACCAGCCATCCGATGGCAGCTTGCGCCACAACGTTTCCCACCTTCATCATGGCAGCTTTCGCCACAATTTTTTCCACCAAGGAAGATATATAGGGGATGAATGGGGTGGGAACGGGGCAGAGGAGATGAGAACATCATATGAATATCTTTGAGCCGCAATTAATAATTCAGAAGGAAGCAACGGACCAGCACGGCGGACAAGTGGTAGTTGCAGTTGACAAAGTACCAAGTGGACTAGTTTACTAGTAGCTCCTTGCTCATTAGTCATTAGCCTTCTTATATATAAAAACGGTTGAGCCAAAGGAATAGATAAGGAGAGAGCGCGTCAACAAGTGCATAGCAATTTCGTGGAAGCTTGCAAGAGCTTATCTGTGATCCCAAGTTCCCAACGTGTTCCGATGGGCCGTTGCAAAGTATGGGTTGATTTCAAGGCCTGTTGGCTTGGCTGCTGACTGGTGGCTGATGCTGATTCGTACTGAGAGAAAAATACTGCTGGCTGGCTGGTGCTGATTTCTATTGAGAGAAAAATATTGCTGGCTATTTGAAACGCAGAGCTGTTTTTATTGTCGTCACAAGATCGTGAACCTTTGATTATGTAGTAACTAGCAAGCTGGTGCACCTAAATAGAATGGATAGCTAGTATTTTTTATCCTAACATATAAATTTTGGACGGTCTCCCCATGAGTCGACTGAAATATTACCTACTCCCTCCGTTCTACATTATAGCTCGTTTGACTTTTTTCAGCTCAAGTTTGAACGGCTCGTCTTATTCAAAATTTTGAGCAAATTATCATATTTTTTGTGATGGCTTGCTTTATTAATAAACATTCTTCAAAAATGACTTAAATTTGACTATATTTATATAAATTTTTTGAATAAGACGAGTCAGTCAAACTTAACCTAGAAAAAGTCAAACGACCTATAATTTGAAACGGAGGGAGTATTTGTTAGTCAACGGCCAAGCCATTGGATCTCTAACCAACCGATGTGGGTGCTTTTCCCTGTCCGTTCTATTGTTGTATGTAACTGGATCTTAGAGCAACTTCAGGAGCTTAACTATTTATCCTAGCTAAATTTAGAGTTTTTGAGCATTCTAAAAAATAGACAGCTAGCTAAACGGTGGGGCAAACCAACAGCCTCTCCAAATCTAAACTATCTATATTCAAATTACTTGGGCTATCATCCTTTTTTTACTCCAAAACCTTTGGGCCGAGCGGCCTGCCATCCATGCGACTTATTCATCCTAGCTAGCCTAACGAAGAAGATGGCGAGCCCGACGCCGGCGTCCTTCTCCGACGGATGCGTCTCCAATAAATCTTTCAACGCCTTCGCCTACTGCAACAGCAAGCTCATCGGCGCCAAGTTCTCGTACCAGGGGTACGACGCTGATCTTGGCCACCCATCGATGAGAGCAAAGAGTCCAAGTCATCGTTGGACACCGAGGGACGAGGGCCATGGGACGCATATCGCCTCCACGGCGGCGGGGTCGCCGGTGGCCGACGCGGGATTCTTCGACTATGCCAAAGGATAGGCCGTGGGCATGGACCTCGACGCGCGCATCGTGGCGTACAAGATCGGTCTGCTGGAAGTCTGGCTGCTACGACTCGGACTTCCTCATCCCCGTGTTTGATGAGGCCGTTGCCGACGGCGGCGTCGACGTCATCTCCCTCTCCGTCGGCGTCAACAGGTATGTCCCAAGCTTCCCGCTGATTCCATCCCTATCGGCGCTTTCCACGCGGTGAGCAAGGGCATTGTCGTCTCCTGCTCCGCCACCGTTGACCGCGAGTTCCCCGCCGATGTGGTCCTCGGTGATCCCATATTCCCATTGAGAGTCAGTTGCCAGTTGCCACTCAGCGGCGACAGCAGGGAGTCCGACGGGGTTAGCCGCGCCGGCGTCGCGATCGATGCTGCCGCCGTGCCACCAACATCCCGGTGCTGGATGGTGCCGCAGCGACATCGACGCCGGGGCGCAGTATGCGGGAAAAAGGACGCGCGACGTGAAGCGCGGCAGCGTGCAGGAAAGAGCAGCGGAGGACGCGGGAGGGCGCGGGAAGCGCGGGATGGCGAGGGCGATGGGCTCGGCAAATTTACCTAGCGAGCGCGACGGATGGCAATTCAGTTAGCGAGCGGGGGAAGATAACGATGCTGTTGGAACCGGCAACATTGGCGGTTTTTTTTTACCGAGCTCACGATGTTCACCGAGCCTGTTGGAGTTTCTCTAAGCCCTGTTGTTGCACACCCGTTATCTATATCTATATATCTATATCTATACCAAGTGGACTAATTTACTAGTACCTCCTTGCTCATTAGTCATTAGCCTTCTTATATATAAATTACAGTTGACAAAGTACCAAGTGGACTAGTTTACTAGTAGCTCCTTGCTCATTAGTCATTAGAGCATCTCCAAGAGACTTTGTATTAAATATAGAGATTATAGCCCTTTTGTAAAAATAGAAAGCTATCTAATTTAATGTGGTAATCCAACAGATTCTGTAAAGATGGCTAGTAAGATAGGCTAGCTAAAATAGCTAGCGAATGAGGTGGGATGGAAAGCCACTAAATTTAGAGAGTCATTTACAGAGTCTGTTAGAAACGTTTTTTGTGTAACAATAGCTAAATTTAACTTTAGAAAATGATTTGGCTAGTCTTGGAGATGCTCTTAGCCTTCTTATATAAATAAATTACAGTTGACAAAGTACCAAGTGGACTAGTTTACTAGTAGCTCCTTGCTCATTAGTCATTAGCCTTCTTATATATAAAAACGGTTGAGCCAAAGGAACAGACAAGGAGAGAGCGCGTCAACAAGTGCATAGCAATTTCGTGGAAGCTTGCAAGATCTTATCTTATCTGTCACCCCAAGTTCCCAACGTAAACGTGTTGCTTGCTGTTTGAAACGCACGGGCTGTTTTTGTTGTCGTCACAACATCGTGAACCCATGGAGCCCCCCCTAAGCATGGGTTACTGTTGTGACAAACACTCCAACAATGGAGGTATGCTGTGACAGCCGAATATTCCCAAATCAGCAAGGTTCCTAGGGATTGCAAGCCTTTCATTGAAGGGAGCCTGTCACAACTAAAAACTGTCAAGTTTTTCCATGGTCCTGTTTAGTTCCCGCAAACTTCTTAAAATTCTCTCTCCAAACTTCACTATTTACCTATCACATCAAATCACATCAAATCTCTCTCCTCATGCATGGAGCATTAAATGTAGGTAAATAAAAAAATTAAGTACATGTTTTGATGTACACGGCGAGACGAATCTTTTGAACCTAGTTAGGTCATGGTAGGACAACGATTACCACAACAAACGAAAAGTGCTACAGTGCCCTACAGTGTCCGATATGACTTTTTGACCAGATTTTACCCACCCCTTTTTACAACTAAACACACCCAATGTTCTGAGCGAACCAAGCTGCAAAGACCTCAAATTTTGACAATGGGTGTGTTTAATTCCCACAAAAAGTGGTCGAAAAGTCACATCAGACACTGTAGCGCATTGTAGCACTTTTCGTTTGTTTGTGGTAATCGTTGTCCTATCATGACCTAACTAGACTCATGCATGAGGAGAAAGATTTGACGTCATAGGTGAATAGTGAAATTTGGAGATAGAAATTTTGAAACTAAACATAGCGACTGACAAAAGCATACTTCTAATTTGGGGAGGGACTCCCTAGGTGTTTGTCCAACCATAGTTTTCTCTAAATCACAGTCTGGTCGAACGCTGCAGAGGGAAGATGTAACACCCAAAATACTCAAATTTAAAAATTTTTTGGCACTTAATTAATTATTTAATGCTTTCACCTATTTTATAAGGGCTAAATAATAATTTTCTAAAATTTAAAATCAAATATAAGTGATAGAAACATTTATTGTTGCATTCATGCTGCTGCATTTATTTTTGTATTGCTTGTGGCTCAAACGAGAATTTAAATTTATTTAAATTCAAATTTGAATCACTTTGTTTGGAGTTCTAGAAAAGTTGTTAGGCCCGTAGTTCGATTCTGCCCCCTGAACTCTTTTTCCGGTTCGCTTTTGCCCCTTCTCTTCCTCTAGTTCTGCCCGGCCCAATACTCCTCACCGCCAGCCGCGCAAGTCCATTCCCGCTCCCTCAACTCTCCTCCTCGGCTCGACAGTGCACCCCTTACCCTTTTCCCGAGCCGGCCCGTTTCGGTCTCTCGGCCCAGCTCCTCCCCCTCCTTTCGATCGGCCCAGCTCAGCATGGTGGCCCAACTCGACCTCAGCCAACCACACCGCGGCCCACTCCCGCCTCTGCACCCCGGCCCAGCACCCCGGCCGCTTCCCCCCCCCTCTCCATCTCTCTGTCGCGCGGGGCCCGGCCGTCAGATCCGTCTCCCTCGCGGAGACACCCGGCCGGAGGTCACGGGCAGCGGCACCGCCGGCACCTTCCTTCCCAGCGCGCCCGGACGACCCTGTGGACCCCTCTCCCGTGGCTTCGACGAAGCTTCCGCACCGCCCCCTTGCCATAATCGAGCGCTCCCCTCCAAGGAAACCGATCCCCGGCATGGAAAGCGCATCGCCGCCGGCCGCCACCCCGATTCGGCGTGCCCCGCACGCTGGGGCCCCCTGGGCACTATAAAACCCTGCCACCGCGGCCCCTGAACCTCTCCAACCCGAGCCCCAAGCACCTCCCTCCCGAGCTCAGCGCCACACCGCCTTCCCGAGTGCGCCGCCGCCATTGGAGCTCGAGCTCCACCGTCGATCCGCCTCTACGGTGCAGCTTCGCCCCTCCCGAACCTTGGAGCAACTTCGCGTGGCGGTAAGGCTGCTCTCGAGCCCCTGTTCGTTCATTCTCACGCTTCGGAACCCCACCGCCTTCGCACGCCGTCGCACGCCTCCGCCGTCCGCCGTGGTCAGCCGCCGTCGTCGCAAACCCGACGACTTGAACCCCCCAGAACGGTTCGCCGCGCCGCCCTGGTGCGGTAGGGCACAACCCCGTCCCAAACCAAGGTCCCCAGCGTCTTCTAGGCCTCGCTCCGGCGAGCCTCCGCCGTCAGCCGAGCGGCGCCGCCGCGCGGTCGTCGACCCCGGCGAGCCCCGAGCTCTGAGCCGTTCGATCAGAGCGCAACGGCCCAGATTAGAACCCAGGATACCCCTTCGCGTTTTAAATCCCATCCGCCCGATCCAGATCCGATGGCCCACGATCAACCGAGCCCCAGGTCAAATTTGAAAATAACGGTCAGCGCTGTACGTTTTTCATTTAAGCCCCTCGGTTTTCCTGGAATCAACCCGCCGTCCACCCCTATTGAAAAGCAATTGCAGATAGGTCCTGTTTTCTTCGTTTAAGCCCCTGACCTTTTAAAAAATAGAACCCGCGGTCCAGCCTTTGCATTTTTGCACGTTAGCCCTCCTGTTTTAATACAAAATTACGTATAGGTCCTCGGTTTTTCACAAATAAGCCCCTGAAACTTAGAAATGCCATAACTTTCTCGTTTTAGCTCCGATTAGAGGGATTTTCGCGCTCACGTGTTCGTAGCGAAGCGTAGAATATTTCTAGCTCCTGTTTTTGTACTGTTTTCACTGTTGGTGTACTGTTTCTAATAGAATACTCTTGTTTGCATGTACTGGCTTGTGTGGATGCTTGTGTGGTGATTCGTGTCCAGTCGGTGAGCCGTTGCCGTTGGAGTTCGAGTACGAGGACCTT
>OAMR01000410.1:158043-172336 GCA_900205405.1 Echinochloa crus-galli | reverse complement strand
GTGGCCAGTACCAGCAGCAGCGTCCTCAGTTTCCTCGGGCGCCACAGCAGCAGTTTGCTTAACTGTTAAACTTGTATTATAATGGTCCACTTGAATTAAATGTAAAACTTGCTTTTTAGCAACTTGGATCAGGGAAGCTGGGCCAACGGCGTTGGCGGAGGTACGGCGCGAGGTGATTTCCGATTCCACCGAGGACGGTAGCCCCGTCGGCTAGGTCTCGTTAGACCCAGTCCCGTGTTGGGAGCCCCCGTGAGTGCGGGAGCTCCGCACGTTGCACCATTTACTTTCTTGTTGGCATGATTTGCCGGTGCGTGGATGCCATTGACCCCCCTCACGTTGCGCCCTGAGGGTCAGTCAATCTCGGTGCCTAGGTTCTCACCACTTTGTAGTACTCCAGCGGCTACTGTCTTGTTAGGGTGTCTTGTGAAAAGCCTCGTAGCGTCCTTATGCAATCACACCTCGGAAGTGTTGATTTGCGTGGTTGGGTGCAAAGTTCTTTGAACTTTTACGCGACTGGTGGGTAAAGGGCGAAACCTCTGCAGAGTGTACGATCTATCATGATAGCCCGGCTCAGGGTCACGAGCGGCCTGGATCCTTTTATGATTAGAAGATGATGTTCATTATTGTTTAATGGAACCTCATGTTGATTAATGTGGGATACAACTGGGATTCACCCAAGGTAGAAAAGTTATGAATAAAATGAACCAACTAAAAGTGCTAATGCAGTTAAGCCAGAGTCAAACCTCTTTTGCCTCATCCCCCGTGCTGTACTTGCTAAGTGACTCTGTTACTTACACTTGTTGCTATTATTCTATTTTGGGCAAAATCCCGGACGGGTATGAGATTGGAGTCAGGCTGACTACGAGGTGGAGTTTCCGGAGGATTTACCGTACTTCTGAGTTGGCGTTCTCCCAGTCAGAGTCCCTGTGGGATTGCGGCTACACCAGAGAGATGTATTAGACTTCCGCTTCCCATGTATTTATTTTCAAAGCACTCTGATGTAAACGCTACTTTATGAAGAGATTAATAAAGCATTGTTCTCTGTTTTACCATATTCGTTGCTATATGTGTCTGTGGACATCCTGGGCACACATATGGCCGCATTCGGGTTTCTGTGAAAATCCGGGTGTGACAGAAGAAGAGGGACCGGACGTTCCATGAGTGGAAAAGTCTATTTAACCCCTCTATGGAGAGTGAAACACATCACCCTCAACCTATAAAATTAACTTCTTTATTCCTCAACTTTCTAAAATCGGACAAATCACCTCATGAAGCTGTTTTGGACAGCGGTATGCTACAGTAACGGCGGTTTTATTTTATTTTCTTTTTTGTTATTTTGGCTGATTCTTCGAAAAATCATAGTAAATCATAGAAAAATGATAAAATAGAAAATCCAATTTCGTTGGACTCCACATTATTATATATACAGTGAGTATATAATATAGTAAGTTTTAAAACATTTTTTGGTTGTACCTTTAGATCTATGATTTTCTATAATTAATTCATAGCTGAAAAAAATGTTTTAAAGCATACCATATTATATGTTTCTTGTATAGATATACTCTTGTGAAGTTCAACAAAATTAGATTTTCCATTTTACAATTTTTCTATGGTTTACTATGATTTTTCAAAGATTCAGCCGAAATAACAAAAAAGAAAAAAAAGACAAAACCGTCATTACTGTAGCAAACCGCCGTCCAAAACAGCTTCAGGGGTGATTTGTCTGGCTGCAAAAGTCGCCCAAAACAGCTTCAGGAGGTGATTTGTCCGGTTTTAGAAAGTTAAGGGGGTAAAAAAGCCAATTTTATAGATTAGGGCTTGATGTGTTCCACCCTCCATAGGTGGAGGGGTTAAGTAGACTTTTTCCTTCCATGAATTGAAACCCAACCCAACACTCTTCATTCATAAAAAGTAGGCCCATTTAGGAAGGATTCATCAAGGCCCAAAACTGCGAATTCCTCCCCGCAGAAGCCCGCCGCTGGTCTCGTGATCGATCCCATCCACGCCGCACATATGGGGATCCAACGTCTCACAGGAGCCATGGGGTGGTCGGTCGTAAGCAACGAGCCGAGACCCCGCCATGGCGTGCGCGGCCACGACGGGGCCCACGGTTCAGGCGGGATTCAACTGCTGGTGTCATGCACGGCTGCCACCGCCGCTCGCCGTAGAACAACATCCGCCTTTCTTCTCCGAACGGCAGTCGGCAGCTGTATGCCTTCAGCCTTGTGGGTGGCTGCTGCCGACTCGCGCGGCGAAATGTAACTGGCGATGAGATCGAGGCACACAGCGCTCATTCCAATTTGGACCAAAGCAACTCCTAAATTCACTATGTAAAAAGAAGATTCTTCGTCACATCAAAAGATAATAACATGCATTGAGTATTAAATATAGATGAAATTAAAAATTAATTACACAGTTTTGTTGTACTCTGTGAGACGAACATTTTAAGCCTAGTTAATTAATTTTTGAACAATTTTTCACACATACAAACGAAATGCTACAGTGACGCAATGATTATGAAGTGACTCTTTCTTCCCAAATTTGGTCTAATTTGCAACTAAACAAGGTCAAGCCTTGTTTAGTTCAAAACGCAACTCCCAAATTCACTATGGAAAAAAATTCTCCATCACATCAAAATATCATAACATGCATGGAGTACTAGATGTAGATAAAAGTATAAATCCAAATTCACTATGCAAAAAGAAGATTCCCATCACATCAAAATGTCGGCATATGCATGGAGTACTAAATGTAGATGAAATCAAAAACTAATTGCACAGTTTTGTTGTACTCTGCGAGACGAACATTTTGAGCCTAATTAATCAATTTTTGGATAATTTTTCGCACATACAAACGAAATACTACAGTGGCACAATGAGAGCAACTCCAGCAGGGGCATCTATATGGGCCTCTACTCTAAAATTTAGAGGCTTGAAGAAAAAATCCAACTTCAGCAGGGCCTTCAAATGGGCCTGCATTTTGCATATGCCTCCAAATCTCCCCACCAAGCCTCTATTCCTAGAGGCCCTCTAGCCCCTCCTCCAAACCGTGGGTCCCACCGGATTTTCCCATCTCCGACGCGCAGCGCGCGCTCGCGCATCCGCATACGCCGCCGCCGCCGCCGCGCTCGCGCATACGTCGCCGCCGACACCCTGCGTTGCTCCCTCCCTCTCTCCCTCTCCGCCCCTCCTTCTTCCTCACGTCCTCGCCCTGTCCACTCGCGCACGCGGCATCCATGGATCCGGCGGCGGATCCACTCACGGCGGGCGTCGGCTCGGTCGAGGAAGCGGCGGTTGGAGCCGCGGAGAATGCTGGTACCACCATTGTTGCAACCTTTCTTTTCTTTGTTGGTTCCTGCATGTGGATGGATGGATACAAGTAGTTGAATTTGTTGAGCATGTGGGTGCGTGTTTGTGATCATCAGATGGAGTAGTTTTCACTTTGTCAGATGGTGTCCCTGGTAATGGTGTTCATTTCTTGTTACAATGCCTTCCATCTGTGATGACCCCTTCCATCAGGGAAGTCATTAGATTCCTGGGTGTAGTTTTTTAGCTTTGTGGTAATAATCAATACCTGCATTCTTGTTTGAAATTCTCCAAACTGCAGAGAGATGCATGAAGTTGGATAGATTCATAGATATGCTGGAATCTGATAGGCTAAATGCTTTATCTGCATGTTGATGGATGGATGCTTTTATTTCTTTTTTTTGTTTTATGTCAGTGCCCAGTGAAGTTTGGCCTAAGCACTCATAATCATTGCATATGGACGGATGATGATTATTAGTTTAGTTGATTTGAAGATACTAGCAGTAGCAACTGTAGCCAAGCGCAAAGCATGTAGTAGCTGGGAGTTGAACAGCAACTCGTAACTGCATACCTGCTTGCTTGCGTGCGCTTGCTTGTTCCTGTGTGCATGTCTACGTGTGCTGCTGATTAGTTTGTTATAGTTTAATTGGTGTCGAGCCTTAATTCTGATGAGGATACCGTATCCGTAGACCATCCTGAAACTCAACATTCGTAGTTTATAAGGCAAATCAACAATAAAATAATCAGCATGTGATCCATACAATGTAACAAGTTCCTGAATATGGCATGATGAATTTATTATTTGATTGTATATAAGTTCTTAATTTAGAGGGACTGACTTGTACTATTATTACCACCAGTATTATTATTCTTGGATTTAAATGTGCTGATCCATCTTTTGCATTTTTTGTAGGATCCAATGGCATCTACCTCGCAGCCTTTGATGGACCTACTAACACAAGACAGTGACGCCGATCTGGAATTGCTAACAGCACCGTCGGATGTCACTCAAAAAAGCTACGACGGGAAAGGCCCTTCCAAGCGTGGAAGCAATTACAAACATGAGGAAGATATCCAGCTCTGCATTTCATGGATGAATGTGAGCTATGATCCAATAGTAGGAAATGAGTAGCCAACAAAATCATATTATCAAAGGATCGCCAATGATTTTCACAAGAACAGGGATTTTGAGTCAAATAGGAGTACCAAGTCACTTGAGTTAAGGATAGCTGTTATATTAAACGATTGCACGAAGTTTCAAAGCTTCTACGAAGAAATTGAGAGACGGCATCCAAGTGGAGTCACATACCAAGAACACGTACTTATTCTTGAACCTGTTCTTTCACTTGTTCATATCTATTCATTGCCATGTTAACTGATCATGTACTTGAATTTTGTCGCAGTTAAGTGAAGCACAAGCAAGATATGCCAATGCCTCAAAGGGAAAAACTTGTCAATTCATCCACTGATGGCTCAAGGTTAGACACTCAGAGAAGTTTGCAACAGCTAGAATCAATGTGGGAAGCTCAAGGCCGGCTGCCAAGTCAAGGGACATCAACCTCAACGTCCTGGCTGGAAGTCAAGCAGCGGACGATGAAGGTCAAGAAGTCGGTCAAGGAAAAGAGCAATCCAAGACAGCCCGCCCTCTGGAAGAAAGAAATCCAAGGAAAGGCTGAAAAGAAGTGAAGGAGAAGATGAGTACATGGGTTTGATGAAGAATCTTTTGGAGATGAAGGCCGAAGAACACGCAATGAAGAAAGATATTTGGGCCAATGAAATGAGGGCCGACGAACAGGCAAAGAAGACCAAAGAGCTAGATGAAAGTCGTAAGCTACAACTTCAAGAGCGAAAGCTGGAAATAGAACATCAACGCCTGATATGGGATCAGGAACGAGAAGTCATGTTTTGCGATGTCACCAAGATGGATGAGCACCAGAGGGCATATGTTTTGGCCAAGAGAGCAGAGCTGGCAAGGGCGGCATGTGCTAATGTAGGCGAGAGTACAAGTGTTGGAGAGAGCTTCGTGAGACCCGAATAGGTTAGATCAGCCAAGTGAGAGTGCAAGTGTAGGGGAGAGCTTATTTATGCCTGAGACTTGTTCAGATTGTTGCATTTTTCTGTTGGATGGCAATTGTTCAGATTATTGTACTGTTTCTGAGAACATGCTGTATCTGAACTAATTCATGCTTTATTTGTGATAATGCACATCCATTTCTGCTGGCTAATTCATTTGTGTTCTCTGGTCTGGTCTGATCTGTTCTCTGCTCTGGTTTAGAAGCTGTTAGACTTGAGTTGCTGTACTGTGTGACCATTTGTAATTTTTTTCTGGGATAGCACTTTGCTGCTGTGCTGATAGCAAGCATCTCCTGGTGCTGTGCTGCTGCTGCAATAATCTGACATCTCCTGGTGCTGTGTTGCTTGCTGCTTGTTGTTCATGAATGTATGCAGATGATCAGTGAATGGACCATTGATGTAAAATTCTGGGTGCATCTGCTGCTGTATGAACCATTTTTGTTTTGCTATATTTCAGTAAAATTGCCAGGTTCAGTGGCTGATAATCCTAACCAAACAAAGTACTGTCATTCAGCCTGCATATCTGCTTCCACCTGAATATGAACAGAATCTAAAAAAAAATTCAGAATTCAGAAGTGGTGTCAGCAGTGCTCCAACTGAAACAAAATAGTTCTGCTGATTGTACAGTCCAAATGTCCATGCTATTGGTAAATTCAGTTCTGTCTGAATATTCAGAAATCAACCACATCCAGAAACAAATATTCAGAAATCAGATCGATACAAACATTCAGAAATCAGAAACAGACGAACATTCAGAATATTTACATGATTTCTGAGATTAATATAACTGGGAAAATAGAACAAATTTCATTGAAATAAGCTGACCAGTACATAATTTTCACTCTCCACATGCATAATTTTCAGTTACATAAATAATTTAGAAAATACATCATCCAGCACTATGAAGTGCCCATAAGTGCCCATAAATGCCGAGAACTCCAACGGCATTGGGCTTCTGACGAAAATAGTCATCGTGACCCTCCATGGCAGCAACAATACGCAGAAAGAGCGACTTGGACATCCGGAATCTTCTTCTGAAAAGCTTCTCTAGATAGACACAGTTGTCGGCAAAGTAGTCCTTGTAGAAGCGATCGTGACCTCCGACGATGAAGGTCAAGAAGTCGGTCAAGGACAAGAGCAATCCAAGACAGCCCGCCCTCCTGGAAGAAAGAAATCCAAGGAGAGGCTGAAAAGAAGTGAAGGAGAAGATCAGTACATGGGTTTGATGAAGAATCTTTTGGAGATGAAGGCCGAAGAACACGCAATGAAGAAAGAGATTTGGGCCAATGAGATGAGGGCCGACGAACAGGCAAAGAAGACCAAAGAGCTAGATGAAAGTCGTAAGCTGCAACTTCAAGAGCGAAAGCTGGAAATAGAACATCAACGCCTGATGTGGGATCAGGAACGAGAAGTCATGTTTTGCGATGTCACCAAGATGGATGAGCACCAGAGGGCATATGTTTTGGCCAAGAGAGCAGAGCTGGCAAGGGCGGCATGCGCTAATGTAGGCGAGAGTACAATGTTGGAGAGAGCTTCGTGAGACCCAAATAGGTTAGATCAGCCAAGTGAGAGTGCAAGTGTAGAGGAGAGCTTATTTATGCCTGAGACTTGTTCAGATTGTTGCATTTTTCTGTTGGATGGCAATTGTTCAGATTATTGTACTGTTTCTGAGAACATGCTGTATCTGAACTAATTCATGCTTTATTTGTGATAATGCACATCCATTTCTGCTGGCTAATTCATTTGTGTTCTCTGGTCTGGTCTGATCTGTTCTCTGCTCTGGTTTAGAAGCTGTTAGACTTGAGTTGCTGTACTGTGTGACCATTTGTAATTTTTTTCTGGGATAGCACTTTGCTGCTGTGCTGATAGCAAGCATCTCCTGGTGCTGTGCTGCTGCTGCAATAATCTGACATCTCCTGGTGCTGTGTTGCTTGCTGCTTGTTGTTCATGAATGTATGCAGATGATCAGTGAATGGACCATTGATGTAAAATTCTGGGTGCATCAGCAGAAGTTGCTGCTAGCTGCTGCTTTCTCTGCTGACTGCTTTAACCTTAAGTTTTGGGTCAGTTCAGAATTTATGAGTTCTGAATATTCTGGTACTCTGAATATTTTGTCAGCTTCTGTTTCCTTTTTTTTTTGTTTAGCATCACAGATATGCCATTTTTCTGGGATAGCACTTTGCTGCTCCTGCTGCCAATTTTTAGTCAGGTTGTCCCTGTGTGTGCAGGTTCTGAAAAAATGACCTGAATGCTTCACCCTCTGAATGCTGCTGTTATGCTGCAATGGTCTTGATGTGCAGGTTGTGCAGGTTGGTCTTGATGCTCCTTTGGCCAGAAAATTCAGAGATTCAAAATGATGCAAAATTCAGGTGAATGACACACAGCATAGCACAAGGTGAGTTGCTGTACCGTTCGGTTCATCTCAATCAATCATAAAATTCAGAGAAAGAAACAGAGAAGAAGGCGCAAAGAAAACACAGGATGGAGCTCGTCGGCGGCTGTACAGGGGAGGAGCGCCCAGTAGCAGGGCACGGCGGCGGTGGCGAGCAGTGCGGCCGGCGGCGGCGGCGGCTTCGACGGGCGCAGAGCGACGACGGCCGGGCAGGCAGAGTCGCGAGACGACGGCCGGCGTTGGGGGCGGGGAAGGTGAGGCGAGAAGACGGCCGGCGTTGGGGGCGAGCGCGGCGAGCGGCTTCAGGAGGATTGAGTTGATTTGTTGACTGACATATGGGGCCCACAACTAAATAGAGGGCTGAATTGATTTGTCGCTGGAGTTGGGCTCTAATTTAGAGGGCCTCTATTTTTGAGTTGGGCCTATAAATTAATTTTGAAGGCCTCAATTTGCATATTCTTGCTGGAGTTGCTCTGATTGCGACGTGACCCCAAACTCTCAAATTTGTACCCTTAATTTTGCATCTAAACAAGGCATTAGGAACGAACGATGGTTCAGATCCTGCGATTTGATCGCCCATTCACACGATTATAGCTTGCAGAGCTGCAGAAGGAAAGGAATAGTCCTGTCAGATGGATGGCATAGGTTCAGTTGAGAGCTCTTTTCAGTGCTCTTTCAGTTTTTCAGTTTGCATGCTCTTTCAGTGCTCTTTCAGTTTTGATCAACTGCAATTCATCTGCTCATCTCTAAATCAGAAATCATCACGAGAATCGCAGGCTTAAAAGTTCTTCGCTATTCGGCATGCAAACTGCCAGTATATAGAAGAAAACGAATTTGCGTTCCTGTGTGTTCTTGATTCCACTTCATTTCCAGAGCCTTCAGAGAATTCTGCAACGCGACCGCTGGCGCAACAGCCGTGCGCATCTGTTGCTATGCATTGCAGGATCAACGAAAATGCGTACTGCTCAGGAATTAAACGGAGGAATGATGCCTCACTCAGAGTTCGACATAAATGCCACACCTTCAGAGCTCCTTTTTCTGCACTGTTTACACAGAGGCGGCGTTTAGGGGGGCGTTTAGATGTTAGAATTGGGATGTTGAATTTGGGAGTAACATGTCACTTCGTAATTATTGTGATACTGTAGCATTTTCGTTTGTATGTGTGAAAAATTATCCAAAAATTGATTAATTAGGCTCAAAATGTTCGTCTCATAGAGTACAACAAAACTGTGCAATTAGTTTTTGATTTCATCTATATTTAGTACTCCATGCATGTTATGGCATTTTGATGTGATGGGAATCTTTCTTTTTCATAGTGAACTTGGGAGTTGCTTTTTGGAAGCTTTTGGTATCTAAACACGGCCTAGATGTTGAATTTGTGAGTGTGAATTTGGGAGTATGATGTCACTTCGTAATCATTGCGTCACTGTAGCATTTCGTTTGTATGTGCGAAAAATTATCAAAAATTGATTAATTAGGCTTAAAATGTTCGTCTCGCAGAGTACAACAAAACTATGCGATTAGTTTTTGATTTTATCTACATTTAGTACTCCATGCATGTTATGGCATTTTAATGTGATGGAGAATTTTTTTTTTCATAGTGAATTTGGGAGTTTCTTTTCGGAAGTAAACAGGGCCAGAGTTTTGATCCACCAACACTACAAACTACCGTCGTTGTCGTGTCTTCACTCCTCGGTATTCTAATTTTCAGTCCAGAAACACACGCAAAACGAAAAGGATGCGTGCGACACACGATAGTACCTACCACCGAGACGCGGGGAAGAGACGAACGGACCCAAACACGTAATGTCCTGTCGTCCTCTGAACCCCTGATCGTTCCCTCACGAACACGGTGGCCGCCGCTATGTTTTTTGTCACCACCCCTGTAATTCTCCCTCCATCCTAATTCTCAGCTCAATCCAGAAACCAAACAAAAAAAGGGCAGTGTGCGATGCGTGATGACACGAGAATTGCTGCCGAGAGACGCGCGCGGGGAAGAAACGAGCGGGGCACAGCTCAGGCATGTCCTCTGAAAACCTCTAATCTTTCGCGCACGGACACGGGGTCCTTCCTGTTCGTGGACAAAGCCCGCCCTGCCTCTCCTCTTCTCTCGGAGGAGAAACCGGCACCCTTCCTCTGTATAAATAAGGGGCGTGCCCGCTCCTGGCCACCCCCTCCCGTCTATTTTTACCACCGCTTCTCCTGCTGGTTACGCCGTTTCTCCACCTCTCCCCGGCCTCTCCCGTCCCCGGCGGCCGGCCGGGCGTCGTCGCCTCCGTCCGCGCGGGCTGGGCTAGCTCCCTCTCGCCCATGGCGGCGCCGGTATCCTTCTTCTCTAACCCTTTCTTTTTGTTTTCTTTTCGTCCAATCCGGCGAGCTAGATCGATCAGTTGCATGCATTATTGGCATTCACAATTCCTTCCCTCCGATCCAAATGCATCTCCATTTCTTTGTTTTTTTAAGATCTCCATTTCTTTGTTGTAAAAGTGTAAATCCAGTCATTCCAACAAGATGGTTATCGATTGATGTGTATCACCATGGCTACGTTTCGTGCATGAACCTTTCAGGACAAGACAGGGCGGCCGCTGCCCAAGTTTGGGGAGTGGGACGTGAAGAACCCGGCGACGGCCGAGGGCTTCACCGTCATATTCCAGAAAGCCCGCGACGACAAGAAGACGACCGGCCCCGGGCACGGCCAGACGGGCATACCGCCGGCCTTCAGGGACCACGCCGGCGACGGCGAGTACGGCTCCGGCAACAGCAACCAATACGACACGCCGCCCAAGCGCGTCAAGGTATTTATATATATACATGTCCTACACGCGGCCATGATCGGCTTGCTTTGATGAGATCTTGCATTGCATCCGCGCGTTTTAACCGTGGTGGTTAATTTGGGTTGCAGAGGAAGTGGGCCTTCTGCAAGGGTGGCTGCTGATTCAAAAGCTCGCTGCTGCTGCTGCAGTTGATCGAGGAAGGAGGGAGAACGTGAACTGTGCCGCACCGGGAGTGAATACATGATGGGGGCGCCGAGGATGACGAGAAAGCATTTCTTTCGGCCATGGTGTTTCGCCTTGTTTTAACCCCTTTTTGTTTCCTCATTTCGACCTAGGAAGGGCAGTTCACTTGGGGAGGAACAAGAGAACAAAATGGCTTGTCATGTAACATTGTTCAACCTTTTATCAACCTCGGCTGCAGATGTTTCGTGCTCAAACTGTCGCGCCATATGTTTCATGACTTGTGTATATTTGCAGAAAACTAAGATCACCTGGCCGGCGAGCCAAAATGCGAAACAGCATGGCCAACGTGACAGTAAAGGAAATCTGATCAATTATTAAAAAAAAGGAAATCTGAGCAGCATCGTTCTAGCCATTCACATCATCACAAACTTTATGACGCACCGCGTGTTTCTTTCGTTCATCGAGCTCATATCGATATTTCGACTAATCATAAACTCAGCGAATAAATAAAAAGTTACATGCTATTCATAGACACACTAAACAACAGCCTCGGCAAGCAGCAATCTCACCATTACAGAAACTTAACAGATGCAGAGGATATACCGAGGTCTTTCATATAACAAATGAATTAAGCACAAAGTCCCTGGAAAAAATAGAAGCTATACTGTTTATAGTTTACAGGATTTTGGAACAAATTCTGAATAATACATCAACTGACTGCATTCGAGTCAAAATTTTCGTACAAATAGCACCAACTACAGTACTGGACATGCATCAGGACTATTCACCTATGAGTTATTTACCAGGGTGACACAAACAGAACCCCACTGTGGTTGAGAAAGAAAAAGGCTGACTACTTTCAGCATTTTGCGCCTCGTATACTGTAGCCCACAGACTGAAGGCCAATACACAGGCACACTGCAACAAACCTCCAATAAATTATGTTACAGATCAAACCTAAGGAGCTCCATGAGACGATTGAATCTTCCAACAGGTGCATGTGGGGGGACCACCTTAAGCAAACTGTGTAGAACAACAAATCAACATAAGATCCTCGAGCTGTTTATACAATAATGGTCCGACCAGTTCCTAGTGCTGCCTGCACGTCCATCAACCATCATCATATGCCATCCACCATCATGTGCTTTCACCAACTGGTTCAGGATGTTTGATTGAGTCAACATCAGATGAATCCGGTAATGCTACTTCTACTGTGGTCTCAGGCACTGAAGATCCAGACAAATTATCAGTCTCCTTTTCCTCTCCTAGTTTGGCCTCACAAGGCATGGCATCATCCATTGAATCCAACTGCTTCTCAGTCTCAACCTCAAAATCAGGAGCTGTGGTATCCTTCTCAGCAACAACAGGTTCAGCTTCTTCCTCCCTCCATTCAATACTCTCAGGTTGACTCTCTTTTACATCAGGAGTTGGTGGTCTGATGTCATCTTCCAACTTGTCAATGGTACCATTTACCAGGACTGTGTGACCAGACTCTTCATCTGTGTCCTTGTTCGAGACTGGTAAAGGTGGTTCAGAACCTTTTGTATCTGGTACAGATGGTTCAGAACCTCCTGTGGCTGGTAAAGATGGTTCAGAGCCTTTTGAGACATCTATAACTTCACCAAGAATTACTTCATCATTGTCGTCATCCAGGTTTGGTGCCGATATCTCAGAATTTGGGGATGGTGAAGCTTCTGAGCTAACCGTGCCATCATTCAATGCTTTGTCCTCATCAAATGCAAACCAATTGGAATTTGTAAAGAGCGAGCTACTGCAAAGGATATTCCAAAGTCATCTTTTGCTGCCAACATCAAATGTGCTTACAAAGAATAACAGTAGTTAAAGCACATAGAAAAGAATGAACCTGTCTTGTTCATCTCCAAGGCGAAGAGAGGAGATTACAACCTCCGCAGATTCATCATCAAAATATACATCCTGTGGCAAACAGTAACAAACAGAAACAGAAAATGGTCACATATCAAGAAATGCAATATTTTCACATATAGTTTAATATGATACGATGAATCTAAAAAGACAAATCTCAGTATACCTCATCATCCCGCTCAAGTGATGCTTGAGCCTGCATGTATCATATAAACAAAAAGTTACTTGCTGAATAAATTTTCTAATTGTCAGTGTTCACAGACAGACAAAAGTGTTTAGATACCTAACAAGACTATATGATCCACAAAATTCCGCGTTTCATCTCAGGAGAAATAATGATCCGGTAGCTAAGTGTAAGTCTAGTGTGACTACATATAGACCAAAAACAACAGCACTAATCAAGCCTAATACAACTGCATATACAACCTATACTAGTTGAAAGAATGTTGCTCGACAAGAGAAATTGCCCTCTACATATAAATGAAAATTTTGCGCTGTGGAGAAAAAGAGAGAAACTAACCTCGTCAATATCCTCATTACTGTAAATACCATACTTAAATGCCTGGCTTAAATTACTAGCAAGCTGTCTCTACAATAATGGTCCGACCAGTTCCTAGTGCTGCCTGCACGTCCATCAACCATCATCATATGCCATCCACCATCATGTGCTTTCACCAACTGGTTCAGGATGTTTGATTGAGTCAACATCAGATGAATCCGGTAATGCTACTTCTACTGTGGTCTCAGGCACTGAAGATCCAGACAAATTATCAGTCTCCTTTTCCTCTCCTAGTTTGGCCTCACAAGGCATGGCATCATCCATTGAATCCAACTGCTTCTCAGTCTCAACCTCAAAATCAGGAGCTGTGGTATCCTTCTCAGCAACAACAACAGGTTCAGCTTCTTCCTCCCTCCATTCGATACTCTCAGGTTGACTCTCTTTTACATCAGGAGTTGGTGGTCTGATGTCATCTTCCAACTTGTCAATGGTACCATTTACCAGGACTGTGTGACCAGACTCTTCATCTGTGTCCTTGTTCGAGACTGGTAAAGGTGGTTCAGAACCTTTTGTATCTGGTACAGATGGTTCAGAACCTCCTGTGGCTGGTAAAGATGGTTCAGAGCCTTTTGAGTCATCTATAACTTCACCAAGAATTACTTCATCATTGTCGTCATCCAGGTTTGGTGCCGATATCTCAGAATTTGGGGATGGTGAAGCTTCTGAGCTAACCGTGCCATCATTCAATGCTTTGTCCTCATCAAATGCAAACCAATTGGAATTTGTAAAGAGCGAGCTACTGCAAAGGATATTCCAAAGTCATCTTTTGTTGCCAACATCAAATGTGCTTACAAAGAATAGCAGTAGTTAAAGCACATAGAAAAGAATAAACCTGTCTTGTTCATCTCCAAGGCGAAGAAGTGGTACCAGAGCCGGTTTCAGATTCGGTTTCCTTGATGTCGACGACGATGAAGTTTGATCTACCGCTGTTGGATTACAAGACGAGGTTCGCGCTGTGGCAAGTCAAGATGCGGGCTGTTCAGGCGCAAACTCATGATCTTGATGAGGCGCTGGATAAGTTCGGTGGCAAGTCGTCCAACGAATGGTCTGATGAGGAGAAGCACAAGTATCGTAAGGCTCTGTCTCTGTCTCTTATACACATCTAGATGTGTATAAGAGACAG
>OAMR01000410.1:73116-150258 GCA_900205405.1 Echinochloa crus-galli | reverse complement strand
CAACTTCCATATAATTGACAGAAGTTTAACCGCACTTGGACCAGCCGTTAGTCCAGCATTAGGGAAAATCTGAAACATCAAACTGTTGTTATTCGTTTCCTAAGCCATCAAATGCCATTCAATGGGTCAATTACATATGGGCTCCAGACCCAAACATCAGTAAAACATACAGGGAATTTTTCAGATTCCCAGTGGCATGTTCTTCAATTCAAAGGTGCCACTGCAGAAATGTTCTTGGAATAATTAGATACATTGCAGAAATGCTCCCAGTGGCAGAAGTGGAGGATGAAGATGGTTTGGAACTCAATAGAAATTTGATCACTTGTAGGTAATGGACTAGTTGCTTTGGACAAACAGCTGTTGATTATAGTTCCTTCCAAATCTCGCAAATCAAGGACAAATACAGGATGCACTTTCAGATACCAAAGCAACACTGATGTAGCAACCATCTCTCCAATGCTCCTTAAAGCAATCACACAGATTAATACTATTTACTTTTTATGGAACACTCAGGAGAGCTGCACGTTGTTTGTATTAAAGATAACTAGTACAGTTTTTATGATTCATAATGACAAACAGCAAGTAAATGAGGGTTCAAATTTCCCATCAAATAAGAAGACTTGAACAAGATTAAACATAAAAATGCTGAATTGTACTTACCCACAAGCCCACTGATAAACGTTTTCTAAAACATTACGCTTTGTTAGGATACTGGCATGCCACTCGATCCAATCAGAATTTTGCTGCAACCAAATTAACAGTGTTCAAATAAAACTGGCCACTGGTTGGGTCATCAAAAGCAAATTACATGAGCAGTTTTATTTTAGAAGTGAACTTGTACAGCAAAGATGACCAATAAAGATTATACAGATGACAACAAGCAAGCGCCATAATTGGCACATAAATCTGAAGATCTAACATGCCAAACCTTAACATGCACATTCTGCCAGCAGATGCTTAGTTACATAGCAGTTGGGCAAAAGTGGCTCTTAGACGCATTATCGTGTATTAATTATTATTAGTTACAATGGGTATTGCAGTTGGGCTACATTTTTATTACTCTTAGACACATTATCTTGTATTATCTGCACATTAATTTAACTTGCATATTTGATTCCCAGGACAGATTTCCATCAAAGAGCTTCAGGGGTGACATCACTCACTCTGACTTTATAGGAAGTTCAATGCAAGCTATAGAATCAAGATGGGAAAATAAACAAAGAATTTTAGGCTATATGGTTATTGTGGTTATTTTCTGTTGAGCATTGTATATATGATCATCAGACAAAATGCAATGATTAGTGATAGCAGATCGACTAGCATGTCAGCTATATAAATAATTGCACTGTTTTCAGCTATATAATAATCATCAACTCAAACCTGCAAATGTGATTGGACTGTGGTGTTGGTATTGGCCAGCTGAATGAGTTTGTTAGCTATGCGTGTCATATGACCAACAATTCCTAACCTCGGGGGAGATCTTCCCTCTGCAGATAATGTATGCTGCAAGAAAAATATAAGTAAACACACAAAAATGAAAAATAAAATAAAAAAGATACATCAGCCAAACCATAGGTACACAATGGATATTCTGCGGCCAAATTTTTAACCTTAGTTAAATCTGTTGACAGTGCAGAATTCTTCTCTGCTTCCAGAATTCTTGTAACAAGTTTGCACTCATCAAGGACATGGCCAATCAGTCGATCCTGCTTACTCTCCAGACAGGACCCGATGATATTTTCCACATGGTGATGCAAAAAGTTGTTAAATGGGTACCTGATGATGAAGTCCATGTCAGCTTTTTCACACGTTTTTGGGTATGCATATTCCAAAATCTAACTTACTCAAAAAATAGATCTATAGAACACTTGATTGCTCCTAGATGGATCAGTCGTGTTTCAGCAGCTTCACTACCAATTGACAGTAGAACAGAGACGAACTCGACAATCTGAAATAGAAAAAGAAATAGCCACATTAACGTCAACAGAAAAAAAAATAGAGAGCGCCATGCTCTGGACAAACCAATCAATTCTTCATATTTTCCAGGAAAGAGAGGTAGTTCTCCAGCACTAGTTGCTGTGCAGTTTCATGACTATTTAAATCAGCAAATAATTACAGAACCAAGCACCACTTACCTTCAAGCGATGTTTCCCGAGAGGAGGTTGTAAGATTCCATAAGTTGTTGGCAGAACATTTTCAGCAGATGAAACATCCAGTAGCTTCAGCAAATCACCTGATATGTAGTAGATACAAAATAGAAGTATAAAGGGCACAATAGATGGTTGTAACTATGATGGCTCCATATGGAAAGATACATTGTTTTAACAACAGATTAAACAGACACTAACCTAGGCTATCCAGCATCCCATTGACTGTTTCTGGACTTGCAGTGACCAGTGTTCCATGGCTCAGCTGACTACGGAAAGCCTGGTAGGAAGCCGATACAAGTCTCTTAGGATCTAATAGAGATATGCACACCGACAATGAGTGGACCAGCACCGATTTAGGCCTTGACTCTTCAAAAGCATGTTGAAATAATCTCCCCACAAAGCTGCAAATGTGAATTAAAAAAAAATGCCCAGAACTATGTTGAATATCAAATAGAAAAGACAATGCTCTCATACTTCAAAAAAGTTTATTAAATATAAACAGCAGTACAACTTAAAAGCACCTTGGACTGGAAATCTTTGCAGCAAGTGCTGGAGGGGCATATCTAGTTACTGCACAAAGAATTTCAGCAGCATTTGCATGAACCTCAGGAGAATCCTACAATATAAGTTCAATAAGAGAATCATGTTGAGTGCAAATGCTAATTAACACGCAAGAAAATGTGATCCATAAACTACAATTACTCAACAAGCATGTGAATGTGAACCACAAAATGGAACACAGCATATCAAATCTGAAGGAGATGCTAATGAGGACTTTGATAGTTATATAGGTTCTGATTAGAAAGTTTTAACTAAGCTAATGTCATGAATAACTATATTATATGAGTCAACAGGTATTCTAAAACTGAGACATCAAGAAACTATGCTTTTGTAGAAGAATTATTGTGCTTCGACAAGTCAATTATATCCAAAAGGCTAGCTTTTCAAATCATCCATTGAATCCAACCTGGCACTGGCAGGCACAGTACTGTTTTACCCAAAATTAAGACAAAGTCACACAAGCGAGATCTTATTGTAATAAGAGCATGCAGTTGCTTTCAGATAAGCTCGGTGAGGGCCATTGAGAAATAACTTTAAGACAACATTTATACAAATATCAGCAGATGCAACCCTAGAGTGGTTTGAAACAACAGGATAAATGGATGGTCGACAAGGTTAGATGCTAAAAGCAATATTTAGTTCTTACTGATGTGCTGAACTTGTCAACAATCATCTCAAGGACTTTTATGTCATCTAACCATTGCATAGAGTCCGCATAACTTGAATACATAGTTTCATCAGCACCTATTAAGCGAATCAAGACCTGTACAAACCAACAAACGATCAAACTATATAAACTGGGACATTAATTCATTGCATAGAAAAAGTATGTTTTCAAAAATTGTGTATAATACTGACATGGGCCAAGCCGCCATTTGTCAGTATTGCACACAATGATTTTTTTTTTGTGTCACACTTTTTCCTGTGATTAAAATAAAAATTTACAATCATAGTACAGCGTTAGAGAAAACTGACCTCCATGATAGATGTAATCCCAATAAGGTCAGCAAGTTGGCTAACTATTTCAGGATGACCCTGTAGAAGGATGACAGACTTAGGGAATAATTGTCATGTACTCAAGTGCTGATTTTAGATAACGCGCGCTAGGTAAGGAGATATATGAAAGTCTTTAAAGGTGGTTAAAACTCCAATATCTGCTAGCACTGCATGGATGTAATACCTAATAAGTAATAACCATCCAGCAGTGCAGTTTAGGTACTATTTAGCTCAGGATTCAGACATAAGTTGGACTCTAGCTGAGGTTAGCTGGAATAGCTACTCCCCCAAAACAAATTCACTCATACTGCATAGTACGCACTATTACACATACCAATGCATCAGTGAATCCAACAGAACGTACGAGCAAAAAGGAGGGCTAAAAAGTGACAATAGAACTACACAAACCTGCACGTAACTAACTAGTGGGAGTGTCTTCCTCATCATCAAGCAAATTACTACCTACAAGAGCAATAAGAACATGATCATTTAAAATGTCAATACAAGAATCATCAAACTACCATTTGATCATCCTTTTCAGATTTTTCTAGAAGTAAATAGATACATAACAGTACCTTGGCAAAGTAACCAGCTGATAATGTCCCATGAGGGTGGTCAGGTTTGAGAAAGGAGAAAAGTAAATCCATAAGCTGCACATAGATCACAACTTTATCAGTTGCAGAAGGCAACTGTGCACACAATCGGGAGAACAGTAATACCAGTATTGCACCAAGATAATAACAAGGTTAAAAGTAAAACATACATCTTCATCCTCCACTAATGTCTTCATGATGACATCCACTTCACATGTGAATATTTCACAAGCTATAAATGGAAATCTGCACGGTGGTATTCCATGTTGTTGAATAAATTCCACATTATGAGATTGCAGAAAATGGGTTTTGTGCAGCCTTAATTAGCCTTATTATACCTAAATATCCTTCTCTTTTCCGCATCTTCAGGTGTATCCTCCACAATGTAGCGAAGCAGTTGCTGCACTTGAACCTTGTCACGTAAACTGCAATAACAAGAATACAAATATAGTTCATTACCAAAATTAAACTTACCACCAATCTAGGAAAAGGACAACCACAATGTAATAGTGCTCTAGAAAAAGAAACAGTACAAATTAATTAGGCGGGTATTTAGTGCTTTGCACTCCTGGATTATTTCATCCTCATCAAGAAGATCCTCCAACTTGAAATTTTCCTTGTCCAAAATAGTATCCACCTGAAAGATAAAGCAATTTACTGTTAATAAATAATTGTACCTCATGAAAACGAAATGCATGCATCACATTGCAAGCACTCACAGGGGATGCAGCGGAGAGTCCAGGCACGTGCCAAAACATCTTGTACTGTGACAATTCTGTCAGTACCCACACTGTCACGATCTCAAAACCCAAGCAGATTTAGAGCTCAGATTTCCACAACATGTGCTGATACCAGGCTTCAGACCATATCCTGGAAACAGCTGGTTGTGAGATGAGTAGATAACACAGGGCATTTGTATGAAAAGCATATATCCTTTACACACTGAAAACTACCTACTGGACACTGCCTTCCATTATAGAAACTGTCATCCTGCATTTTAACATGAAGTACCTAGCAAGTTACCCACAAAACAGCAATTCCCCATTCGCATTTTCTATGCAAAACTTAAAACCACGCAGAAGCTTAAAAGCAGTGTTTAAATTTTTGACTCAGAAGCTTTTTTATTTGACGGTTGCTAAACTGACAAGCCCAGACCATTAAGTACTCACCCACCAAAATAACCCATGCCCACTTCATCAATAGGTATATAACATTTAAAAACTTCATAGAAGAGTGGATGACACCCACTTCTCAGAGTTCATAAAAGTTTCCAGAACACTGTTGGAACTTTTTAGAAAATCAAGTAACATTTTGAAAGTATCAAAAACCAAAACCCATAAGGTGTGTTTAACACCATCAGTCATCCAATTAAACATCTCCAGCCTCAACAAACAACAATTCACCTAAGAAGCAACATAACCAAAAGAGCAGAACACGATTCTGATCGCATCATTGCCCAAAAAGGTCATTCCAATATAAAATGGAAACAGCAAATATGAATTAAAGAAAGGCACCCCGGATCTCCTGCATTGAAATCCTCAAACAAAGTGTACAATCACCACCCACTAGTCAGCCACCAATTAGCAAACCAGTCACAATGAGCTTCCAGATTCATACAGGTACACTCAGAAGCAACAAACTACAAATTCAGGAGCCGATCGCATCAGAGTCGGAAAACAAACATAAAAAGGCTAAAGGCACATCGATGCTTACCCCACCTCTCCAGTCCCCGGCGTCAAAAGTCCAAACGGTCTAAACAAGCCAAAGCAATCCTACGAGCTTCCAGCTCCGCAAGCACCAAAGCAGGACAGCTAAAGCGACGACTGACGCAGCAACACACGGCCGCCCCCACCCACCCACGCACAAAAAAGCAAGCGCACAAACACAAACAGACATCACTCCCCTACTAGCTCCCGGGCTCCCAGCTGCGCACCCCGGCTCCGCCGCAAACCTTTACTCATCCCCCCGACATGTCAAATCAGAGGACGACGCGATCGAACTGAGAGTGAGTTGAGAGCTAGCAGCTGGGAGCTCGAGGAAGGAGTGGAGTTCCTCACCGGTGGTCAACGCAGAGGCGGCGGAGGCTCCAACACCAGGCACAGCAACTCGCCGTCGTCGTCGTGGCGGCGGCGCAGAGCGGGGCAGCGAGTGAGCAGAGAGCGCGGTCGCCCGATCCGAAGCTTTAGAAAGCGCTCGCCTCGCCGAGCCGAGCTGGATCCGGGTGGCCGCCGCGAAACCCTAGAATTCGCCAATCGCGAGATGAGGAGTGGGAGGACTGGGAGGCAGGGCGCGGAGGCGGAGGTGGAGGAAGGGAAGCAACAAGCGGGCGGGGGGCGAGGGTTCGATCGCGAGGCGGAGATGGGAGGAGAGGCAGGGAGAGAGAGACTTTGGGGAGAATAATCTATGGGAAGGCTTCGTCTCGATGCGGCATGGGGAGCTGGACGGGGTGGGCGTCTCCGTCCAGGTGCGGGTATATACGCCTGCCTCTCTTGTCGCTGGGGCCAGGGCGCGCGGGCCCAGTCGACAGCGAGTGCAGTTTGAATCCCTCCGTGGCGCTGGAGATTTCCGCGAAGAGGTCCCTCTCAATTACTCTCCCGTGTACCCTGGTCGTTTCAAATGTTAAGCTCAGGCTGTCGAGTGGGCCTAAGATCCGTGGGTCCACGTTGCAGTGTAACGTAGAAAGGAGTATTTCGGTAGTAGTAGCTTTCCGGGATTCCTGACGTGGCATGGGGCCGGGCCCGATAGTTCCTGCCGGCGTGCGTCGGGCACAACTGTGGCCGCATGTTTTTCCACTGCCAGTGGGTCCAAGAGGATGTGGGGCATGTATGTCAGTGGGAAGTTTGCAGAGCCGCACTGGCACCGAGATTCGAAAGGATTCCGGTCCGGCTACAGTTACCCGGCTGGCGTAAGTACGTGCAGAGGGGACTGCCGGGTTGGTCGAAGCCATTTTCCAGACACTGCCTCGCTGGGCCATGAATTCGTCTGGGCCCAGCGAGCAGTCGTACAGTGCACTCATACTCGTACGTACGTGCCCTTTGTAGTTTGTACGTGCCGCAAACAGGAGTTCGAGTATGCGGACTTGATTATACTGGGGCCCACTAGTCAGTGCCACACTGGAACAGGTAGGTGCTGGGGTTTGACGAATGCTAGCTCTGCTACGCGCACAACTGCACAGGTAGGTGTAGCCGTGTAGGAACAGAAAGTTCATGGATGGAGCCCACAAATGCCAGCTTAGATTCGGGTAAAATATTTAGTTCCGTAAGATAAAATCTAGTGCAGAGCGGGCATTTTTTTGAATTTTTTACTACATCTTGACCTTCCCACTTGGAGCTTCAAATGATAAAAAATCTCGCATTTTGATTACAGGTAATACGACAAGTATTGACCATTGAGATTCAGTTGTGGACACTGTTGAGAATTACCATTTGCGCATGTTCTGCAGACCCCATCCCTGGCTATTGTGTACTGATCAGCTTTCACATAAAAAGTTTGACTTTGGTCAATCCCACACAACACTCATACAAAGGGTGTATGGAGAAACCTTGTAGAACATGAATCATCTTACTCCGAGTATTCTAGAAGCACATCTAAAGAAAAATAAAGCAAACCTTGCACAACTCGAGGTCTTTTGTTTTGAGGAAAATACCATGGAGTTTTAAGGGTATATTTAAGTTGCGGTGGTCCTCTTCCATGTTCGAGTGACAAAAACTACATTGCATCTAAAATATCATATTTTGCAACCCTTGTTATCGGGATCAGAAGCCCACTAACATAATCCTCATTCAACCTCTCATCAAAAAGCACATGTTGTTATTGCCTTACATGAATTCAGATTCTTTTTACGGATATTCACACAAAAGCAATGCTAGCACTTGTAAGTGTTCAGCCACCCTCCTCAGCTAAGTTTGGTGTGAGCTCTCGATCTCCCCTGTTTTAGTTTTCCTCAATTCCTCCTTTGCTTGAGCTTTATAAGTTTGCTTCAATTTCCATCTCCTCTTTGCCCGGTGATAAAGAACTCTCATCCTGCACCAAGACCTCCTCATGTGCATCGTTTCATTCCGATCTCCACTATATACTATATACTACTCCATGATTTGCTCTTTCCCGAACTCTTCATTGTCTCTTTCCTTGATGGTAACCTTTTTTTTTCAAGATCCCATGGTGGAGGCGGGCATATTCTGGACCAATTTTTTTTTGAACCGAATATTCTGGACCAATTGGTGCTGCTTTTCACATTTCACAAGTTGAGATTGCATGTATTTATGTATGCTTTCATTAAATCAAATCAAGTGACATAATTGGTCATAGAGCCAACTGCCTTCAATACTGGAATATGTATTTGGCACATAATTGGTCAGAGACAACCACAAGAAGTAATACCTTCAGTCCTTGTGCACCAGCAAGAATAAAAAACATTCGCCTGGCACACCAAGGCTCTTCGACAAAATGGTGAGGGTAAGAAGCCTGCTGCTTCATAGCGGGTTCAATTGGTCCTGTACAAGAGAAGAAATAATTGTGTGATCAAATAATATTCAAGCATCTAATTAAGTGAAAAATACATTTCATCTATTAAATAAATGAGTGATGTGTGATCATATATAACACTAAAAATTCAAACTGAAGTACAAAACTGAAAGATCGGAAGCATTTCTTTTAGTAGTTGAAGGAATTTATGCTTGTAACTCAAAACAAAAGAATGCCGATATAAAGTAAGAATTTACTGAGGTTTTCCTCAATAAGATAATCATATATGTTAACCAAAGAAGTAAAGTAAAGGCAGCACAAGTCATTACAATGAGTCAATCAAAATACAGAATCATACAGGCAAGCATAAACGATAATGTGCCATAAATACAGTTAGATAGGCAAGCAAAATTCTTGTTCCTCAACTGTGAAACCAGCATGTCATACTGAAACATATACAAATTCAAATGTTTCCCCTGGAAATTAAAATGAAAATTCAAAACTGTACCAAACAAAAAAATGTACAGCAATTCTTTCTTTTTTTTGGTGGGGGGTTGGGGGTTGCATACAAAAAAATCAGTGGTATTTGCTCAATGTTACATTAATACTGTTTGTACAGGTAAAGTTTCTAAATAACATCCCTGCACTTTTGATGTCCGTCAACTCACCGGTCTTCTTTCCACACATAAAAAATCCTCATACCAACTATAAATTAAAAAGATTTTTCTCATGTGGAGCTCAGGAAGGGAAATATGTGCATGAGTAGACCAAAACTACCTTAATTGAAACAAGGACAGAGCACATGGTATTATTCTAATTTATCACTGAAATTGCAGCAAAAAAACATAAAGCCAAGGTGATTTGCGGTACATACTTAATATAATATGAAGGCGTCTTTCAAAAACAACCAAGTCTACAAGTTCATACAGATTCACAGTTCTTCTACCATGAACAAATATGTGACACTTACAGCTCTTGATGGAAAAACTGGTGGTGCACAACCTAAAATGGCTCTTGACAATTCAGTTATTCTGCTGCAGAAGAGGATCTCAAAAGGATGAACAACACCATTTTCCAGAAATCAGCTCTCATCACACAAGATGCCATGTGGCTTTTTAAAGTGGTCCTTTAATTGGAAACCATCGACTAGGATCCATGTCAAAATGAGTATTAAGCTGAACGTGCAACCTCTAGTTCTTACTGACTTTCCTCCCGATTACAGAGTAGTTATTTTAAGTATTGCCAGAACTAATCTCAGTGCCAATCATGAGATTAAATTTGAACTTCAGTGGTTGCATGACTTTGCAAAGAGCAAGAATAAGCAGCAACATATATTAGTTGTTAAAACACACAGGAAAAAAAGCATCTTTCTTACATAACATGTGTAGTATCATCTAACACAAAATCTTCACGTGGACGATCTTTTTAATTATCTCACTTCATAGTACCAATAACTGTAACTCACTTCTAAGATACACTTGAGAACATGCACCAATCTTTTTGTGGTAATATGTAGCCCCACCAGTGATTCATGAGATGTAGCATGTTGCAACAAACCAATCACTTCTACATCCAGAATGCTTCAGGAGAAAAGAAATCTTTATGCCTTGATACTATGTAGGAGGCCGAGGACTGGTGATTTGTAGTTTGCAGCTCTCCATTACGATTATACTTGAGGCCAAATATAGTCGCATGGAGTGCACAGCTGTTCTGGTCACCTAAGGGGTACTCCATATCCACTCCCTCTCGTATCACACTCTCTACAAGACAAAACTTGCTTCTTCCCATATATGTGAGAGAAGCACTCAGGTGCCTGTCTGGGTCCTTGCGAAACAACTTCTCCTTTGCCATCCGCCAGTCCAATTGCATTATTCGAGTTAAGCTGCGGCTGCGGGAGGCAACTTGGCAGGAACATATGAATCCATCCCTGTGAAGGCCAACCCATTCATCCAACTCTGTGTCAAAGTAACCTTGTCCATCGAATGGTAAAGCCCATTCCCCGTGCCACTTCCACACACAATTCTTGGTGTTGAATGAGAAGGTACCCACATGAAGACCTGGACGATCCCTATAGGCAGTGGTCATGAAGATGGTGCAGCCATCAGGATGCACAGCATAGGAGTTAATAAGCTGATTGTGACTGAATGTTGGTGGTGGTGCAGGAAGAGTTTTCCAGGACCAGCCCTCAGTTGGACGCTGCAGCAGCTCATCCGATCCGGTGGGCTCCCACGACATGGCCTCGAAGGAGTGCTGCTTGTCGAAGAAGCGATATGACAATGCGTAGAGCGTTTCACCGGCAGGCACAGTGATGCCGAAGCCGCATTGCATTTGAGCAGGGGCGTGAGGGCCAACAGCCAGCACGGCTGTCTCAGTGTCATAGACGAGGGCACACCGCTGATTCATTAAAATGTAGATCTTGCTGCCCATGGCGGCAAAGAACATGCCCACATGTGGCACCGTCCCAACTGGTGACTCTAACCGCAGGGCTGGAGACTCAGGGAGGAACCCCATGGGGGCATCGTGCCGGTCGCCGGAGTCGAAGTGAAAGTTGTCGGCGTCAATCTTGTGTATGGTGAATCCCTTATTCCAGTCGTCCAACACCAGATAGAGGTGCTTCCGCCGCACTGGCCGCGATCTCCTTTTGTCACCGCCGCCGCCGCGTTGGTCTTCGCCGTCCCGCCCCTGCCGCTTATTGGACATATCTACTCTATCCAATTTTGGTTGCCGGGGTGATCAAGTTACAATCTCAGATGGAGTGTTTGTGGATCTAACTGCCGATACAAAGCCAGCCTTGGAATTTATAGAGCCCTGCGAACGTGAGGAGTTGCGATCAGAGCAGGAGGAGACGGGAGAAATCGGGTCCCGAAACTGATTCACAATCGAAATCTGGGAGGGGAGGGAAGGGCAGGAGCCAGGAGAAGGAACTGATTCGCATTACTAAAGAGGTTGCGTACCTGGACGATGGACACGCACTGCTGGACACGCGAACATTGATGTGAGGTTGATTCTTCTATTCTTTTATTACATCTATTTCACTGTTTTGTTTGCAATTGGTACTTTGTGGTCTAATTTGTACAATTGATGAATACGCTGGTTTGGTATTCCCAGAAAACTACTACGTGTTCCTTCATTTTTCCAATAAGAAATGGGATTGCCGGAGGTTTTGACCTGATAATGGCCAGTCTGTAGACATGTTTCGTTGGCTTACAAGATAGAACTCTTTTACGACGCTCCATACTAGTGTTGAAAAGACTACTATAAAAAATCCAAAACACTAATGCCCTTGCGAGTTGTGACTACGTAACACTTTACAGTTGTACTACATATTTTAGACGGCAGCAAATGCAGAATCAAATGTTTCGGCAGCAAATTACATCCTGCAAGGGTACAACTTTGCTGGTGCCTATGCGCATATAAGCTTTGTTGATTGAGATCTCTTCATATATGTAAATTGGTGTAAATTTTTCATGTGCCTCTCAACTAATCCAAGCCATCAAGTGTAGGATTTTTGCTGTGTTATAGACCCAAGAGGGGCATGCCACGACCAACAGCTAGGGTCATTACATAGCTGCCAGCTTGTCACGTAATCAGTGAGAACAAACGCAAAAGAGGGAAAGTGACTTAGCTTAATACACGGTAATTTGTAGTCAACTCATTGATGACTTCTCCTTCATTGACCAACGATTAACTGGTTTTTACAATGACCACGACAAACGAATTGGAATAATTTACAGGATAAACAAGAATGTGATTTGCATCAGGATACCTAATCAGACATTCCCTTCTTCATACTAAAAATGAAGGAATGCTGATTTGATTTATAGAGGGTGGAATTTAGATTTACCACCACTATATTCAGCATACTACTTATTAACCATATACTAAGGTTCACAGAAGCAACCGCTGCAGCATAGGATCCTTGATCCTGGAACTCGTCCTGTCTGGCGAATCTTCTCGGCCCTCTGAACTGCTATTGCTGTTTGCTGGTTCATTTTGGCATTGGCTGAAGCTCGTTTCTCTTCAGCCATGCGGTGTGTCATCTCTAGCTTTTCAGCCATCTTTGCCATGGCTTCACTTCTCAATCTCTCCGCATGCTCCTGCCATAATGTGATTTTCAGTGTTACTGGCATATCAGTATATCACTAGATATGGAGTATATTGCATTCAGATTTGAGTAAGATTTTTTGTGTTGATGCAAAGAAAGCCAGGTATACTAAATATGCAAAGAATTTTTGTTTTGATGCAAGGTGGAAATGCACCTCTATTCTTCTCATTTCAGATTCGATTGTTGCTCTTTGACGGCTCTCCCAAGCTTCAATCTTCACCTCTTCCTTTTTGAATCTGAGTACAATCCCCCATTACATGATGACATAAACATAAATAACGTCACAGCCTTTTTTTCACTTTGTAACTCAATATCAGATGAAAATAAAAAGAATAATAACAAAATTCAGAGAGCAGTACCTTGCTGTATGCTTAGTATTTTCTGCTTCCTCATATGATGCAGCGCGGGCAGCATATTCCTTCTTCATCCGCTCCAAATCAGCAATGCTCGGTGCTGCAGAGACTAGTTCTAGCTCTTCTTTGCTGGCCCATGTAGCAATGTTCATCTTTCCTAGCTGTATACCGAGAGCGGCAATTTCTTGCCTTGTCTTAAGCCTCATTTCACTATCGGACAATTCATTTCCCTGTATGGCACCCTTTCTGTTGAAATATGGGCCATCATCTGTGTTGTTTTCTCCAGGTGATGCTACTGACCTCCCTCCTACAGGTGTTGATGGTATAGAACAATCAGGGCTTCGAATTGGAGTCATTGACCCGAGTGGAGTTCCAGTCCTCGAAGGTTCCTGGCTAGGTATTGGAGTCATTTCTGTGCCAACATCTCTCACGGATACTGACTGAACTGTCGGAATAGCTGCACATAATAATTCATACAAATTCAGTAAGTTTTGAAACAGATAAACTCTTCAAGATTCTATACTTGATTCATGCACAATTACATGCATTTCTGGCTAATGTAGGCGAAAAAGTTACCTTTTGGATCGTTGCAGGGCTTCACTTCAATTGATGAACCTGTATCAGTTGCCTTGTGATAATCTGAGGTAGCACTAGAGTTACTAACTGGACATACATCTGCATGCCTAACCAGCTTTGGCTGATACGAAGAAAAAGATAACCTCTCTAATATGCTGCGCGGGGCCGACAAAGCTGGATTCACTCTCTTCATTTTCTGCACAAGACGACCAGAAATTTTGGGCACAATGACGCCCCTGGCTGCAGCAGAATTCATCTGGTGTGTAGTCTGATTCTGTGCTGTGCCCTTGGAGTTGTTCTGATTAACATTCTGCCTGTTCACAATCCATTTCTCGGCGTCATTCCACTTCGAGGAAGCCTGTCTAGAGAAATACCCTGGTGCTGGATTCTGGGTCACAGTATTCTCACCTCCATGGAACTCAAAGCTACTAGTACTAGCATTGTCAAGCCCACTATCACATTCAGTACTGTCTTCTTCCCCAGGTCTCACTGGGTGTATCATGCTTGAATTGCTTGTTGCTGGTTGGGGAACTGAACTCTTGGAAGTGTTCTGAACCTTATTGATATCCAGCGCTGTATTCTTTTCTAAGGCTTCAGCTTGGTTAATTGCCGAAGGGCGTTTGGTGCCATCGGAGTTGTCTGAAACTGTTTGCAGAAGAAGAAGAATGCGTTATTGATATAGCCAGGAAAATGGGCAAGCAATCAAATAAATGGCTAACTCGGCTTTACCTTCTTCAAGAACATCACAGACCAGTAGCCTGTTCTGTGCTTGTGACGCCTCGGTGTTTTTTGCAGGTGATGTTCGCGATGATGAGTTGCTGGTGATGACTCTCACTCGATTGTGGGCTCCCAAAATCTTCATCCTTAGCTTTGTTGGAGAAAGGGCACCAGCCTGCAGGAACCTCAAGATTGTAAGTCTCCCTAAAACTGATAATAATGCAGTCAAGATGGTAACTTTTGCACACACGCAAAACCAAAACTTCGGAAACTATGCTACAATGGGAGTCAACCGGAGGGTAAATGCAGCACTCTGCAGAACTAGGACATGTGAACCACAACAGAGATTTGTTCTCAGATTTGTATTTGTTCTCAGATTTTCTTACAGGAGTATCATTGGAACTACAAGACGGCTAGCTGAAATGAAACAGAACATTCCTGCATAGCACAAAGCTAAAAATTGGCTTCAAAAGAAATGGAGAAAAGAAGGTGAAACTGGCAAACAGGCAAGAGTTCCCATCTATGTTGCCATAAAACGAGGTCCCCCAAGAAAGGAAATGGAAATACAGTCCAGAAAACGAAGGGATAAAAGCCGCATTCACCTGAGGAACTACAAAGCAAACTGAGTGGCCAGCAAGTAGCTCAGATCAAATGCAGCAGTGGCTTGCGTAGAGCTCATACCTGGGCTTTCTGATGAATCCTCTCGTACTCCATTCTTCCTTGCTGGATGGGTGAGAGTGGCCAGCGACCAAGGGAGGGCAAGGACTGAAGAGTGAGAGGGGAGGAGAACACCAGTCAGAGGTCCAGAGATAGCCGAGATCTAAACAAGGCGATGTCACGTCTCATGTTTTTTAGTCCTTCAGACTCCTAGACAGGAGTCCACAAGTCAGTTTCTCACTTTTCTCATGCCATGAGAGATTTGTTCACAACAATTTTTACTTTTTTTCCTCCATACAAATACAAATGTCTTGTCACATGAGCATACACAAAGCAGGCTACAAGTACTGCCCTAGAAACTCACACGTCATACATGTGCAGCTAAACTAGAGGGGTCGTACCAGCAAACCTTAGCCAAGGTTTTGTTGTACACGACTACACAGAAAGTGTTCATCCTCTTTACAGACTCGGCCTTTACCAGTAAATCTCATAAGCCTTTTCTTACTATTACACAAAGCTGTCCTTTCTGCACAGTATCATTATACTACTAGTAAAACAACAGAGATTAACAAAGCTAACCCCTTTCCTAGAGATGTGTGTACCTTTAACACTCCACGCTCCCAAGCTCCAAACTAATCTTATTCCTTTTGGCTTTGGTATAAACTATGGTGGTCAAACAGGGGTCCCTAGACTGGAAACCCTAACCCTGCACGCAAGCACCCCCATTGCAGCACGGAGGGATGGGGCGGGAGGCTGCTCCTTCACCGCCACATCTTTCTGTGTCAGCGTGCTGCTGCTGCTGCCCGTGTCCCAGCGCAATTTTTTTTTGTTCGGGTCGCTGTGTTTAGTTCCCAAACTTCCCAAAAATTCTCTCTCCAAACTTCACTATTTACCTATCACATCAAATCTCTCTCCTTATACATGGAACACTAAACGTGGGTAAATAAAAAAACTAAGTACATGGTTTTGATGCACACGACGAGACGAATCTTTTGAGCCTAGTTAGGTCATGGTAGGACAACGATTACCACAGACAAACGAAAAGTGCTACAGTGTCCGATGTGACATTTTCACCCAATTTCATTCTCTCTTTTGAAGAACTAAACACCGCCTTATACTGGGGCTGTGTTTAGTTCCTGGAAAAGAAGTGAAAAGTTGGTAGAAAAGTCGCTTACCTCACTAAAGTTTGGAGAGAAAGTTTTTCGAACTAAACAGAGCCTGGGTCCTGTGCTGCTGCCACTTACCTCACTGGGATTTCACGACGACTGGGCAAGGTTTTGGGTTTGGAATTTGGATTCACCGTGTACTGGGTAGCAAAATTTGGACATGTGAGCGGTCTGTTTCTTCTTGGTGGAGATTACGTACATGTGAGTGAATGAGACCTGCACTCTCTACTGGTACGAAGCCTAGTCGAGCTCATTGAATTGGTGTTTGTCTACGGAGTATTTGATTTGGTGTACTGTGTGGCCTCAGACCATTTATTGGCTTCAAACACTGGTAGCCTTAAACACTGTGGTCCAATTTTGTGGTCATGGTGCTTGGCCTTGGCCGGCATCAGAACTGCATTGGCCCTCCACACTAATAAGAAGCAGCTTGATGAGTCCCAGACCGAGTTTATGGTCCATCCAATTCATATGTTTGATTACTACAGTTAAGGTCACGAGTCCAATCTCAAACTGTCCTTAAAATCACATATCTGTATATTTTCGTTTGTATTCTACTAGTTCTGCCGCCATCTCTGGTTGGTCCAGCAAATTGTGATTAGCGCATAGTTTATTCCAAACTAACGTTTTTGTCTTGTCCTAGATTTCGGTCCCGCTATTGTCTCTTGCAGGATAAAAGAGGGCGTTGAAACTTGAAAGGCGAAATTCGAAAGAATGGGACAGGTAAATTGTTATGGTGTTCGTTAACGTCGATGACTGCAGCTTACTGCCTCGAACCCATGAATCAGCAGAAATACCAGTCTTGGAGTAATTAGCAAGATTTTTTTGTCAGTACAAATCTGTACAGTACATTTGTCTAGTCGTACAGAACGAAGCAGGGTCCTCCACTGCACCAGCTCTGTTTGTCTAATGAACATCTCATGACACTCCTGAATTGCGCAGTGACAATCAATCCTAACCTTGGAAACGGACCACAAATGATTGTTTGGCGTACAAATCCATGGCACGGGAGAAAGACTGTCTCGAGCCCACAGTCCTCGAGGCGAAAGTGGGCGGCACACTTGACACTTCGTCAGCATATAGTGCCTAGACTGTAACCACACTGCTGTCTGCAATGGCAAGGGACCGTTAGAACAATCGGACAAGGAGGGGCTCTCGGTTTAAGGAATTCCTCTCTGACCAGTAGTTATCGCCTTGTAATTGCCGGAGAGAATCTTTTGTAGGACACAACAGTGTCTTGATCAAAGCACATTTCTTTGGCTGCCACTGGCAATATGGGCCCAGCCATGCACCAATCATGGGATTCCTTTTGGACGGTATAGCTCATTGCAAATTTGCAATGAGGCAGACTCTGAGACTCCTCAAGCTGGATTCCAAATAATGCACGAGTCTCCAATAAGCTTGCTCTCTCATTGATCTTGATCCACATAAGTGTGGGCAGCGGTGTGCAAGGCGACAGAAGCATACCAGCTATCCTCATCACTCATCAGCGAGGGGGGCTCCACATGTGTCTCTGCTATGTTTGCGATTCCTGTGAAATTGGCATGTGAAGCGCAGCAGGTGCACTGGCTCCGCTGTTACTGCTGTAAGTTTGGACATGATCCGAGCCATGACTGGCCACGGATCGTTTCCAAACCCATGCTGCGGATCAATCAACTGCGCCATGCATGGTTTTCTTTCCAATCCTGTGCTGCTCTCGGTGAAAGATTTCTGGCCATTTTAGCCACATTGCTTCTGAACTTCCCATGTGGGCAGCACAAAGTGACTCGCAGAATTCAAGCCTGAAAAGCTGAGGGCATCTTGAGGAGGAGGAAGAAGAAGAAGCGGAAGACTAGCTGCTGTGAGGCTGTGTCTGTGTGCCTGGGAAGGCTGGTGAAAGGTGAAAAGCTACAGCATTGGAGGATGGCGAGAGCAGAGCTTTTTCAGAGGAGGTATGGCGATTGGCAAAGGTAGATTTGCTTTCTTGGCATAGGGTGAATCGATGGCGATGGGGTTTTGTAGCAGGGGTACGTTGCAGTGGGATGGGTTTGTCAGGATTCTATTCCCGTGCACGCTGCTGACCTACCTACAGCTACAGTTCCTGTGCAGCGCTGCACTGTGCCTGAAGGTGCTCGTTCATGTCGGAGTTCAGTGTACAGTTTGGATATTCGATCTCGGTACCATATCATCTGCATGTACTACGGTAATTTGACAGAATAGTCTCGTCCTCACTTCTTGTGAACCTGAGATCGAGATAAAACCTTCCTGGGGACATAAATTGGTAACCAATCAGGTGACTCTCAGCCTCGTGCTACATTGACTGTAAATTGGTAGAGTCGTAGTGGGCTCGGCTCTGTATTGGTAATCCATAACGTTTAACTCTCGGGCTCGGCGGCCTGCTATCCCTTGTTTTTCTTTGACACATCAGTCCACATTTTTTTGTGGGCCCATAAAATTTAGCCCATGGCACTGTGATGAGGAGCTGCTTGAAAGGCCCATCTATTATCTTCCCGCCAGTTTGAAAGGCCCTCCTTTGTTGGGAGGCTGCTAGATGCATGGGGCCCACCAATGATGCAGGTCGACTTTTCTGATCCGGCGAATTGATTACATGCTTGGAGGCCCACTTGATGTATCAAGCGCATTAAAATCTGAATGCTTACCCTAAAAAAAATTCTGAATGCTTTTTGTTAACGTGCATTGCAAGTTGTTGGTGGTACAGGTGATGCTCTGTGCTCTCTGAAAGTCTATTGGCTCTGGTCACTATCACAGTCACGTGGTTTATCCCCTAATCCGTATGTGTTAGCTAACAATCTGACATATATGCTTCCATTACATGCTGTACAGTCGCACACTTGCAGGAAATGTCTAATAGCCACCAACCTGCCAAAGCTTTTGATCTGGGAATTCACCAGCTCGGGACCCATGGCCACGTCCGAGGATCACTATAATGAAGATATATTATATATCATCACATTGAAAGACCATGCAAGTGGTGTTGGTGTGGCATCTAGCTGGTTTATTGGGTAATATATTGTTTAGAACATATTCTGTCCAAGGAGCAAATCCAGGACAAGAACATGGGTGTATTTAGTTCCAAAAAGTGAAGAAGAAAGTTTGGAGAAAATATCACATCGGACACTGCAGTGCACTGTAGCACTTTTCGTTTGTTTGTGGTAAACATTGTTCTATCATGACCTAACTAGGCTCAAAAGTTTCGTCTCGTCGTGTACATCAAAACCATGTAATTAGTTTTTTTATTTATCCACGTTTAGTGTTCATTGTATGAGGAGAGAGATTTGATGTGATAGGTGAATAGTGAAGTTTGGAAATAGAATTTTGGAAAGTTTGGTGATGTGATGGGGAACTAAACACAGCTTAAAACTCTATATAATTATGATGAAAACATATAAATTGAAGTTGAGCTAAACTAGGAATTAAGCTGAAACAAACAGCAGTGACCCAGCAGTAACAACCGCTGCCTGCAAATACAACCGCAGAGACAATCCAGCGAAGATTTCGCTCACTCAAGACACATCCATGCTAGTTGCTGACGATTTTGTTCGTTAAGTTGGTCAAGGCTAGACAATTGCTTATTTCCCCTTAATAAAGTCTGACTTTGGATTGTGGTTTCTTCTTCTTCTTTGCTTCTGTCAGCTGCATGAATCTTATTGCTCCTGGAGGTTTAAACCAGATGCAAAACGTCAGATTAGCATGTGGAGATCAGATGCAAACGGTCGTGATGGATGATTCTGTTCCGGAGTCAGTCTGGAGATCGAGCTTGCAAACTGCAAAGGAAGAGTGGTCGTTGTCACACTGCACAATTTGCCGGTTGTTTCAAAGAAGCCACACGCACGCACACTCCAAGATGCGCGTGATTGGAGGTAGGCAGGTAGCCATGTGGTTTGTCAATGCAGAGCAGAAATATATAACCTTTTTTGTTCGCTGACATCTTTGCTTCCGTTGCCTGCTAGATACCTACACGCACTTGCAGAAAATGTATCATCGGCACCTAACCCGCCCAAGCTTTTGATCTGATAATTCACCTGCTCCCGATCCATGACTAGAATTTGAGGAGTATGTAACGAATACTGTCAGAACTAGCCAACTAGGGGAAAAACTTGCAAGTTGTTCTGGTGCAGCATCTATCTGGCGTGGTCATTGCTTAGAACATATTCTGTCCTGATTTTTCTGCTTACAAGGCTATCTAACTGTGATGAAAACACGTTGACTGAAGCTGGATCAAACTGGGAAGTAACGGCTTGAAAAACAAACATGCATAATACAGTGGCCCAGCAGAAACAGCTATTGCCTGCAAAAACAACTGCAGAGACGATCCGGCCGAGGAATTTGCAGATACATCCATGCTGACGACTTTGTTCAGTGACTTGGTCAGAGTTAGATAGTAATACGGATTAACTGTTTATTTTCTGCTTCAACACAGGTCTGACTTCGGCTTGTGAACCTCTTCATTTTTCTTCTGTATAAGCTGCATGATTCTTGGCTTCTTGTTGATATTAAGAACCCAGGTCCATTACATACAGTACTGGTCACTGGTGATACGACGACTGCGCGAAAGAGTGACGGTTGTTTCGAAAAAGATAGCCATCTTTTCCACAAGAAATATCTTTGTCGATGGCCACCATGCCCGACTTTTTCTGCTCCTGCGAAGAGCAGCCGCAGATGACTGGAAAAAAAGAATTCATTAATTTAGTCTGACAAAACTGGCGACTCCCTGCGAAGTGCGAATAGTCCATATACGGAGCAGTATATTAGCTGCTGAAATACTGAAATGCTAGCACGGCCGTGCAGTACGCACCCCAATTTGATTCTTACTCATCCTTGATTTTGAGCTTAGAAATTTCCTCGGTTGCTGATGAGTCGGTCGGTATATTTTTAATATATGCTGGAGTAGTATAATGATATATTAACCGTAAGTTGCAAACTAGCCATCTTTCATTTGTTTCTCTCTTTTACAGGCGCACCTCTGACAGCGGCCACCGTGAATATCAAGATGATAACAAAGTTGACACATCATATATGCTTTTATTCGCTCAATACTTACAGTAATCCTTCTACTTACCTGCTAATCTCCGTCAAAAGAGCTAGCCTATCCTTGGGTCGACTCAGAAAAAAAAGAAAGGAAGATAAACCCTTGTTTTATGTATTGCCTGCAAGAAACAATCGTAAATGTCGATCAGCCAGATAAATTTACGCGCTGAGTACACATCCATGCTGACGGCTTTGTTCGTTAACTAGGTCAGCACTGGATACCGGTAATTCCATGACTTTGAGCCACCCAATTCTTGCAAAGAAGGAAGGTCTTTTTCGTAGAAAAAAAGGGGGAAAAAGGAAGAAGAACGAAATGTCGTTGTCACACCAAACGACTTGTTTGTTTGTCAGCAACAAATTTTCCACATGAAAAATATCTTTATCGATATCACACTTAGACTCGGATGGTAACTTTTTCATTTCTTATTAAACCAACTTGATTTTTTTGCTCCTGCACTAAGAGCAGACGTCAAGGACCGGCGAATTGAGAGAAATAAGCTGTTTAATCTGAACACTCTCTCCTCCGATGGTGGATGGTGACCGGGTAAGTAAATACTACCTCCGTTCTCGAATATATGTCTTTTAGGAGAAGCTATGTAGTTCAAAAATAAACTAATTTGCTTGTCCTAAACGTCATATATTTAAAAATGGAGGGAGTACCAAGTTTTGCTGTTGTCAAACGTCAAGGCTGTACTTATCTTATGCAGTTATGCCATGGACTTGGCCGCGTTTTTTCTTTTGCCGAAATTGACCGCGATTTTCCTGAACAATACAGTAATAATGGAATAGGGAAGTGTGTAATGTGTATCGGTTGCTGTACTGTATTGCTAAAGTGTTGGCGCCGGTCGGGCAGTACGCTGCATCCCATGTTGGCTCCAAGCTTGTATCCTTGATTTTTGAGCTTAGGTAGGTAGTTAATAATTTGGAGTAGGTGTTAACTGAAGCAATGACCACCTGCATATTCAATTCACATGCATTAACACTTAACAGTAGTTCTTACATCTACCTGCTAATTCTTTCCGTCAAAGAGGTGATGAGGGCTACTAGTGCTAGTCTGCTGCTATTTGCTATTATCTGCTAGATCCCAGAACTCGTCACGTTCGCGTTGCAACGACCCTGTTCCGCCAAATTCGGAGTACGCCAAAGGCCATATGGGCCTTGCGATAGCTCTTTTCTTTGACTTGTTGCTGAGCCAGCGTCGTCCATTCCTCCCCGATTGGCCGGCTCGTCAGCACTGACGTCGTCGACGCCGAGCCTCAAAGCAGCCGGCGAATCTCGTGCGTGGTCACGATTGGAAAAACAAAACCACTTCATTTTTAAATTCGGTTTGTGGAGAAGTGGAAGGCCCCATCGGAGCAGGATTCAAGGTCTGCTACTCATCACCAAGATCTAAACAATAATAAGAAAAGAGTCGAAGACGGCAGGGGGGTTTATGTGAAAATACCCCTGCACTAGTTCGATTTCATTGTAGTCTATTTGGACTTGTAGGATGTGTTATGTTATGAATTGCCTTGTAATCGGATGTTTGAGACGTGGATTGCACTTTGAACAAACAACCAATAATAATTCCAAAGGAGTGCGATTGCATATCACTAATATAGGAAAACTAGAACATCAATATAGTCTATGAGGTGAAATTTGGCCACCGTTTTTTGAAGAATATATTATTTCAAATAGAGAGCCGTGATAATTGTATCTGCATTTTATGAAGGATGAAAAGCTAGCTTCAGTCAATAGACTAAAATTCCTTGTATTGTCCTTTTGTTTGCTAGTCAGTTTTGTATAGTGGTAGCAGAAAGAAGACTAGTTCACCACAGCAATGATTGTATCAAATTTATTTTAATTTTTTTGTTTGCGATATACAAGAGAATCAGGTCATATTTAGATTCATCCAGATAATTCATTAGCTGATTAGCTAAAATTAGCTGAATTGTATCAGTGAATTGAATAGTTACTAGTACTATTTAGCTAGCTATAAACTACCGAGCTGATAATTAATTGACCTCATTTAAATTCAATCTAACTAAAATTAGACATTTATTAATTAGTTGATGGATCCAAACATACGTTTGCACGAGGCAGCGGGCCGCGGGGAGCATCCAACTCTGATAGAGCAGAGGAGCACACCAACCGCTAGGCGAGACTTTTTGGATTGCTTTCCACCTGCCACTGGACACGTTTCGGGACCCAACCTACCAATATGAATTCATAGGAGTACCTCGATGTAATTTTCCAAAAGTGATATGCCCACACAATACCATAATACTCCAATGATTTATGTATGGTCTACCCCAGGACAATGCTAATGCAGAAAATCACAAAAAGGCAAAGCGGCTGCGGGAGGGGACACCATCACGGATGACGAGACCAGCCAAATATATTTTCCTCTATCAAAAAAGGCCTGTGGAAGAATCCAAATACAGTAGCCCCCCATCCCCAAAGGCCCAATCGCCAGCGGGTTCGAATCCAAACTCATAAAACCTCTTTCCATCCTGTATCGTATCACCACCCCTCCTCCTCCGCTCCTTCCCACGAAGGTGAGAGGTGCCCGCCACCGCGAGGGATGCTGACGCCTCGTCTCCGCCTCCGTCTCCGCCGCTCCAGTTGATCCGCCGGCGAGGTGAGCTCCCCGATTCCGCCCCCGCGCGTGGATCCTCCGATCGCGGAGCCACGTTTCGGGGTTTTCTGTGGCGCGTGTTCCTCTGATTTTCGACGGCTTGTCGCGTAGCTCCTGTTGTTTGGGTGGCTCTCGTTTGTGCACCTCTGCGCGCGGAGAGGATAAACACCCTCGCGAAATTGACCGAGAGAGTTGCGAGCGAGTTTTTCCTCTGGACATTTTGGGCAGCTTTTGCGGAGGATCTCGCGAGGGGTTGGGCCACTCGGGGTGCGGATTCTCGTTTCTGTCGGCATGATAAACCCTCCTTGTTAATATCGCCTTTTGCCTTTTTGTGGTTGGCCTGTTATAGTGGAAGTGGGCAGCGGCGCCGCTGCAGCGCCGCTCTTCCGTCAGCTTTGGTTGTACGGGTTCTATCTTCCCGTTTAGTCAGTTTTTTTTATTATCCTTGTGGTGCGTGGTGCCCATGTCCACCCCATCCATTGTTTTTCCGATTAGGTGATGGTTGTTCTTCTTCCTCAGCGTAGTGATCCATCAAAGTTGAGCCACACTTGTACCCAATGGTAGGCGTAGTTTACTTTCCAAATTTTTTTGGGTGTTAATTGAATCTCCACGACCACATTAAGCTTGCCCCTGTGTATACATTTGTTCAGAATTATAAGTGTTAGACTGGTTAGAAACCCAAGTGTTTGTTCCTAGTTGACCTTTGGGTTAGTAGATAGTTTCCTGTTAGATTGATGTTGAGTTGTATTGCTCATTTGCTGAAATTTCTCTTGTTTTACCGGTTAACTTGTTGAATTCAGGAGAACATCAGAACTGTGTGAAAAGCAGGGGGGCGAGATGGGGTTTGACGCACTGGATTGGTATTGCCAGCCGGTCAAGGATGGTGCTTGGTCGCATGTGGTGGAGAACGCATTTGGTGCCTACACTCCCTGTGGCACCGACACCCTGGTGGTGTGCATCTCATACCTTGCACTCTTTGGTGTTTGCTTCTATCGTATATGGAGGACAACGAGGGACTACACAGTGCAGCGATACAAGTTACGTTCACCGTACTACAGCTATCTGCTGGGGCTACTTGTGGTGTACTGCATAGCAGAGCCGCTGTATCGGATTGCCACTGGTACCTCCATCATGAACTTGGATGGCCAGTCTGGCCTTGCTCCATTTGAGGTGAGAGGGCTAATACAGTATCATTATTGTCAGGTTCCGTTTGCTTTATATGTTGTTATGCTATTGCTCCCTGACAAGTACATTTACTGAGTCCTAGTATTTAGTATTAGATACTAGTAGACTGTATGACCTACTTGTGCGAGTTGTGGAAAGCAGTGGTTTTAGATGCATCTGACAAGTACTGGAATTATACTCTTTTTTTATACTGCTGCTCAGCCTCAGCCCTACTGCAAAGATCACCAAGTAGGAAAATACCATCCAAGTAATTAAATGTGGCCCCTTGAATCCTCGTGAATGATAGTAATAAGAGTTAACTGCAACATACAGAAAACACAGATGTAATAGATATCCATAACTCAAGTGCAAACAGTCCCTCAGTTGTTACGGAGTGGGTTTTGTAAACTAGTGTAACTGTTACTTATATATTCTTGGTACATTTTTGGCCTCTTCGGGCATTTAAAAATCTGCATTTCTACAGATTGTCTCATTGATAGTTGAGTCTGCTGCTTGGTGCTGTATGCTTGTAATGATTCTGCTGGAGACAAGAATTTATATCTATGAGTTTAGATGGTACATCCGGTTTGTGGTCATTTATGTGTTGGTTGGGGAAGCTGCTATGTTTAATCTTGTGCTCTCAGTGAGGCAGTACTACAGTTCGAGGTACACTACATTTGTAATGTCTATTTTGTTGATGAAACTATTTTGGTGGTGACCTGAAATTTTTGTCACCCTAGGAATTTTACATATAGGCTAACTTGTTATTTTTTCTCCCTATGCAGTTCAATCTTTTACTTATACTGCAGCGAGATTGTATGCCAGGTTTGCATTCATTTCCACAGCTGTCTTATAATCATATATTTCTTTGTTATCTAATATACTGAACCTTTCTTTTCTACAGTTCTTGTTTGGAATTCTCATGGTGGTTTATCTGCCCAGTGTGGATCCTTATCCGGGTTATACCCCTATCAGGAATGAGGCACTGGTCGACAATACTGATTATGAACCTCTTCCCGGTGGAGAGCAGATTTGCCCTGAGAGACATGTCAATGTATTTTCCAGTAAGTGATTAGAAGTTGTTGCACAGTATCAGATACATAAGTAACTAAATTTCTATCCCTGTTCGAATGATACATATTTTGGTATTGTGTTACTTTGCTAGGGATATTCTTTTCATGGATGACTCCTCTAATGCAACAAGGATATAAAAGGCCCATCACAGATAAGGATATATGGAAACTAGACAGCTGGGATGAGACTGAAACTTTGTATAGCCGGTATGTTTTCCCATTCTCCTTGTTGAAATGACAAAAAGTGGGACATGCAAATCTTATCAAGGTAATCCTATCTCAGATTTCAGAAATGCTGGAATGATGAGCTTCGAAAACCAAAACCTTGGCTGTTACGAGCACTTCACAGCAGCCTTTGGGGAAGGTATGTACAATTGTACAACTGATACCTATATCTCTGATTTGATGTTTGTGCCTGTAGAGATTAATTATTTTCACTTTCAGGTTCTGGCTGGGAGGATTTTTTAAGGTAAGTTTTTTTGTCCATATCATTTCATTAGACGATTTTCCTTGTGATTTTTTGTTCATATTTGTTCCATTATAAAAATTGTGTGTTATTCTCAACAGCTCGTATTTGCCCCTAAATTTTTGTAGATTGGCAATGATGCTTCACAATTTGTTGGTCCACTCATATTGAACCTGTTGTTAGAGGTATTGCTTCTCATTTCATGACATTTCAAAGTCAATAACATTGAAATGCTCATTTTTACACTGATATGTTCCTTTTCACTAATCACTTGTACCATTGCTAACAGACTACTAAACTTAGACCGTGCGATTGTGCAAATCTTAGCACACCATGATTATTTGTTTTCACCATTAAACTTTTGTTTTTCCTTTTTTTCCTGATAGTCTATGCAAAAAGGTGATCCATCTTGGAATGGGTATATCTACGCTTTCTCAATCTTTGCTGGAGTGGTATGGATAATTTCCGTTTCTTGCATATTGAACATTGTATTTCTTTGTTGTTCCAATGTGTTTGAACTTCCAAGCAACAATTGTAGTATTTGTGATTCAAAATTGAATGACCCTTTCGCTTGATAATTCTTCCATTTTTCAGTCACTGGGAGTTCTTGCTGAGGCACAGTACTTTCAGAATGTCATGCGTGTCGGTTTCAGGTTGAGGTCAACATTGGTATGTGTTTCTTCCATATCAAGAGCTTTATTTCCCTTCTGTTAAGCGGCTATGCAATCAGCAGGCATCCATGGGATCTCTTGTTCCCTTCTTGAGATCACTCTTCTACTTGTGAACCTATGGTTGGCTTGGGGATAATAAGCAAGTTGGATAGGCAACTGGACCATGCATATAACATAATAAGCAAAGTAGCCCTAACAGATAGCTGTCAGAAACTTAGTGAGATAACAGACCGTTCTATAAGCTTTCTACCTCAAAAGTTTTCTTTTCTTCCTCTAGGTATGGCCATCAAAGTTTTCAACAGACTAACCTTTTGTTGTCTCACAGATTGCAGCTGTTTTTCGCAAGTCCTTGCGACTGACTAATGATAGCCGTAGGAAGTTTGCTTCTGGGAGGATTACCAATTTGATTTCAACTGACGCGGAGTCCCTTCAGGTACATTTTTGTGTTACTAAATTGGCTCCCTGTTAGTTAGGAGGGAGAAGTGTGTGTCGATACTAGCATCCTTTTCATTCATGATCTATGGTGCACATCCTTCTAATTTGGATTTGCACCTTTGCAGCAAGTGTGCCAGCAGCTTCACAGCCTATGGTCTGCACCTTTCCGCATTGTTATTTCCATGGTCCTTCTATATGCACAGCTTGGTCCTGCAGCTTTAGTCGGTGCGCTCATGTTGGTTCTTTTGTTTCCAGTTCAGGTAAATCTCTCTGTGAACATGCAGCACTGGAATTTCTTATGTTGCATGTCTATATGTGCCTATGCTGTCTGTTTTAGTGACAGTTTAATCATTACTAGTGAATTGGCTGCTTCATTTGCTAGAAAAGATGTTCATCATATACAGATTCTTGTGTGGAATTTGGAGTGACATAAGAGCCTTCCTGTAATCAGGCAGTACTGAACTTTTAATTTATTTGTTGACGTTGTAGCCCCTTTTGGCTTGCACTGTCAATATGGTGACATTTCTATCAAGAAACTATTGGTTCCGGTTTCTGTACTTGTTCTGTCCAATCCGCTGCAATTGCCCAAAATTAATAATCTGAAGCTGTATTTGTTCAGTAGTTTTTTCACATTATATATAGATGGATCTATTCTTTTAAGTCCCTATATTTTTTCCAATTAAGGCCAACACAGTTATTGGAGGCAGTCTGTAGCTTTATCATTTTTAGCACTCTATTTGTAAACTTGACCACATCTCTGTCAAATAAAATTGTGACTGTTCAAGTTTCTGTAAGCTTACTGCTTCCTGGTCCCAGTAATGACTTGTATGGTTTATCTTTTCCGTATCTTTTTGCAGACAACAATCATCAGCAAAATGCAAAAACTTACCAAGGAGGGGTTGCAAAGGACTGACAAGCGAATCAGTCTCATGAATGAAGTATTAGCTGCTATGGATACAGTCAAGTATGTTATATTCATTTTTTTGTTTCGCTATTACTAACAGCTAGCTTTGGTTGCAACTGTCTTAATTCCCCCAAAACTTCTTTTGTTAGGTGTTACGCTTGGGAGCAAAGCTTCCAATCAAAGGTGCAGGACATCCGCGATGATGAACTTTCTTGGTTCCGCAAGGCTCAGTTGCTTGCTGCGGTATATTCCTTACATTTTTTCATAAGTTTCAAAATTGACGTTTTTGTACATAAGTTGACTCATGAGAAGTATTACTGTGTACCATATTTGTGCCTTAAAATGGAACTCTGATGTCTCTACGCCTACTCTTTATTGTTTTTCTTGTTTGTTGCAGATGAATAGCTTTATCCTGAACAGTATCCCAGTCATCGTCACTGTTGTTTCATTTGGTGTATATTCTCTACTGGGAGGTGACCTTACACCAGCAAAGGCGTTTACTTCTCTTTCATTATTTGCTGTCTTAAGGTTCCCACTTTTCATGCTGCCGAATTTGATAACTCAGGTGCGTAGGATACTTTTTTTTTTTACCATCTATGAAGTTATTGTGTTCATATGGCTTTGAAAATTTATCTAGCTTAATAGTTTTGGCTTAGAAAATTTATCTAGATAAGTAGTTGGACTGGATTTTTTTTTAATTTCAAACCAATTGTGACTTGATTTACTGTGTTGTTATGTTGGTACTCACGGTTGTCTTACCATTGTTGTTTTCCATGTATTTCAACAGGTGGTTAATTGTAAGGTATCATTACAGCGTCTGGAAGATCTCCTGCTGGCTGAAGAGAGATTGCTCCTTCCAAATCCACCTATTGATCCCGAGCTTCCAGCCATTTCTATCAAGAATGGGTATTTTTCATGGGAATCACAGGTAAATTCATGTTTCATATGTTTTTACTTGCCACCCACCCACACAATTACACAAACACCAGAGAGTATTTATATGCTGGCATGCTTCATTGGTGTGAGTGATCTAGACAAGAGATAGAAATTTGTTATGGTATAGCCCACTGGTTTGATAAGATAGCTAAAAGTAGATGATTTCTGTAGATATCTTCTTAATTCATTATAGGACTCAAGGTGATATTATCTCTTAGTCTGATATCAATATGTTCTTTTTTTCAAGATTCTTAAAGCTGTTAAAATTACCTTTTCCATCCGATTTTAAGATGCTTCTTGAAAACCAATTTTTCAAATGTTGGCAGGCTGAGAGACCAACTTTATCAAATGTGAATCTGGATGTACCTGTTGGAAGTTTAGTTGCAATAGTAGGAAGCACTGGGGAGGGTAAAACTTCTCTCATATCTTCGATGCTTGGAGAAATACCACCAGTGTCAGGATCAGATACCTCAGTAGTCATTCGTGGATCGGTGGCTTATGTTCCTCAAGTTTCATGGATCTTCAATGCTACTGTGAGATTCTCTACTGTTTTGTTATGTTGAATTAAACCCTATATAGCTACTGCAGAGATCTAACTGTGACCCCACAGGTCCGGGACAACATATTGTTTGGATCTCCATTTCAACCCCCACGCTATGAGAAAGCGATAGATGTAACTTCATTGCGGCACGACCTTGAGCTACTCCCAGTAAGTTCCAAAAACAACTATTCATATTCCATTCTTCAGATGGAAATTTTGGAATTATAGCTTTCATTTAATGAAGAGGGATCTTCCCTGGGAACATGTACCTTTGTTTGGCATGTTGTAATCTAGTCGTGCCTTCCTTGTTTCTTAATATTGGTGTACTGTGCTTTAGTTTTCTGCTGCAAATTAACGAATAATTGATTGCTATCAGGGCGGCGATCTCACAGAGATTGGTGAAAGAGGAGTTAATATTAGCGGGGGTCAGAAGCAAAGAGTTTCAATGGCAAGAGCTGTCTATTCGGATTCAGATGTGTATATATTTGATGATCCACTCAGCGCATTAGATGCTCATGTTGGCCGTCAGGTGCGTTCATTATCAATCTTCATGCTATATATTTTTAGGGTCTACTTGCGTACTAGAAACAATGAGCAATTGATAGTTGGAAATGATGCTTTTTCATAACATGTCTGTGATCCTTACTTTGAAGCCCCTCAATCTAATAAGCATAGAGTCTGTACAGGCTAACATTATAGAGCCCAGACCCCAGATATACTAACAGTTCATGTCCCTTGACGCATAGATTTGTTAAAGTTAACAATTTGACATCTACAGGCATCCAATTCATTGCAACTTGGCTATAGATAATAATAATCTACCATTTCGGAGTTACTTGATTCATAGTTCATACAACTCAATCGAATGGGCTTCTGTGGATGTTCCATGCACCACATCATATAATAGTAGTATGGCGCTGTCTGAGATTAGTGGCTACATTCTGTGTTGTTGTTATTCTCCTAACTTTTCCTTATTATACATATACTACTACAGAATCTTGTCACTGACATGAGTGCATGTGCAGGTATTTGACAAATGTATCAAAGAAGAACTACGGCACAAAACCCGGGTTCTTGTTACCAATCAGCTGCATTTCCTACCATATGTCGATAAAATACTGCTGATTCATGATGGTGTAATTAAAGAAGAGGGCACTTTTGATGAACTTAGCAACAGTGGGGAACTCTTCAAGAAGCTCATGGAAAATGCTGGAAAAATGGAGGAACAAGCGGAAGAGAAACAGGATGAAAGCAAATCACAGGATGTTGCAAAACAAACTGAAAATGGGGACGTTGTAATAGCTGATGGAAATTCGCAGAAGAGCCAGGATAATTCTAACAAAACAAAACCTGGAAAATCTGTTCTTATTAAGCAAGAGGAAAGGGAAACAGGGGTTGTCAGCGGGAAGGTCCTTTCACGGTAATAGATAGTATTTTCTGTGATTGTACCAAGTGTTTAATATTTGAGTATTCATTTATACTTTGAGGCATTCTATATACTGTAAAGCGTGTTTACAGATTATGGTGGTCTGCAATAGATGCTTAATCAGTTTCATTATCTTTGCAGTTACAAAAACGCACTCGGAGGGATGTGGGTAGTATCCATACTCTTCTTTTGCTATGCGCTGACAGAAGTTCTTCGTATTTCAAGTAGCACATGGCTGAGCATTTGGACTGATCAGGGTTCTCTGAAAATTCATGGCGCTGGTTACTATAATTTGATCTATGGAATTCTTTCTTTCGGGCAGGTATTTATACCTATTATTTACTTCTTCGATATTTTGCGCTCTTTTATGTATGTATGATTTATGGGGTTTGAGCTAATAAATCGAAATCTTTTGCTTTAGGTTCTAGTCACTCTCTCAAACTCTTACTGGTTGATTATATCAAGTCTTCGGGCAGCAAAAAGGCTCCATGATGCCATGCTCCGATCAATATTAAGAGCTCCCATGGTATTTTTTCATACCAACCCACTAGGACGGATCATCAACAGATTTTCAAAGGATTTGGGTGACATTGACCGGAATGTTGCTGTCTTTGTCAATATGTTTATGGCACAAATATCTCAATTGCTCTCAACTTTTGTTCTCATCGGATTTGTCAGCACTATGTCTCTCTGGGCTATCATGCCACTCCTGATCTTGTTTTATGCAGCTTACCTCTATTACCAGGTATGCCAACCAAACGTTTTATATATGACTAAAGTTGAAGTTGTATTGTCGAACACATGCTAAAAATAATCACCAACCTGACATCCACATGAGAACAACTAAAATCTGAAGTTCAAAGTTGTATCCCACCCAGAAATAACCTCTGCCATTCACCCGCAAAAGAAAAAAAAATCAAATGCTTACTTCCCTTAGTATCATATATGAAGCTACTGTTACCTTTTGCCTTGTTAACACTTTGTAAATTTGTTCATCTCAGACAACATCTCGCGAGGTGAAGCGTCTGGATTCCATTACCAGGTCTCCTGTGTATGCTCAATTTTCAGAGGCTTTGAATGGTCTGTCCACAATCCGTGCCTATAAAGCCTATGATAGAATGGCAAACATAAATGGGAGATCAATGGACAACAACATTAGGTTCACACTCGTGAACATGAGTTCAAATAGGTGGTTGGCTATTCGTCTGGAAACATTGGGTGGCATCATGATATGGTTCACGGCAACTTTTGCTGTTATGCAAAATCAACGAGCAGAGAATCAGAAGGCCTTTGCATCTACAATGGGTCTACTACTTACTTACACACTCAATATTACCAATTTGCTCACAGCTGTTCTTCGTCTTGCCAGTCTTGCTGAAAATAGTTTAAATGCTGTTGAACGGGTGGGAACATACATTGAGCTACCTTCTGAAGCTCCTCCTGTCATTGAGGATCATAGGCCACCCCCTGGTTGGCCATCATCAGGTGTCATCAGGTTTGAAGATGTCGTGCTTCGATATCGACCAGAACTTCCTCCTGTTCTTCATGGCATATCTTTCATTATTAATGGAAGTGAGAAAGTAGGAATAGTTGGCAGAACAGGTGCTGGTAAATCTAGCATGCTTAATGCTTTGTTCCGTATTGTGGAGCTTGAACGAGGGAGGATATTGATTGATGAGTGTGACACTTCCAAGTTTGGAATTTGGGACCTGCGCAAAGTTCTAGGAATAATACCACAAGCACCAGTCCTATTTTCAGGTGTGTCACTGAAAAATAAATGTTAGCACTTAGGTGCTTATGTAAACTTGTGATTTATAGCTTTCATTAGCAAATGCTTATGTATGTCCTTTCAGGTTCTGTTCGATTTAATCTGGATCCTTTTAACGAGCATAATGATGCGGATCTCTGGGAGGCTCTGGAAAGGGCTCATCTAAAGGATGTTATCCGGAGGAATGCCCTAGGACTAGATGCTGAGGTATGCAGCATGCATGCTTTTGTTTATGTCAAAGTTGATGGCCATTAAATTTATTCCCGGTTTTCATTTTATTTTAAAAATGAGGCATGCTTGTAAAGATATGCCATATTTTTCTTAAGAAAGACAGTCTTCAGTGATACTTTTAAAGTTTTAAGTCTGACATTTGGTACCCTAATTTTCACCATTTTACCCATGAATGAATATTTTCTTTTATAGAAGGAATTGCTAAACAATACAATTTGTGTTCGTGCCCTCAAAAGGCAATCCCGGATAAAATCATTAGCATCTGTATTACGGATTTTTCTTTTATAATGAGCAATGCGGAAGGTTTTCTCTAACTTGAGCTTTGTTTTGTTTGCACAGGTTTCTGAAGCTGGTGAAAATTTTAGTGTTGGACAACGGCAGCTGTTGAGCTTAGCTCGTGCCTTGCTGAGAAGAGCAAAGATACTTGTTCTTGATGAGGCAACAGCAGCAGTTGATGTACGGACTGATGCTCTTATTCAGAAAACAATCCGAGAAGAATTCAAGAGTTGCACAATGCTCATAATTGCCCACCGTTTGAACACTGTCATTGACTGTGACAGGTTGCTTATTCTAAGTGCTGGGCAGGTATGTTCTTGAGTAAACCAAACCTTTGTCTTCTTTTGTTGTTCTACTTCTACTTGATTCTTATAATGTCAGTATGTAGTATATTCATGTCTTGTGCTGATTATTGCACTTTCCAAAGTTACCCGTACTTTCAGGTTTTGGATGGATTACCAATTGTTAGACCATTTTAATCTCAATCAGAACAAACACTAAATTTAATCATGATGAACGAGTTCTCAGGTTTTCAAAAGACTAGAATCAGGACTAAAGTAGCTCTCACAATTTGCACTCTTTGTAGTTGGTAATGTGCTTCCTTTGTTGTATCTTGTTCATGCTGTACATGTATTTATTTGCTGTGTAAGCATCAATATTTCTTTTTTTCAGCAGTGAGATACCTAAACAAAATTGCAGCACAGTGCACACTTCATCCCATCATCTTATATGTTGGTAATTCAGTTTTGTAATGTTGTGTTCCAGGTTCTGGAATTTGACTCACCTGAGAATCTTCTGAGCAATGAAGAGAGTGCTTTCTCCAAGATGGTGCAGAGTACAGGACCTAGCAACGCAGAATACCTCAAGGTACTTTGCATCTAATACTGAATTCATTTTCTAATATTGCAATGTTATGTCAGTGATAAGAACTATTGCATGTCTACATGCAATCTTGTACATTGCCCTTTTATGCTATTCTACACCACTGGCTTCAGAGGTGTGCTAATTCATCTTTCTTTATGAATGGAAAATGAACAACAGAGTCTTGTGTTTGGAAGTGGAGAGGAGAGATCACGGAGGGAAGAAATCAAGCTGCAAGATATTCAAAGGAGATGGGTTGCTTCTAACCGATGGGCGGAGGCTGCCCAGTTTGCACTTGCTAGAACCCTCACATCATCACACAGTGATCTCCTCGCCCTAGAGGCTGCTGAGGGAAATAATATCCTCAGGAGAACAAAGGATGCTGTAATCACTCTGCAAAGTGTTCTAGAAGGGAAGCACAACACTGAAATCGACGAATCTCTCAGTCAGTATCAGGTCCCAGCTGATCGGTGGTGGTCATCACTTTACAAAGTCATTGAAGGTATGTTTGTTTCTCTAGTCTCACTCGCTTTTCTGACAAAGCTTTGACAGCTTTCTCTCATTCATACTTTGGCCTGTGTATAATGTGTGCAAACTGCAAGCATGATATGTTATACTGGCCCCATGTAATGATCCTTCGGTAATGGTGAAGTTCACTGGAACTTGATTACATATTGGAGTTTGGGTAAAACAAATTAGTACTTAGCCAAGATATTTCTTGCCAGAATCATATAAAATGTCTGATATCTGACATGAAATTGTTGCAATCATAATCCATCCGTTTCTTATGTATATGCCCAGAACTAGCCTTCAATTAGAAGAGAAACAATTTTCCTGCTTATCATCAGATTCCATTTTTTCTGACGCAATTTATATGTATCCCTTTCAGGCCTCGCCATGATGAGCAGATTGGGCCGCAATCGCCTGCAACAACCTTCGTACAATTTTGAGAACAACGGTTCTATTGACTGGGACCAAATGTAGATGTAGAATTCTGGAGTAGAAAACTGATCCCTGAAGTCGCTTTGTGGAGTAGGTTGGAGGTGCGGTTGTTTCTGGCGGATTTGATTCTTACTCTGTGTAGATGCTGCCACGGACATATGACGTGCAATCTTTCAGTCGTAGATTCACGGCCCTGACGCCGCTCAAAGAATGAATAACGAGCAAGTTTTGCCACAGCAGCACGATACATGTACTGTCGTCCGCAGGGATTGTAATTTCTTGTGCACACTCACGACATCAGTATATGACAGATTTTGATAACTTTGCCAATGCAAGTCTTTTCGTGAAAGGACGATTGCGCGTCGATGGTTAATATCCGGCGATCATGTGAATTCTGTGCCTATTCTTTGTAGGTTGCTACTGCGGACTCTCTTTTCATCCCTTCAAGAAAACTTTGTCGAGTTGATGGGCAGCAATGCAGTAGTCGGGTTATATTGTTGCAAGTCATGAAAGCCAAGTTTATGCGATGTGTAGTGACGCGCTAGAAGCACTCTACGGTACAAAAAGAACGGTGTTGCTTTCCTTTATTAGGCCGATGAATCGACTACAGCCGGCGGGGAGGAATGGCGCGGTGCTGTGATTACAAACAGTTAATGTTGGCGTTTGGTTCTCCTAGCATTCTAACCTACCAGCCGGCTCACCACGATCACAACGAATGGGCACCAAAACTGAGACAACACGTACTGAAAGAAAAGAAGAAGAAACACCACGCACGTATACACGTATCCGCTTTACTGATGGAGGATTTTTCAGTCGAAGAGCTCCCACTGCGTAGTGGCCGGCGCATCGAACGTCTCCCATTTAGTCGTCACGACCACGGCCTGCAGCCGCGCGTTGGAGACCTTGAGCACGTCCAGAGTCTCCACGCACTTCTGAACCCGCTTCGCCTGCGAAAGACAGGCAGATCGAATTTATTAGGTTGTAAATCTGATTCATTAATTTGCAGTATATATAAGGGTTGCTGAATGAGATCGTTCTCTTTTCAGTATGATCTTTTCTGTTTCAAACGTAAAGGGATTTCCCCATCTTAATCTTGTGGTGGCATGAAGACACCATCACAGACGACAATGATAAAAGTTTCTGCACTTTTTATCTTTAATCATCCATGCCCACCAGGCCCCAGCTTCTGGCTATCTTGTGGCAATTTGCGTTTCTTGACATACACTCTTTGCACACCTGAAAGGCAATCCTTTATAGTAAGGGAATCACCAGAGAGCCACTTCTGGAGCCTGAATTAGCTGGCGCCGAACAGCCGAAGAGCATTGCCTGACTGACGTGACGTTACATTTCTAGCAGGGAAAATGCTGTGGGTGGAATTCTTGCGCCCGGAGCATGTTTTTTCTACTAGAAAGAAGCTGATGGAACCTGTGAGGCTGTGACGCTTCACTCATCAGCCGTAGCCGGTGACAGGTGACTGACAGCTAGCTTCAACCCCCATCTCATGAACACTTGCACTGCTTGTCATGGCACTGCTTGCCCACTCGCAGGCCAGATATTTTCTATTCATATCAATGCTACTGCTACTGTAACCAATTCAACGGTGCCCTGGTCTGGATGCTCATGCTAGTCAGTAGCCTGATCCCCGCAGTGAGTGTAGCTGAGGTATACCTGAATGTTCCTCTGCGAAGAGGAGTCCCCGACTGCAGGTATGCTCTCCAGCTTCACCGCGTGCCGCATCAGCAGCTCGATCAGCGTCGTGATCTGCACCTCGGCTACCTTGTTCCCTCTAGAGATCGATTTCTCGATGCTGGTTACCTACGGCAAGAAAAGAAAACATTTGTCCTGATCAGCATTATCAGAATCATGTCATCATCATCAGAGAAGCAGCAATGTAATAACCGATGTAAGTATATATTATGCACCGGTTCAAAAAAAAAGTATATATTATGCAGGAGCACATCGTTGTCAGGTATTCAAGCTGTGTCAATGGCTATTCTAGTAAATGGACTCGATCGAGGACCATGTGCGAATTTCATTGCCCGGCTCTACATGACCACATCGGCAGGACATCCATTCATGCAAAATCAATTTGTTCACCTAATTCCTTGGACAGATTACTCAATTCGCCATTCAATGCAGAACGCACCATCACCATCTCCCATGCTTACATGTCCGAAGCAGCACGGATCATGATTCATGGACTCCCACACAAACAAAACAACAATATAAACTTGTACTGTATAGAAATGCTATTATCTCAACGGCTTTGTTAATTTCTAGCCACCTGCAAAACTCTGATCTCTCACTAACAATGTCAATATCACTGGTGATCAAAATGAAACAGCGAGGCTAACCTGATCGGCGAGTTTGTCGACCTCGAGCGCAATGGCGCCGATGGCACGGTTGGCGCTCTCGATCTTGGCGTTCTTCTGGCGCTCAATGTAGCGCCGCTCAAGGCTGGCGGGGTCCTCGACCAGCACCAGTTTCGACTTGTCCTTGACGCCGCAGGCGTCCAGGTAGTCCGTGTTGCTCCGCGCCCTGCCCTTGTAGCTCAGCTGCTGGTCCGCCGGCTGCAGCCCCGTCCTCGCCGCCAGAAGCTTCTTCAGCTGCCCTGCACGGATCATCACGGATTGCGCAATTGGTTAGCACAGTGGAGGGAGGACTGAGGACAGGCCAGGACAGCTGATTGTTCCTGAAATCCTGATCTGCATGCAACTAATGCCTACTGTACTACCGCTCCTCACCAGCATTTTGTTACTGATTGACGTGTGTGATTAATGTTCAAGCGGCAAGCAGCTCGGTACTTGTTGCTCTGCTGGTGATGGTTGACAGTAGACACCCCACGAGGAGTTCTGTTCTGTGGCACTTCCAGATCCCAGCTACCAGGACTACAATTTCTTATTTGCATAATATGATCACAAAAATATAGCCAGAAGCCATATATACTATAAGGCCGTCGTCATTATCTTGACTTTTTTTTCGGCATGGCACTGTAGCTATAGCACTGCAAATTTGCAAGACCATCTCCATTCTCCCCAAAAGAAAACTTGCATGATTTTAAAAGGATAGCACACACATGGGTTCAAGTTCAGCGAGAGATGATGCAAGAACGTGCTGCGCATACGACTCCCAACACCCCAGCACCACAGCAATTTTTTTCCCTTTCTCTGCAGGAGCAGCAGCAGCAGCAGGAAACACACAAGAGTCTACGCGGTGAACGAAGCAGCAGCGTGGCGATCACTTGCAGCCAAAGGTGTCGGTGCAACTGGACAAGCGAGTCAAGAACCCCGCAACGTGCCGGTGGCATGGCATGGCTCGGCTCCAGAGCACCTCGAGGCCGTCCGATGGGGCCGCCCGTACACGTGGGAGCCATCCTGCCCCTGGATTCCCCGCATCCAGCACTGGCATCGCCCCCCGTCGCTTTGTCGGGGAAAGCCGTGCGTCGCCTCGGCCCCCCGCGTCGGTCATCGCCGAATAATGCTGTGCTCCGGCCTCCAGCAAAGTGAGGCCAAAGCAAGCCTCACTGATCACTAGTAAACTGATCGGTTAAATTAGCCTCGTGATCTGCGTCTAAGTACACTTGCATCGTGTTGAAGCAGACAATAATGCCGGGAATTCACGGAAGGAATCGTTCTGGTACGGGCTCTGGTGAATAAAATTCAGACTTGTTTTGCCAATCCCAAGTATGGATTTTGGAAGGATGGATATCAAATGATTTTGATTTTGCTAGTTTTCCGGGCACATTCCATCAGGCGGTAATTAAATTGGTGGACTCGGATTACTCGGGCTGCGTGGGCGGCATTGAAGCCGGTGGTCAAGGACAGAAGGAATTGGATTTCTGGAGCAGAGGATTTTTACCATTCACGAAGCAAATTCTTTGGCAGATCATGTGGCATGGAGTACGAAATATTCCCGGCGCCTTGTTTCTTTCCCCCGTTGAATAAGAATAAGAAGAGGGGGAAAATGCGAAGAAAATGATGGTAGAAAAAGGGGAATGACGATGTCTCTGTCTCACTCACTCTCCCAATATCGCGGCGGCGTTAATTCCTCCACGCGGCACCGCCGGAGCTCATGTCGATTTTAAAAAGTGCAATTTAAATTTGAGAAACTAGATCTTTTGTTATAAAATATCTCGTGCAAGCCACGATTCTTGCCGGCAGCAATTTTAAAGCCATCACGAGGTCAACTTTTACAAAAAAAAAGGGGGGGGAGTTTTGAAAAAAACAAACAAATAAAAATTGTTCTCTCACCTACTGCTTGATCAGGTTAATTAGATTAATCGCCGCGATTAGCCAACAAGCAAACGGCTCCTCTACCTTCCATGTTTTACCCGCCCGCGCGCCCTAGCGAGGAAGGGAAAACATCACGCGCTAAAGTAAAATTGAGCCTCAAAAGGAAGACGAACAAAACAAATTTTCAGTTTCTGTCTCATGTACATAGAAAGCATCGACGAGAACGACAGGAAGGAAAGAGCCACGTTAATGGAGCATCATCGCCTAATAATCGCGGTTACTAGTCTTCTAGCGAAAGCGGCTTTAGCGAAAGCCAATGCGAGACGAGGACAAGCAAGGCATGAGCACGACGACGAGCACACAAAAAACAAAACAAAGCGCAAACTGGGGAAGGGGAGGGCACGGCACGAGACGGGGTGGGGGGGAAGGGAAGGACGCGACGCGCTTCTTCGATTGCTCCCAGCTCTGTCTCTCCTCTCTTTTTGCCGGTTTCGTATAGAGCGCACGGACGTATCCAAATGGACCTCTGGGTTTTTATTTTTTTCCCGCGGGCGGACGGATATGCCCCTGGCGGCGCCCGGGGATGTGTTCATACTGTTTCCGCATTTGCCTGCGGGTGGGGGCGATGGTTTTGGTAACTGGTAAACCTTCCTTCTGGTTTCGTCATGCATGGGAACTTCAGAGGAGAATCATGGAAGGATGGGGGTGGGAGTCTGGGAGATAGACGCCAGTTGTGCTTCCATATTGCTATTGGTGAAAATTGTCTGCTCTGGTGTGGGGTCTATTTATTCTTCGCTTTGTTTTTTTTGGGGGGCTAAGATCGATAAACAGTACAAATTTGTTGTTTTTTTAGAATAGAATCAAGGCAATGCATGTTGCAGTATTTCTTTCTATGCCCATAGATGGATGGTGTAATTTGATGAAGCCCATTGATCTAGGAGTATCAAAAGAATGGATGTGCAGGTAAACAAAACGAAAACTGAGGTTTCTCGAGGTGGAATGTGCCCACTAAATTTGAATTCTTGACTTGGTGCAGATGTTTATATCTTTCTAGAATTATTTCAAAATTTATGCTATATAATTATCCTAACATCATCACTGCAATGGTGTGTTCCTTGTCTAAAGTCCAAACACCATTGGAGAGAAACTTGCAACAATGCCATTATCCTAACTCGTGGTTAATTGACCTCTTGTACTTTGTATTTTCCACCCTGCACATTATACGCGTCAACACGTCTCCATCTTTATCTTTTGCTCTACTGCTGCTCTCCCCGTGCTTCTTTGTGATGGGGTTGCACAACAGGATTGTCTCTCTTACCATTTTATAGCATGGAGATCAGGAGATGAGAGGAAAGCACCAAACTGAAGACCACGAAGGCGGTACGGAGAAAATCAGTTACCCACCCCATGTATACACCGCTACTTATAAGCTAAAGCTAGAACAGGAGGCAGACAAATGGCTGCTCGCCAAGTAGACTCCATCTTCAGAAGACAGATCAGGATAGCCCAGGCCAGGCTGCATGGGCACTGCTGATCTCCTGATCCGAAGCGGAACTTTCCGGGGCCACCTGTCTGTGGAACGAGCCTACCGTACTGTACAGACGACTTGATGGTTACCGCGCGACCGTACCGCATCGGTGTTGTTGTGACAGGACTAGATCCTGCGTGTGGCTGGGAGCTTGGTGGGCCGTGTTGTGGCCTCATGTTACTTTGCATGTTTTTTTCTTGTCCTTGTACAATATATACCGCCTCATGCTAAGTAGATTGCTTTGCTCTCACAAAGTTCATCCTCGTCGAACAAACTTCCGGAATCATGCTACTGTTGAGCTAGTAGTACATGTAAATGCTTACTACTGTATACTCATACGGTATGCCTGGCCTGCAAATTGGAGTAAAATACAGTATCCCGGACAGAAGCACGTGCTCGAAGAATGACACTGATACCAAGGAGGATATAGATAGACTTGGAGCAGTAGCCTGTCCCCAGCCAATTGCGTGCCACTCCCCCCGGGCGCATCGCATCGGCATCGCCTCAATATATCACCATACCGTGCAACAGAGCGAGCGAGCGCACGTACGTACAGTACAGTGATCCCAAGCCAACACAGACTCCGCACATGGCATGCTCCGCGCTGCCGCATCCGCCAAGGAGATCGAAACAACCAGCGCCACGGGAAACGGCGCTCGCGGCACGGCCGGAACCGAGAAAAACCCCGTGCTCGGCGGCTCCACGCACGCCGCCGAGCGGGCGTGTTGCTTGTGGCTTGTGGCTAGTGGGCGCGCCGCACGCGGGCGGGGCGACCCCGGCCAGCGCCGGCAGCCGGCCGGCACACGCACCATCGAGTACGGCCAAAAGGTGGGCGAAAGGCTGCCTGGCGCATAAATGGCAGGCGGTAGACGGGCAGCCTCCCCTGCCGTGCGTCCATTTTCAGGCAAAGGCCGGCAATGCAAGAATCTCCAAGCGAGCGAGAGCTAGTGCCGCTCATCATGCGATGGGCTCCAAATAAAGAGGCTTTGGTGCTTGGTTGATGTCGCTGACACCATCATTAGCCAGGGACATATCGTACCTAGTAGCTTAACTAGTACGATTATATACCACACGTAATAAGTAGAGTGGAAACTTTGAGATCGAGTGCAGTATTGTTGGTGAGCGATGACACGCCTTTTATTCGCAGTTTTTGCTCGCTCTAGAGTATAGTGTAGAGATTACCTCGACCAGTGTCTCATCTCACCTATATCTAGTAGTAGTAGTTGAGAAGGCATGCCTTGCATTTCGTGAAAGCTAAGGCGTTTGTGCCGGGTGTGTTCACCTACGCGTGATTCTGAAACCGAAACTGCTGCTATTATGGAAGAACGGGAAAGGCGTGACCCGAGCAATGCACCATCACGTACGTACGAGGAACGTTGCATTTTCGCGTCACCATCCGTCATTCGCATACCAGCCGCAACGGGCACGCGCGTACTGTAAAACCGACGCACAGACCCGTCATCGATGAGGCGACACGTACTGACGATCGATGCAATCGCATCCATCCACGCATGATTGTTTGACTCTTCGTCTCTTCTGTGTTTCAGTCGGGGAGTGAGTGACCAGAGGCCGGGTCCCACGTGCTTATGATGGTCATGTGAGGCGACGACTAGTCCAACACTGCCGGGTGACTCAACAGAAACAACCTCGCTCGCATCATAGCACGTCGTCGCTGCAGTTGTGATGAGATCGATCAGTTCGTAGTGCACTGATCGAGTCGCTACCCACTGTTTAATGATGCCGTCTTGCTTGCGGCATGAGGAACCGTGTGTGTAATGGGTGCCTTCGATTACATCGTCCATGCCAAATTTGAGCTCGCTCTTTGCATGATTGACGCGATTTTATTTATTTGATTAAAGTTGTACTGGTGTTGATTGTGTTGCAACTAGAAAAAGATCTGGTTTAGCGCGGCAAAATTTTATTCGTGGATCAATCACCGGCCGGTGGTGGGGCTAGATTCCGGGCGTGGTCCAGCAGATGGAAGGTTTCCTGATCCAGTCCCTTTGCATACACAAGTTGCTGGATGCTGGGATAGATGTTGTTGTTTGCCTTGTGACGCTCAACGACATATACTACCGTCTAGTCAAAGGCACCAGCTTTGCGTACACTGTCTTGCTCGAATTCATCATCTGGCGAAGCTTAGGATAATATGCACCACTTAAATTAACTAGCAGTATAGTATTATATTATGCCTTTTCTCTTCTTCTTCTTTTTTTTTTACCCAAGCCCTGAGCCCTCTGTCCCTGATCATCAAAAATACTACAGGTGAATTAGAGCACACACAACGAGAGACATGGCTTCTTTTTTTTTTTGATACTTAGAGACATGGCTTTGAAAAGGCCGGCCAAGCTAATAAGAGATCTCGGTGTACTGTTGTAGTACGTGCCACTTGTCTACTAGAGCACGAGGCATCCAGCAGTCGACCTTCCTCCCAACAGCACCAAATTGGAGGTCAACTGTTTTAGATATGGTGCTCTGACACACCTTGGATTCTCGGTGCGTCCATGATGAAATGGAAATCTGCCGTCCGTTCTGCCTTATCGGTTTGTGCATGCCCAGAGAAGCAAAGGTTCGGTAGTGGTAGTACAGCACATGGACCGAGCTAGCATTTCTCGTGGAAATTAATTAAAGCCGTATCGATCGCGTAATCCATGGACAACGAGATCGAGCACACACAGAGAGTGACCAAGATTCAAGAGCATATGCATGCATGATGCTCTCGACCTGTTCCTGCAGTTAGTTGGGAGTGGGTCGCTCTGTAGTCTGTACTGAACTGCCTCTGGAACAAGCCTTCTCTCGAAGGGGAAAATGCATGATTGCCACGTCCAGGCAGCACGAGCTCCTCACGATCATCATCTATCCGAGCAGGATCAGCAAAGGAGTCCCACCATTAGCGCGACGCTGGCCGTGTATATCATCAGATCAGTGCCACAGCACATCATCCTTATCGTCGGGGGGAGACAGAGATGGAGCTAGATCGAGCCTCATGATCTCCTCCGTGACCATTTGTGTGGCTGGCCGATGGGTTACGAGCTGCATGCATTAGCCCTGTAGCTAGGGCAGAGATGAGCTAGCTTCCACGCATGACTGATCAGTCTTGTGCTGATTGGGGGATATATATCATCAGCAGCACAGATACATACATGCAGTGGGATGGGCGACGACAACCTGAGCTCGGAGAAGCGACAGGGGGTGCAATTATAGTCGTCTTCACGGGAAGGATGTATCTTATGTAGACAGATCAGGATTTGTCTTGGCAACGAAACGGCATGGAGTAGTATGTGCAAACAACAGCCGGTCGCTATCGGAGAACATGCAGGCATTACGAGCAGAGGCGCCAGAAGAGAGTCGATCAGGAAGAAATAATCCCGTTCGTACCTGGCCTGCTGGCGACAGAGACAATGTCTGCCCGGTCAGCCAGGCCCACGGCGTAGGCCGAAGCGCAGGAACCGAGGTAGATTCACCTTTTTTTTTTTTGAGAAAGACCGAGGTAGATTCACCTGCCCAGGCGGCCTGAGAAGTGTGTTGCTGACAGGGCGGCGGCAGGCCCGCAGAGGCAACGAGAGGCCCTGGCTTCACTTTCACGTGGTGTAGAGTTGGACTAGTTTTCTGTAGGAGCGCGCGTGCCTGGTTTCTGGCCTACTTGTGCTTGGGCCTTTTGATGGCTCGACAAGTTCACGCGCGAGTGACTTGATGGGCTTTCGAGAAGACGAGAAGGGATTAATGGGCCCATTCCATATCTTGGGGCGGCTCTTTTTTTTTTGGGGGGGGGAAATCGGCCGGAGTCTGTCTGGCGTTGCATGACACAGTGTCGTAGCAATTTACGCGTGTGCCAAAAGAAGACATTTTCACATACTAACTTGCAGTTATCCCATCTGGAGTAGAGCAGTTTAGGAATGCACTTCTTCAGTCAAATCACCTTATTCACCTCTCATACCATAGGCATAATCACCATCCTCTTCGTACGATTGCTATCTTCATTTCAACGCAAAAAACACACGCACCGTGCCCCGCGCGCTTCGGTGCGTGACGGGCGCCGCCGTCGCCGCGTCGGCCGCGTGCTCACCCCCGCGCGCGGCGTTCCCGGGTCCTCGGCGTGCCGCTTTTCAGAGCTCTGGCCGTTCAGACTTGAGACCCGGCGGCGCCGGGACCGGCGGTGGATCACCGACACAACGCACGGGCGAGACAGGCAGTGGTGGTAACTTTCGGCCATACTAACAGCTAGGCCAGCGGACCCGGGGCCACACTGGCTCACTGCGCAGCACGCGCCCGTGTGGCGTTGGATGTGGTGCCACCAGTTAGTTGCTTTTATTTGTCAATGTCAAGACGAGAACGCCGGGATCACCACGTCGCCGGGGGCGCAGGACCGCGGAAACTGCTGCAATCACGGATCTACATACAGCTCTGCAAGCTGCCCACACTCCCAGATCGACCCCTGTCTGTTTCACTGGCGCCAGAGAATCCCCGCAGCCACAGCGCCATGCCCTCCCTCGCGCACTCGCCGCCATGTCCCACGGCGGCAAAATTTTATTCGTGGATCAATCACCGGCCGGGTGGTGGGCCTAGATTCCGGGCGTGGTCCAGCAGATGGAAGGTTTCCTGATCCAGTCTCCCTTGCATACAAGTTGCTGGATGATGCTGGGATTGGGATAGATGTTGTTGTTTGCCTTGTGACGCTCAACGACATATACTACCGTCTAGTCAAAGGCACCAGCTTTGCGTACACTGTCTTGCTCGATTTCATCATCTGGTGAAGCTTAAGGATAATATAAACCACTTAAATTAACTAGCAGTACGGTATTATATTGTGCCTCTTCTATTTTTGTTTTTTTATTACCCAAGCCCTGAGCCCCCTGATCACCAAAAACACTACAGGTTCAGAGCACACACAACGACAGACATGGCTTTGAAAAGGCCGGCCAAGCTAATAACAGATCGGTGTACTGTTGTAGTACGTGCCACTTGTCTACTAGAGCACGAGGCATCCAGCAGTCGACCTTCCTCCCAACAGCACCAAATTGGAGGTCAACTGTTTTAGGTATGGTGCTCTCTGACACCTTGAATTCTTGGTGCATCCATGATGAAATGGAAAACCGCCGTCCGGTCTGCCTTATCGGTTCGTGCATGCACAGAGAAGCAAGGTTCGGTAGTGGTAGTACAGCACATGGACCGAAGCTAGCATTTCTCGTGGAAATTAATTAAAGCCGTATCGATCGCGTAATACATAGACAGCACACACAGAGAGTGACTGTTCCTGTAGTTAGCTGGGAGTGGGTCGCTCTGTACTGAACTGCCCCTGGAAGAAGCCTTCTCTCGAAGGGGAATATGCATGATTGTCACGTCCAGGCAGCAGCACGAGCTCCTCACGATCATCATCTATCCGAGCAGGATCAGCAAAGGAGTCCCACCATTAGCGCGACGCTGGCCGTGTATATCATCAGATCAGTGCCACAGCACATCATCCTTATCGTCGGGGGGAGACAGAGATGGAGCTAGATCGAGCCTCATGATCTCCTCCGTGACCGTTTGTGTGGCTGGCCGATGGGTTACAAGCTGCATGCATGCATTAGCCTTGTAGCTAGGGCAGAGAGCTATAGCTTCCACGCATGACACTGATCAGTCTTGTGTTGATTGGGGATATATATCATCAGCACACATATACATACATGCAGTGGGATGGGCGACGACAACCTGAGCTCGGAGAAGCGACAGGGGGTGCAATTATAGTCGTCTTCACGGGAAGGATGTATCTTATGTAGACAGATCAGGATTTGTCTTGGCAACGAAACGGCATGGAGTAGTATGTGCAAACAACAGCCGGTCGCTATCGGAGAACATGCAGGCATTACGAGCAGAGGCGCCAGAAGAGAGTCGATCAGGAAGAAATAATCCCGTTCGTACCTGGCCTGCTGGCGACAGAGACAATGTCTGCCCGGTCAGCCAGGCCCACGGCGTAGGCCGAAGCGCAGGAACCGAGGTAGATTCACCTTTTTTTTTTTTGAGAAAGACCGAGGTAGATTCACCTGCCCAGGCGGCCTGAGAAGTGTGTTGCTGACAGGGCGGCGGCAGGCCCGCAGAGGCAACGAGAGGCCCTGGCTTCACTTTCACGTGGTGTAGAGTTGGACTAGTTTTCTGTAGGAGCGCGCGTGCCTGGTTTCTGGCCTACTTGTGCTTGGGCCTTTTGATGGCTCGACAAGTTCACGCGCGAGTGACTTGATGGGCTTTCGAGAAGACGAGAAGGGATTAATGGGCCCATTCCATATCTTGGGGCGGCTCTTTTTTTTTTGGGGGGGGGAAATCGGCCGGAGTCTGTCTGGCGTTGCATGACACAGTGTCGTAGCAATTTACGCGTGTGCCAAAAGAAGACATTTTCACATACTAACTTGCAGTTATCCCATCTGGAGTAGAGCAGTTTAGGAATGCACTTCTTCAGTCAAATCACCTTATTCACCTCTCATACCATAGGCATAATCACCATCCTCTTCGTACGATTGCTATCTTCATTTCAACGCAAAAAACACACGCACCGTGCCCCGCGCGCTTCGGTGCGTGACGGGCGCCGCCGTCGCCGCGTCGGCCGCGTGCTCACCCCCGCGCGCGGCGTTCCCGGGTCCTCGGCGTGCCGCTTTTCAGAGCTCTGGCCGTTCAGACTTGAGACCCGGCGGCGCCGGGACCGGCGGTGGATCACCGACACAACGCACGGGCGAGACAGGCAGTGGTGGTAACTTTCGGCCATACTAACAGCTAGGCCAGCGGACCCGGGGCCACACTGGCTCACTGCGCAGCACGCGCCCGTGTGGCGTTGGATGTGGTGCCACCAGTTAGTTGCTTTTATTTGTCAATGTCAAGACGAGAACGCCGGGATCACCACGTCGCCGGGGGCGCAGGACCGCGGAAACTGCTGCAATCACGGATCTACATACAGCTCTGCAAGCTGCCCCCCGATCCCTGTCGGTTTCACTGGCGCCAGAGAATCCCCACAGTCACAGCGCCTGCCAGTGCGAATGCCAGTGCCATGCCAGCCTCCCTCGCGCACTCGCCGCCATGTCCCACGGAAAATTAGATCGCCTGCACGCAACGCTCTGCCATGCATGGTCCATGGCGAGATCGCAACGTTCTCACACATACGGACAGCGCGGACACTCTGGCAGGTACCGGTACCACCTGTAGGCTGTAACCATCAAGTCACTTTGGCTCCTTCTCTGCAAGTGATGAATGAATGGATTCGGACTCTGCTCATGGTAGGTTCTCAAGCGCATCAATTTAACATTCCCAGCTCCCAACAACAAGGTACAGAGATCAGGTTTCCGGAGCCCCTCCTCGACTAATCCTAAACATGGCAACATTTGATCAACAGATTCCTGAAATCCTGATGCAGCAATAGCAAGGTCTGAACACACCACCACCACACCACCACGCTACCGCCAGCATTATTTATGTTACACACGCACCGTGCTGATCGGTAGCTTCGTCTTCACCGACATCCACAGAGCCACTGCAATGAATTAACAAAACTACTAACCCAAAAGCAAACCGAATCAATAGTACAAAGGCAAAGCTAAATGACGCCCGTTATAACCAGCTAATGATGATGGGCCCTATCATATCAAGCGGCCGACTGCGTGGGTCCCTCCCGCTGGCTGGGCCGGGCCGGGAGGCCTCACCTCACGGGGAGGAGCCGAGCTGGACCTCGCCTCGCCGAGGCCTCCGGCTTGGCGGCCATGGTGGCCGGCATGGAGGCGTCGATGGCCTCCGGGAGCGCCGCGGCCTCCGGCTTGAAGAAGGTCTGCATCGCCGGCGTCGCCTCGGTGTTCCCGCCGGTGAAGTCCTCCAGGCCGTGGGACTCCGACCTCACGGCGAGCAGCGCCACCACGCACAGCGCGACGAGAAGCCTCTTCGACGCCATTGATTCAAGCCTCCGAGCTGCCGTTGCCAAACAAGTGTTAGAAACAGCTCAATTATTAGCAGTGGTAACCTAAGATGCCATTCTACTGATACTGATGTGTGAATTGTGGCACTAGCCACTACATTTCTTCCCCCATTTCATCAAGCAAGATCCAGCCAGAGCTCTTGGTTTCTTGCATTTGACTAAGGATGAAAGCCAACGCGCACGATGCATGTTTGAAAAATACAGACAGATTACTTCAATTGGTTCACCGAACCATCGAAGAGCAACAATTGGACTCGTCAGTCAATTTTATAAACGAGGTATCGAGGCCCCACAGATAGATCTGAAATACGGGAGGAGAGCCTGCTGTTCATGAAGCCACAAACAGACATGCGCAGTCCCAATTCCCAATTGCACAACACTAAAGCTATAGCTCAGACGAAAAGGTTGCTTTCTTTGAGAAGCAGCACGTACCTTTGCAGCTGAGGGAAAAGCCTAACGCTTGTGATGGAGAAAGGAAGGACTAGTGAGGACTGAGGAGCACAGCTGCACAGGGCACTTGTGAAGGTTCAGACTTCAGAGGACCATGCCCTTTTATACACACACACTCTGATTCCTGGTAACGGGTAAGGGTAACCCCCTCTCTCCCTCTCTATCTCTTAGCCAAATAGTATATTTTGGGAGATGCGATGTGCGTGAGAGAGAGAAAATGGTGAGGATCTATCTGCCTGCGGGCTCTGTGTAGCTGTAGGGCTGCCTGGGCTCACTCTTTTTTCCGTGGTGGAGTCTTGAGTGAGAACGAAGCTACCATGACCACGGTTGGGACTTGAGAAGAACAGAGCCCAAGAGAGAGAGAGAGACGGAGACCCAGACCCACGTTAGGTGAGCATGTGAGCACTTACCAACCTCTGTCGGCTTGCTTCGATCTACTATCACCACGTACGCCACCCGTGTTGAGATTCTGCGCGCGCCCGTACTCGTCTTCCTCCCATATATTCATCGCTGTTCACAAGGCGAGATGCCGGAATTCACGGACAAGCCATCGCTCCGACGAAGACGACGGCGTGCTTGGGAAAGGGAAGCCATTAACCTTGTCTCTCTAGGCACGAGAGCGTTAACTCGATTGATTAGCTCATGCGTCGCCTGCTTGCTCTTGGCAAACAGTCACGCGCTCACGCTTTCTTGGCGTACGTCGCCTGCCCGTCCAATCACGGAACTCTCATCAATTCGGTTGAGATCGATCGATCGATCCACACGGATGCACGGGGCAACAGTGCCATGCCCGGTCGTTGGATTACCCAGATACGAGTACCTGCATCGTTGTAGTCTCTGGCTGTCTGTAGCTGCACATGCTCACCCCATGCAGAGGTCTTTTACTGACTAACCATAACCAGTCAAGTCTATTGGGGTTGGCGATGCATGGAGATGGAAAATGGTCTCTAATCCTATCTATTGTCATGAGTGAGGACTCAGGACAGTGAGCTAGCCAGTATAGTAAAGCACTGGTGCTAACAACTTTAATCTGCTTTTAGGTGAGAGTGAACGGTAATAAGAGTGTAAGCGCATTGGATCTACATGAACAGGCATGGAATCTTTATAACCAGCTGGGTAGGTCTGCGCGCCTGGTCCAGCGCTCAGGAGAGACAGATGACATACAGAACGGTGGCCTTGGCACGGGCCGGGCTATGCCGCTACGCGATTATATTAGTTGGCAGCTTTTGGACGCTGCCGGCTCCTACCTAACCCCAATAAATCCATAAAGGTCACCACCACATCATAAGGATCAGGACAGAGATTGTGGCAGCTGGTAAGTGTAACCGGACACTCTGATGACTGACTGGATGCATTACTCTTCAGGCAACGTAGTAAATCTCTTCAGAGATTTCTCTGACACGGTCCGAATCCAGCGCTCGTTCAATCTCTGAATGAACTCTGCTTCTGATGGAACTAACTTAAACTTAACCATGCATGTATGAAGTTTTTCTTGCCCATGAGCTCCAGAGGAATCTGATCTAATCTACGAGCCTTGCCCTGCCCGACAGAGTTTCACCACGGACCTTCGGCCGTGCATGTTCCTTTGATGACGGGACAACGCCCCTGTCTGTACGGGAATCTGGTTCCTTGCGACGTGACGTTAAATCGGGTGCGGTGTGGTAGCTGGGGGCACCTTTGTCCCGGAGTGCTGTTCAGTGGTGACAGTGCTTTTTTAGCTTTTGATGCATTATCATGCACGGTTTGGATTAATTAATGTCAGGTTTCAGTTGTCTAATGCGAGGTGAAACACACGTGCTGTAGCTTGTACGTTGTACTTGACTACGAGTACGTGGTGTTGGGCCTCTTCTGCTTGTAACTAGGTTGCCGTTCCTGTTCCTTTTCACTTTTTCAGTTGTCGCTCACTCGCTCTGCTTTGCCGCGCTCTCTCCATTCAGTAAAAAATGGTTGAGGACCAGCTAGCCATGGGTAATCCGGTACACAGTCACCGACATGGGGTGCTGAGCTTATAACTGGAATAATGGAATCTACCGTACCAAGTGTGATTTTTTCAACTGTGGTCTGTCCCCCATTATGAAGCTTATGATGAACGAAATGTGCTGGCTGAAGAAATTTAGAAACAAGAAGCAGCGCGCTCAACCAAAACAAACCACCACGACAACTGCTAGTGATATGAAGCAAGCGACTTTGGTGCTGGAACTTTTCTTGTGATGATGCCTGTGGAAATTTGCTGATAGCCCGGATACAGAATCTTGACATGCGGAAGAGAGAGAGATGCAGAGGATGCCAAGTCTTGAAGAAGTCCAAATTGAGCTAAGCCCAACTAATTCGAACTAGACTATCGGCACAACGGACCTCGGCCCGGGGTTGCGTTAACAGCCCAGCCCATATTACATTTACTAAAGAGCCTGATCCATCAGCACTGACGCCCTGGCAGGCCCACAAAACATTAACCGGTCTTACGTACTTGCCTCTGGTTGGGCATTCTGAATTAGTCGGCGCAGAAGGGCACGGCCAGCGCGACCACGGCGGTGCCCGCGACCAGCGCCGTCCTGACGAGCACGCGGAGGAGCAGCGGCCGCCGCCGGCGGCGGCTTGTCGCGGTGGCGGAGGCGGCGACACCGAGCGCGGCCTCAATGGCATCGGCGATCGGGGCCACCACCAGCGCGTACTTGCTCAGCGGGTTCACCAGCGTCGTGACAACGGCCAGCACGAACCCCTGCCTGCCGCCGATCCTAATGAGCCCGCCGGCGACCCGGAAGCCGGTGAACGACGGGGAACAGCTTGTGGAGGTTGTGGTTGTCGCCCTCGAGGATGAGGAAGCCGGCGGCGACGAGGAAGAGCTCGAGGTACATGAGCGCGGCCGAAGGCCAGGGCGCCGATGTCCGGGTAGGTCCTGACGAGCGGGGCGGCGTCCATGCAGCGCTGCAGGAGGAGCCCCGTGTAGCAGCAGACGCCGGCGATGGCGACGAAGGCGGCGAGGCTCAGCCATCCTCCCTGCGACACCGCGTAAGGGATGGAGAGGAGCCCGATCCCTAGAAACGCACGAACACGCACACGCGCGCATGCGCTGAGAAGTTTATTAATCAGCTAATTAATTATATGTATGCGCCGGGTCTCGTACTAATAAGGGCATGTACACCCTACTGTAAGACCCGTATGTAAGATGGTCTATTTGCAAAAAACACCCCGCCAGCTCCAGTCGACGCTCGCGGAGCTCGGTGAGGTCGGAGAGCAGGCCCCGCAGGTCTAGCGACGGCAGCGCGAGAGAGGTGACGCGGCGGCCGTCGGCGGAGCAGCCGACGTCCGTCCAGCGGCCGGCGAGCGCCCGTCCAGCGGCCGACCCCATGGCCGCGAGCGCCTTCTCGAGCCGCGGGCGCAGCGCTGACGCGACGCCCTCGGCGCCCTCCCCGCCCACGGGTGCGCGGCCGGCCGGGAACGGGAGCTGGGCGAGCGCCTCGGCGAGCTGCTCCGCTCCGGCGTGCCTCGACCTCCGCGAGCGCCTTGGCCTGGCGCAGGGGAGAGGGGTGGAGAGGAACAGGGGAGAGGGAGGGGGGCCCGACAGCCCTCCGCCCAGTGGTCGACGACGAGAATTTTTCCGGCGGACGGGCGGCTGGGTTCTTGGTGCGGCACGAACGGAGAGAAGAGGAGATGAGGACGGCACAATATTTTTTCGATTTTCTACTGCCTGGATCTTGGCCACCTCCTGTGTGGTTGCTTGATGTGTCTTTCATTCTGTTCAACACGTGGCATCAACCAAAATCACAACACAACATTGAGCGGCAAGCATTCAGACATACTGCTAAAAATGGTTTGTCTTACTTATGTTTGATGCATTTTTTGTCAGTAGCCACACAATAGTATACACAAATATATTTGTAGTTGATCTTAGACTACATGTAAAGCATTAAACAGCTTACAGACGGCCTCCCTGTCTGTGGATTGTACGAACTATCTGTATATCTGTCTGTATGTTAAAATCGAGGTTCTACAGACGACCCGCCGTCTGTGGGCTGTACATGCCCTAAGGTCAGCAAATCGTTCAACGATCAAGCAGAGTGAAGTGAACCACTGCTAGCGTATACTGTACTCCCATTACGCATGCAAAGATCGAACGGGCTGATTATGAGTTGTGAAAAAATTGTAAGCAAGAAAAAAGCGATTCACATTCACCTACCTGAGAGTATATTGACTCCATTGAAACAGGTCTTGAGACAGCCTGTCTTGGCAGATGAGATGACGGAGGAAGATCGGCACTAATGCCCGGTAGCCCGATCTATATATATGATCGCAGTCAATCAATGTGTAAGTAAACTGATGATAGAGGATACAGTATATTAGCAGAACAGGTCAACTAAAGTTCAGCCCAACCTGGATGGAGGAAGGAGTTCGAAGTCTGATCCAACAACAATAACGGACCGGCCCGTCTCGGCCCAGCGAACCCCACGGGTAGTCGGGTCGGGCCGCGACTGCGCAGATCGTAAGGCACTATGAAATCTCAGCCGTCCGTTCCTCGCCGAGCACGGGCGGTGCAGAACGAAGCCTCTCGCGTGCCTCGTCAGGTCTTCCCTTCGCCTCCCAGCGGCCGCACCGCGTGCGTTCCCCACCAGAGCAATCCCCTCAAATCCACAAGAAAAAAATAAATAATAAAGTCTCCGAACAATTCGACGAGATCTCGGAGGCCGCCTCGAGGTAATTTTCGCGTAATTTTTTTTTGCTCCTTGCTAATTTGGCTCTGCTCGTCGGGGCGCCCTCGTCTCTATACTGGTGAATTTTTCGGGGAGCATCTGTATTTATTAGTAGAAGTGTTTCTCTGGGCGTCCGAGCATGCAGAGGGGCGTATTGTTGGCGCGATGTTTAGGTTTCTCCGGTGATATTGCAAGTTATTATGCGCGTTTGCGGCTGGAGTATGGTGGATTTGGTTGAGATTTAGGTGGAGGGCCTCGAGTTTTGTTAGCGTGGAAAGCCTAGATCCGTGACCTACGGTATCGGTTCGGTGCTAGCCTGTTTGGTTTCCCTATCTGATTTCTTTTGTTAGGGAATTATTATCAGGATTACTCGTGAAATCTTAAGTTTGCTGATGAAATTTTGTGGTGTGAAGCTCACTTTCTAATAAAACTGGGCAGATTTACCTTTGGTACAAACAAATTTATGGTGTGAATCTTGTAGGTTAGGCTTAGAACATTATTTGCTTTGACTCAGTATTTTGATTAACACTGAAATCAAAATATGGCTGGGATGTTTGTATCCTGAGTATCCTCATTGCTTTAGAGTGCTCTCTAGATTCAGTCTAGATGTGGTGTTGTGGTGAATCGCCTGTTGCCGTTGATTTGTGATTGAGAGTTGACCATTGATTTCTCCTTTTTTTTCCCCTCAGGTAATTGTGTTCTGTTTCTCCTGGATTGAGGGGATTGCTCTAGGGAGGTTCATCTCGAGGTTGGATTTAACAATTTTATGGCCTTTGACTGCAACCAGGCAAGAGGAGTTTCTTCGCCTGATAATTGCTCCAGCGTTTGCACTGAGGGTACTCTCATCCAGGAAAATCCGTTATCTCACTACTGGAAGCCTAAAGGTTGGAAGTGCCTCAACAAACCAGAGAACCAGAAGCCCAACTATGAATCTATTCCAAGAGACTCTAATCCAAAGCAAGTTGATGAAGCGAGCAATGAGGCAACGTCCTCAACCTGTAGTGTCATGTGCTTCACCGATTTACCGGCTGCGTTGGTCTGCGAGGTCCTTGCACGGCTCGATGCAAAGGAGCTTGGAATTGTATCATGTGTCTCCACACTTCTGCATACCTTAGCCACAGATCATCAGGGATGGAAGAAGTTATACTGCGAAAGGTGGGGGCTTCCAAATCTTCCTGCCGGTCTGAAGGGATCCTTGGTTCCAGGTGTTCCCCTGGACGGGAAGTCCTGGAAAACTTTTTTTGTGGAGCGGGAGTTTCGAAGTAAATCATTCTTGGGACGATACAATGTGGACATTCTCCGTGGCCACAATGAGGATGTACGTGCTGTGTTCCTTCTGGCATTGGTGAATCTGATATTCACTGGCGGTCGTGATTCTGTGGTTAGGATATGGAACATGGAGGAAGGTCTCTTGATTGATGCATCACGCCCACTTGGTGGCACCATCAGGGCTATTGCAGCTGACACTAGGCTTTTAGTGACTGGAGGAACCAATGCCTATATTCAGTGTTGGAGGGCTGCTGAAGGAAATGATCACTTATTTCACATCTCCGGAAGCGGTACTGATGAGAATTTGGAGTTTCGCCTCTGGGGACATGAAGGCCCTGTGACTTGTCTTGCATTGGATTCACTGAGGATTTACAGTGGTTCTTGGGACATGACTGTTCGTGTTTGGGACAGAGCCCAGATGGAGTGTGTGCAAAAGCTCATGCATGCAGACTGGGTTTGGGATCTTGCTCCTCGTGGAAATACTGTTGCGAGTACAGCTGGTAGAGATGCTTATGTTTGGGATATCAGGAATGGCGAGTTGACTAGCTTAATTTCTAATGCCCATGTTGGTTACGCATATTCTTTGGCTCGGACGCACCTGGCGGATGTGCTATTTACTGGTGGAGAGGATGGAGCTATTCGCTTGTTCAATGTTTCTGATGCCTCTGATGATGAGGACATTAAACCAGTTGCTACTTGGGTGCCACATTCAGGCCCAGTCCATTCTCTTGCATTTGAGTATCCATGGCTTGTCTCAGCTTCCAGTGATGGCAGGATTGCACTGATTGATTTGAGGAAGCTTCTGACCCCCAAAAAATCATCAAAGGGCCCTTTCAGCATTAAGAGCTTTGATGCAAGCTCCATAGAGCCTCCGCAGAGGATGCTTCATGGTATTGGATGTGATCTCTTCTCCATTGCCATTGGCGCAGATAGGATTGTATGTGCGGGCGAGGATGGTGCTGTCAGAGTCTGGAACTTCTCAGAAGCACTGGAGATTGAGAGGAGGGCGCAGGCTCTAAGGAGTTTGAGGCAGGAGAACCGCATGAGGCGGAGGAAGGCTCAAGTCGAGATGAATGCAAACGGTAGAAGGCCTGACCAGTGCTCAATAGCCATGAAAAAGAACCAGCTGAAGGGTGATAAGAGTGCCACTTGGCACAACAAGCGTGCCACTAATGAAAAGGTCAAGTCTTAGATTAGGATTTGTAACTCTTCATGATGTTGCAGTCTATCATGGCCATACATTGCCATTATTTGGTATTTCCTTATTGGAAATTACCTAGAGTTTAATTTCATCCAGGCCAGGTTTACTAATACATAGTTCAGTGCACATTCAGATGTTCGACTCTGTATGGTTACAGTGCGCTATGATTATCCATTTAATCCATATGCCATTCTTCTCTTGCTTAGTGTATATTGATCAAATGTAGGATAACTTCCTCGAGCCTTCCAGTTTACTGGCTTATGTATTGTAGCTTTCTATTTGCAATTTTTGGCCAATTGGGAAACTTGATGGCATTACAACTGCGATATCAACTTCTGTACTTCTGTTGCTGTAAAAGAATTTTTTAGTGCCCTAAAATTTGCTCTGGACGTCTTTAATAATTTTGTGGCCTTTAGCAAGAAATCTTGTGCTGCATCATTTTCAACGGTATGCCTACTTTTTTGACATAGTAAGTTCGCTTAAAAGTTTGACTGTCAAAGCTGAAAAGTGTTGCTGTAATGGAATTAGAGAAATCTGAAATGCGTCCGTTTGTTTTCGGATTTTCAGATGTTTTATTGCACATGCTTTGAGGTGTTAGCACTGCTACTTTTCCAGATGCTGCTGAAAAATGGCAATTTAACTTTTGTGTTTGTTTCTGCCGAAATCTGAGCTATATATGTTCTTCTGCTGGTCCAGGAATTCAGTTTTCAGCAATGTGGTTTTGGTACATGACAGAGTAATGCTGTCTGCTTAGGTGCTGTAGATTTTCAGAGTTTTGTCAAAGCCTTAAACGAAGATGCTGTCTTTTGTATTGCTTTTTCGGTGGTACTATTTTCATGAATCCTGAGATTACATCCTTACTCCCTTAACAATTGTCTGATGCCAGGAGCTGTTTGACAGTGGGCTCTGCCGCTCTCTGGTCAGCAATCGAACCCAGCGTTCCGAACCATTGGCGATGTCAGGACGCACATTTTTCAATGCCTGCCAAGTTATGCTTTGGGGGTGTTTAGTTGATGGAAAAAGGTGAAAAGTGAAGTGAAAAAGTCACATCGGACACTGTAGCATTTTTCGTTTGTTTGTGGTAAACGTTTTCCTACCATAACCTAACTAGGCTTAAAAGATTCGTTCGTCGTGTACATCAAAAATATGTAACTAGTTTTTTTATTTACCCACGTTTAGTACTATATGCATAAGTAGAGAGATTTGATGTGATAGGTGAATAGTGACGTTTGGAGAGAGAATTTTTAGGAATTTGACGATAGGACCGGGAACTAAACAGCGCCAATGTCTGAATGATTGCTATTATTTTAGCAGTAACATAAGCCATAAAACAATTCAGCATCCTACACCTCCATTGCTCGTGTTATAAACAAATGTCTGCATCTGACAGGCCATGCAGCGGCCACATGCTGCAGGTCACAGCGACCAGGAACTGAAAATCTGCAGGGCAAGAGAGGTTTGTTCTCGCCCAGGAAGCTTCCTCGATGCTTCCTCCCCAAATTGACCTCATATTTTCATTTTCCTTTGCTGGTTTCAACTGATCGTTTAACAGTGGGGTCATGATCTGACGAGGAAGCCGCTCCGATTGTGATCGGTGTGCCGGTTTGTTTTCTTCTCATGCGTCAAGTCAGGCCCTCTTGGCTCAACTTGAAAAAACAATGCATGCAGCTAGCTATTGCCTTTCTTTGAAGATGAAAGTGCAGCCTTGATGTGAGAGGTTAGGCAAATATTGTTCCCTACGCGTCGGCGCCCTTCCTCTCTTTTTTTTTCAATCTGATGAAATGCATGAGGCGTCGGCCCGGCGCTGAGGTCCTCCAAGACGTCTGTTTTTCTTGCGATGTGTGTATATATATATATATATATATATTTAACTATGAGATGTCGGCCAACGGATTGGCACTGCCTTCGCCGTCAGGCTTTCTGCATGCATGTCCCTAAAACCATCGGAGTCGATTGGTGACATGCCAACGCCCAGCATCACGCAGCGGCATGGTTGGTGCAGTGATTTCTTTGCCGTTGAGAATCAGAGCTAACACATCCGATCTCTAACGAAAGTGAAGCAGTGAGGAGGGGGGAAGCATCCCGTAATGGCGGTCACAGGCCAGTGATGGTGCCTGCCGTTGATGATGTGAACATGGCGAGGAGCAGCACGGGCGCTAGGGCAGCATCATCATCTGCGTGCAGCCACGGCAGGGCACGAGGGGAAGAGGGAGGAACAGGGCCATGTGTTGCTGCACCCTCCATCCATGTGACCCACCACCACCCTCCCACCCAATGGAATGTGATTGGATTCTCAACTCACTCACTATCAAAAAAGAAAAAAAAAACTCACTCACTCACTCCCCCGGTCACCCTCTCGCACAAACCACCACAGGTCCACCGCTATCTCTCCGAGTATGCAGTCCCCACTTTTCAGGAGGGGAAAAGGAGAGAACAATTTAGCTGAAGCAGGGATGGCCCACTCCCCAGAAAAAAAGTAGAGCAGGAACAGCAGGAAGATGACGAAAGATATTATCTTGCAGATTTTATCAGTGGATAATCGTTGGACCATTCGCAAACCTAACGAATCTGTTTTTATGTCATGAGGCATATGACAAATCTGCGCTAAGATACAATTGCTACAGAAAACATAGCTCTAGAAATGGTTTCTTCTACTTCAGCCATCTCCTCCTCAGTGAACAGTGATAGGCTGATAGCTCATTTCTTAGGAGTGTACCAAACATGTTCATATTGCTTTTTATTTTACACACCTGCTAGCTTGTTTCCAAAGTTTGGGTTTCTTGTTTGGTCGGATTAGACTCAACTTTTACTGTATTGACAGTGATTTTTTGTTGCCCTCTCCTGACCAGTACTCTTTCGGTCTTTCCTAACTGCCAGTGTGGCTTGCTTGCTTTGCCATTTCACTGCTACTTCCACACATCTGAAATGAAACTCTGAATTATTCAGAGCACTTGGGTTGGCTTTGGAATATCGTTTATTTTTTTAAAATAAGCAATATCGTTTATTAAACGCATCACTTCAGCTGCATGATATGATACTAGTACTAGACCAGAAATCTACATCAACACACAGGACACTGCTTCTCGCGTGCACCCGTCAGCGGCCGAGCACGGGCGAGGAGACAGCGGAGTGCTGTGCTCCAGTGGCGCTTGCTCCACACCACGCCAGTTGCTCTAGCATTTTTTTTCCTCTCGTTTTCCCTCCTCTTTCTAGCTGCGCTTTTGTCTCTCTTGTGCTCTCCAAGAAACCAATCCATCCATCCGCCCGCCCGCACACCCGTCCAGGAAGGAATCGATCCCGACTCGCCGCCGGCTCGACCCCCCGTCGCCGTTCGCCGGAAAGGGCGCCGCCGCCGAGGGCGATGCGTGGCAGGCACCGGCACCGCACCCGTGCGCCGCTTCGCCGACGTCTGCACCGCCTGCCGCCTGGGGGCGGAATGCGTCAGCTGTAGAGGACGGGCGCGGCACCTTTCCAGCCTTTTCTTCGTCTCCTCCCCCTCTTGGGCTCGATCGGTAGCGTCTGCTGCTGTGCCCCGGCGGCGTCTGCTCCACAACAGTTGGCGCCCCTGTGCTCCCCAGCCCAGGAGACCAATCCATCCACCCATCCAAGAAATCGATCATCCCCAGAAGACAAAGCGATCCACTTGGGTACTCGATAGGCCTTGTCCTTGCGGTGTCGTCTCCCCTCGATTCTTGCAAGCAAAAGATTCTAGAAGCCGAGGTGAAAGACGGCCGGAAATTAGTATCTTTGAAGCGAAGATCCCACCTTTGTTGCTCTCGTTGATCCGAGCAAAGCAGCATTTGGGGCGCGGCTGGTTCCCCTTCGTCGAGGTCGGCCAAATGCAGGTAAGAAGGCTGCGGCTCGATTTCAGCTTTTTAGCCTGTCGTTTTCTTGAGATCTTGTGGGATCTGAGCTGATGTAGTGTGCGTGTTCTTGCTTGGGATCTCAGTTTCAGCGGCCACGGAGTACCTGCAGATTGTGAATTCTGCTTCTCTTTTGGTAAGAAACTTGATTCCCTGTCGATTTGGATCTGAAGGGAAAATATTAACTCTTCTCGTATACAGTAGCTCTGCCTCTCGTAATTGCTGTATTTAAGCTTTTTTTTGGTTTAATTTTAGGTTGTTCTGTGGACTACATGAGGCCTGCAAGAGCTAAATGGTAGCACGGACTGAAGTTCAGATGAGTCCAGTTGTGCTAGCGGTAGTGAGCATTGCATTTTTCAGCTTGCAATTCCTGCGAGCTCATGGAATCGAACTGCTTCTGAGCTGTGGTTCAAACGGCACTGTTGATGCTGATGGACGGACATGGATCGGCGACATGGCCCCTAGGGGAAATTTTACCTTGAGCAGTCCTGGGCTTGCAGCACCACTGGCCGGGAAGACCAATTCCGATGAAATCTTCGGACCGGTTTACAGTTCTGCCCGTTTCTTCGACACAACGACTTGGTATACCATTAGTGTGCTGCCAGGAAGTTACTGCGTCAGATTACATTTCTTCCCTTCAACATTTGGGAATTTCAGTGCAAACAATGCTGTCTTTGATGTCACTGCAAATTATTTCAAGCTTGTTTCAAAATTCAATGTATCAGAGGAGATTGTTTGGAGAAACTCTGCAAGCAATTCAGTCATCAATGCAGTTGTCAAGGAGTACTTTCTTGTGGTTGGTGCTCGTGGCCTGCAGATTGAGTTTGATCCAAGCCCTGGATCATTTGCCTTTGTGAATGCAATTGAGGTCATGCTCACTCCAGATAATTTGTTCAATGATACAGTGAGCAAAGTTGGCGGTGCAGGCATGCAGCTTCCTCTTGGCTTGAGCGCTAGAGGTGTCGAAACAATGTACCGTCTGAACGTTGGAGGTCCTGCACTTAAATCGGCCAATGATCAGTATCTCCATAGGCCATGGTACACTGATGAAGCATTCATGTTTTCTACAAATGCTGCTCAGACTGTTTCCAATTCTTCAAGCATAATGTATGCCTCAAGCAACGCCTCCTCAATCGCACCTATTAATGTCTACGAGACTGCAAGAATAATGGGCAACAACATGGTTGTGGACAAGCGGTTCAACGTGTCATGGCGATTCTATGTCCACCCAAACTTTGATTACTTAGTCCGCCTTCATTTCTGTGAGCTTGTCTATGACAAGCCCAGCCAGAGGATCTTCAAGATCTACATTAATAACAAGACTGCTGCAGAGAACTATGATGTGTATACCAGGGCTGGGGGAATCAACAAAGCATATCATGAGGACTTCTTTGACAACTTGACACAGCAAGCAGACTCACTTTGGCTTCAGCTAGGCCCCGATTCCATGACCAGTGCTTCAGGTACGGATGCACTTCTGAATGGTTTGGAGATATTCAAGCTCAGCAGAGATGGGGACCTTGCTTATGTGCTTGGTCATATTGACAATGGCAACCAAAGGGATTCTTCAAAGAGGGGAAAGATGAAAGGTTTATGGGAAGAAGTTGGTATTGGTTCAGCATCTTTTGTGGCAGTTACAGGTTTTGTCCTGTTCTCATGGTGTTATATAAGAAAGAAACGAAAAGCTGTCAAGAAGGAGGCCCCTGCCGGTTGGCATCCTCTGGTCCTCCATGAGGCTATGAAAAGCACTACAGATGCCCGTGCTACCAGTAAATCATCTTTTACACGAAATGCCCCTTCCATTGGTCACAGGATGGGAAGAAGATTCAGCATTGCCGAGATTAGGGCTGCCACAAAGAACTTCGATGAGTCCTTAGTCATTGGTACTGGAGGATTTGGTAAGGTCTACAAAGGTGATATCGATGAGAGCACTACAGTGGCGATCAAACGGGCTAATACATTATGTGGCCAGGGTCTGAAAGAATTTGAAACGGAGATTGAGATGCTTTCCAAGCTTAGGCATCGGCACCTTGTTGCAATGATTGGCTATTGTGAAGAGCAGAAGGAGATGATTCTTGTCTATGAATACATGGCTAAAGGGACATTGAGAAGCCATCTCTACGGGAGTGGGCTCCCTCCTCTGACATGGAAGCAACGGATTGATGCATGCATTGGTGCTGCCCGTGGGCTTCATTATCTCCACACAGGAGCAGACCGAGGTATAATCCACCGTGATGTAAAGACTACTAACATTCTGTTGGATGACAACTTTGTTGCAAAAATAGCAGACTTTGGGTTGTCAAAAACAGGACCAACACTTGACCAGACCCATGTTAGTACTGCAGTTAGGGGAAGCTTTGGATACCTAGATCCTGAATACTTCCGGAGGCAGCAACTCACCCAAAAATCTGATGTGTATTCTTTTGGAGTGGTGCTCTTTGAAGTAGCTTGTGCAAGGCCGGTGATAGACCCCACATTGCCAAAGGATCAAATCAATTTGGCAGAATGGGCGATGAGATGGCAGCGGCAGCGTTCTCTGGAAGCAATCATGGATCCTCGGCTGGATGGTGATTTTTCATCAGAATCCTTGAAGAAGTTTGGTGAGATTGCGGAGAAATGTCTCTCTGATGATGGGAGAAGCAGGCCATCGATGGGTGAGGTCCTGTGGCATCTTGAGTATGTGCTGCAGCTCCATGAAGCTTACAAGCGAAATGTGGATTCTGAATCATTTGGAAGCGGTGAATTGGGATTCACTGATATATCCTTTAGCCTTCCGCACATCAGAGAGGGGGAAGAGGAACATCACTCAAAGCCATCAAGTATCAGAGAGGAACTAGACACATGAGAATTTTCTGACTTCCGCAAACCCACTGAAAAATCTTGATTTGTAGCCATGATCTTTATGTAAAGTTGTTCTATATTGTTCTCTTAGGTTTTCTAGCCATGTCGGTTGCTTCTTATTCTTTTGGGCATTCTCCTACGTGATAAGTGTAGAATAATAGGATTTTTTTTGTGTGTGTAGATTACCAAACTGGGAAAAAAAGGACACAGAAGTGTCAAGTTTTTCCTTGACATCTGTATGATGCAATTTCCATAACCACCGTCCATGTACTTTTGCATGTGTGACCTGTATAAATGGCAATGATAATTATAGCTTTACCTTTGAGCTTTCTGAATACATTGTTGACCTGGCTTCTTGATGTGTGGTAAATTCACGTGATTTCAGTGGCTATCATTTGGATGGTATAACATTTTCAGTTGCAGCCTGGGACTGGGAGGACATGTAACGAGACGTCAAGGGAATCCAGGTGACGGAGAAGATGGCGGCGAAGCGCGAGACCGAGTCGGACGGCGAAGAGCTCGGCGCTGAGGGCTCCACCCCTGTCGGCGGTGGCGCAACTCCACCGCCCCTAGCTGCAGCCCCCGTCGTCTGCCTCCTCCGCTCCGCTGAGGACTTCGCCGGCGGCGCCTTCATCGGATCCATCGTTGGATACGGTACTTCCGCGATCCGCGATTTCTATATATTCCTTTTACCCTACTGCCCTTTGATTATTCTGGGGTCGTCTCGATAGTTTCTGCTTTGTAGAATTTTGGTTCTTAGGGCACGTAAAGAGTAGAAACATTTTCCACTTGGAGAGTAAAATAAATTAGTTGTTTTTATTTGAGTAAAATGAACACGAACTTGGCACGAAGTGTCATCCAGATCCCTAAACTCTGAAAATACACATCCAAGTCCATAAACTTGCTAATCGATTCATATGAGGTCCAAATCTCTATAATCTGTAGTAAACCGCATACGTGGCAGGCTGACTGGACACTGACGTGGTATGTGGGCCCCACATGTCAGGTCAACCTTCTCCTTCTCCTTTCTTTGGTCCTCTTTCTCTCTCTCCCCTCACTCAGTCCAGCGGCGACGACGGCAGGGGGCCGGCGCGCGCGGCGGCCGGGCACAGGGGCAGGCGAGCGGCCGCGGGCGGGAGCTGCGGCGGCGCTCCTGCTGCCGTCGGGTCGCTTGCCGCTAAGCCGAAGTGAGCAGCTCCAGCAAGCGGAGCAGCTACCGGGACGCCGCCGTCGAGCTCGGCAAGGAGCTGGGGAGTGAGCACTGAGCACCACCTGCATCTGCACCTGCGTGATCACGATTTGATTGATTGGCGGCCGTGCACAAGGGCGGCAGCCACGTCATTGGCTCAGTCCAGTCGTCTTCACCACCGGCCAGCTCGACGATTGATTGATTGATTCCCTGGTATCTATTATTCCGTGCGCACCTGGCCCACTCGATGGCAGCAGGAGCGCCGCCGCAGCTCCCGCCCGCGGTGGCCGCCTGCCCCTGTGCCCGGCCGCCGCACGCGCCGGCCCCCTGCCGTCATCGCCGCTGGTCTGAGTGAGGGGGAGAGAGAAAGAGGACCAGAGGAAAGAGAAGTAGAAGGTTGACCTGACATGTGGGGCCCACATACCATGTCAACGTCCAGTCAACATGCCACGTATGCGGTTTACTACAGATTATAGAGATTTGGACCTCATGTGAATCGATTAGCAAGTTTATGGACTTGGATGTGTATTTTCAGAGTTTAGGGATCTAGATGACACTTCGTGTCAAGTTCGTGTACCGCTAGTGCATTTTACTCTTATTATTTTACCCTCCGCCTCAGCCTCGACCTCAACCTCCGCTGCCGCCGCTCTATCTTTGATTTGTATAGGTGCGTTCCTGCGATTCCCTCTTCTCCTCTGTTGCCCTCGATTATGATTTGGAGACTTTGTTTTGTCGGGTTGAGTTGCAGTAGGACGACTGGGCCTGATTTGATTGATATTTGACAATCGATTCTTCTTCGAATGGTAATCGCAGGAACCAGATCTGCCAGTAATCCAGGAAAGGAACGAGGATGACAGAACAGCGTACGGCAAGGGATCCGGAGCAGCATCTTTACCTTTTGTTTGATGACTGGCACTCTGGATACAGCATCCGGAGCTTGTCGCGCAGATCAGGCAAACGCGCTCAGCAGCCGCCATCGTCCAGCTCAGGCGAAGGCGCTGAGCAGCCCTTGCCTGGAGTTTTCATGCGCGTCCAGGCGCTGCGTGGGTATTCTGACTACTTCACTTCAGCCTTTGGCACCAAGATCGCGGCGATGCATCCCGGCCCGACTGGTATCGGCGTCCCAATGATCGACGTCCGGGACCAAATCTTCATCTCTGGACCTAAGGCGAACTATAACATTATACCAATTTACTTCCCCATTGGTGACAATAGGTTATTCGTTCTGGACTTTGCCACATTTGATTGCTTCCTCTGGATGCCGGAACATAGTGAACAGCCATGGGGGTGGAAGGGCCTCCCTTATCCGCCATTCAAGAGGCTGGATGTCTCCTCCTCAGTACCAAGAGTGGTGCCACCTTCGTCTTCGACACCAACGAGCATGTGTGGAAACCCTATGGTAATTTTGCGTTGCCCTTCACCGGTCGTGGACACTATGACACTTCACTGGAGGGCTCTGTCGGTCTCTCCAAACAAGACCCGGAGGGCGGTCTCTCCAAAGACCCGGAGACCCTTGGGTACCTCTACTGCTGCACCGGGGCTGATTTCAAGCGCACCGGGGAGAAGGTGTACAGCAAGAACCCAGCTGAGAGGCATGTAAGTGCCACCCTTTTGCACATGTGGCCCGGCAAATTCTGCCTTGTGGAGTGTGTCTCCATTGATAACGGCAGGGCTGAATGCTTTTTTTTTTATACTTAAGTTATATTAAAAAGCAGCATTACAGAAACACCCTCATAGAAGGTGAGAAGTACAAGCCAAGAATTAACTGGCTACAAGGACTAAATCGAAAACACCATTGAAAACATCGCCGTGCTCCGACGTTAGAAACGTCGGGATGAAAAGGCCTCCTCCTACTGCGAGCTGAGGTTGAAGTAGGGGCTTCCGAGCCGCAAGAATTAAGCATCTCAGGCACATTTGATGAAGTTGAACAGTAGCACGCGTTGACGAAGATCCGAGGGCCGAACAAAATCCCAAGCTTGGTGCTGAGCTCTTGCTGCTTCGGGCCTGGTGGGGATGACGGTGGAGACGAGGTGGACTTGGTCGGCGACGGGGTTGGCTAGATCCAAGATGGAGATGGATGGATCCAGACCAAGGGGACGGAGGGGAACATCCTGACCGCTTCTGCTGTCGAGTGGGACAACTCCGGCGAGAACGACGGAGGCGACAACATCGGCGATGAGGAAAGGATTTCTTTTATTTATGCTCACCTTGATTTCTTGACAAGCGACGGCTGCCGTAGTCCTAGGCTTGCTGATGGAGACTTGGCCGCCGGTGACGACGGCGCAAAACGCCCAGAACATGACGGCCCTCGCGAGCAGACCAACAAGGGAGCAGACTACACCCATACGGGCACCAAACACAAAGCTACTTATCTATACTAGCTAGTAGGAGGGGGGCGGCCCCACTCCCTCCTCGCCGGCGAGCTCGCCGGAGACGGGAGGGAGGGGGCCGATTCAGATCTGCGCTGGGGTGCTGAAGAGGGGCAGAGGAGAAGACGCGTTTCGCTTCTGCGGGTCGACGGCCCGTACCCTGGAAATCTGCTTGGTAATGGTACACAGTACGTGCTGCTGATCGACTTCCAGCTATAGCACACCTGGGGCTGAATGCTTTGTGTATCGTTTGAAGACCTTCTGCCTCGTGTATGACGCGGAAAGAGACCTGAAGCTTAAACACTGCCGGGTCCGATGCTACAGACTGCCTCATGAAGCAACAACTGGTTTCATCCGTAAGGATCCAGTGGCATTTTAGCTGTGAAATGCTAAAATCATGAGATAATGAGTTCCTATGTTTTCATTCAGGTGTGACTTTGCTTCTATGTTTTAGTTTGGTGTAATCTCAAACTCTGTTTTTTAATGGATCAGGTTGATGTGTGTTGCTTTTCTATGTGTTCATCCAGTTGTTAATCAATGAGTAATCTCTAGTGTAACAATATGTTTAAAATCAGGTATTAATATGTTGCTTTTCTATGTTTTAATTTAATATGGTAATCTCAACTTTGATTCTGTGAATCCATTGCTATGTTTTCATCGTACAGTTTGCAACAACAATAAGGATTGCATGCATCAGTTGTGACTTTTTTAGTGTAAGCTTAAGTTATACAGAGCTTAAATTACAAAGTACGCGGGGAGGTGCTTCACCCTACATAACTACAGAAATTTTGTTTCCAAGATAAAAAGCTTCTACCGGCGTGGGATCCTAAAAAGCTTATATTTCCTGTAGTTGATTTATGTAAAATCTTGTACGGTTTACAGAGTATTTTCGTTGGGATCATTCTGTACTGATCCTTTGCCACGTAAGATATTTCACCAGTTTGAATCTGGATCTGAGATGGACTCAAAAGCTACATATTTGATGGGATTTTGAAGCTTTTATGTATAATCGAAAAACATGTTTGGCTCGTGTCTGAAACATAAGATGCAGACAGCCGAACGTAGTTTGGAAGTCTAGGCGTTTCAAAATGCATGATGCTGCCAGCTTATTCCTTAAGGCTGACTCCAACAATGCGATGCAAACCAGGAGGGGCACAGTGTGCTTTGCATCGTGTACAGTAGCTACATCGCCGATGCAAAAATGCCGGTCTCCAACAGCTGTTGCATACAGCGAAGGCAAATTAATCCAACTGCTCCTCCCTACCCTCCGGTCACTCTCTCTCTCTCCCTCCTCTCTCCCTCGGTCCCTCCACCAGTCCACCGGCGGCCTCCCTCCCTCCCCGGCCGGCGACCTCTGCTCCCTCCCAGGCGCCGGTGGCCTCTCTCCCCCAGATTCTCCCTCCCCGGAGCTCCTCCTTCCCTCTGCCACCCTCTACTCCTCCGCCGGCCTGGAGAGGGAGAGAGGCAACCCCGCCTCTGCTCCTCCACCGGCTTGGAAAGGACGGAGGAGGGGCCGGCGGGGAACCTCGATCCGCCGGCCAGCGTGCGGGAGAGGCCTCCGCGCTCAGGCTGCTGCTTCCTCCACCGCTATGGAGGGGCCGTCCGAGGCTGCTCGATCCGCTTCTGCTCCTCCGCCGGCCTGGTCCTGCGCACCTTCGCTCACGGAGTCCCCTTCACCCGTACCAACACATGACCATTTATCTACTTGTCTCGCCGCGAGAAGGGCGAAGATGGAGCGCGGAGGCCGCCGTCGCCGTCGCCGCTCCCACCGCCGCACGAGCCGCCTTGCGCGGCAGCCGCGGCTACATCGGCAACGAGATCCGCCGCGTCGATGCTGCACGCCGCCGTGGAGGACCTGAAGCCCTGCAGCTAGCGACGGGCCTCCTCTCCGGCGGCGGAGGTGCTCACGAGGGATGGCGGCGGTGCTCCTCCCTTCTCGCCGCGCTCCTCGCCATCCCCTCCTTCCCGACGGGCCCGCGGCCTCCTCCCGACGGGCGCGATGGCCTGTCCCGCGCGCGGCCGGCTCCTCCTTCTTCTCCCGCGCGCGGCCGCCTCCTCTTCCTTCTTCTCCCGCGCACGATGCCTCTATGCCTTGCGTTTTGCCTTCGTTGTTGGAGCCCTTCCCGGGCGTGCACAGTGGCCGAGCAGAGGCAAAAATGCTTTTGCCCCTCCTCTGTTGGAGTCAGCCTAAGACTCGAACTGGCTAGCTTGAAATCCATGTGAGACAGGAAGTTTACTTTACATCGGCAATCCCTTATTATGTTCTCTCTTCGTTTGCAACATTACTGCCAATTTGGCCCAACTGCTGCTCCTGCAGCCACAGAATAGTTACAGTGGTTTAGTTCTCTTTAAGTTGGGCGGTGTTTAGTGTTTAGTTTCCCATCCCATCACTAAACTTCTAAAAATTTTCTCTTCAAACTTCACTTTTCACCTATTACATCAAATCTCTCTCCTCATACATGAAGCACTAAACGTGGGTAAATAAAAAACTAATTGTATGGTTTTGATGTACACGACGAGACGAATTTTTTAAGCCTAGTTAGGTCATGGTAGGACAATGTTTACCATAAATAAACGAAAAATGCTATAGTGCGATACAGTGTCTGGGTTGAAAAAGGATAGATCCGATCCAAGATCCTCCCTGCAATAAACTCTGATGTAGTGCCTTTTGTTTTCGTTTTCTGTTTCAAATGATTTCTGTGGCAATAATCATCACTTGGATGATAGAGCTTGTTTCTTCAGTTGCAGCCTTGCCAAGTTGCAAAGCTGCAGCTAGCCTTTCTGGGATCAAAAAAACCTGCAAGCCTTCCGCTTATCCAGTCCAGGCTCCAGGGGAGATGCTGCACACCGATGGTTCCTTTGCAGAAGTACTCGTGCGCCGCTCGGGTCGGGCCTACATGACAGGGGCCGTCTAACGTAGGAGGACCGCACGTCGGTGGTCGACGACGGCGAGCTTTTACGCGGCGGCGGCTGCAGGGCAACGACGACGAGCAGATCGAAAGGTCTTGCCAACGTGCGCGCCGCCGGCCTGGTGCAGCGGCGCTCCTTCATTCGCCGACAGCGACCGACGTTGTGTGTTGGCCGGCGACCGGGAAGAGAACAGAACGATGACGTTGATGCGTGAGGGCGCTAAACATCTCAAGCTCGACAACAGCGAGAGAGAGGAACCGGATCAGGATCAGGATCAGGATCAGAGACGTGAGACAGGGCCGGGAATTCGGGAAAGCGAACACCTGAGATTTGCCTCGACCTGAACAAACACCTTGATGAACAAGTACGTATCTCCCTCATCCACGGCAGGTCGACAGTGCCTTACAGCTGGCGCTCTATCCAGTATATCCACGGACATGTTAACGTTACAAACGTGCACGACGTTATATATACGTGGAGAAGTCTTCAAATGTTTCGACATGAACGAAGATATATGTATACATAACTGATGATGGTCCGTAGAGAAAATTGACTGGACCAATCGTGTGCCGCATGGGCCGTTGAATGTCCGTGCCGTGACCTTCCGAGAATGTATGAACCGAGGACACGCGTGCATGACCGACCGTTAGTTACCTCTGCAAAGCTAGCAACCGATAGCTGCTGCTCCTGCTGCTGCTGCCGCCGCGGCACGATAGTTGATGGATGCCGGCACGGTCGGCTCGGCTCGTCTGACGGAAGGGCCCGGCGACTCGGCGAGGCGACGACACCCACGGCCGCCTCGATGTGGCTGGCTGCCGACATGTGTGGAATGGCCGTGGCGACTTCCACACCGTGCCCCGGGCCTGTCAGGCCGTGATGTCATGGGCTTCCACGGTCCACGGTGTCCACCGTCAACTGCAGGCAGGCAGGCAGTCTCGCGGATCCGCGACGCCGACGACGAGGAGGCTCTCTCTCTCGCGCGCGCGGCCGTCCTGCGGTTCAGTCTTCGCCGCGAGTATTGTACCGTACCGGCTACAGCCGGGTCGCATAAGCATAACCAGCAGAGCAAAAGTTCAATACCACAATGCGTGAAATCTTTGGAACACACACGCACATGTTATCAGTAGTGGCGTGAAACAAATCTTTTCCCACACGAAGCTATATATAGAGAGTACTCCGTACTACTCTTGCCGGACAAGTCCAGGCCAGTCCTCTGTCCTGGCACTCCCCGTAGCGTAGGTACCGTTTGATCGCACGGACAGTCCAGAGACTATAATATATGGGGGTGTTTAGTTCCATGGAAAAAGGTGAAAAGTGAGGTGTAAAAGGCATATCGGACACTGTAGCGCACTGCAGCACTTTTCGTTTGTTTGTGGTAAACATTGTACTACCATGACCTAACTAGGCTCAAAAGATTCGTCTTGTCGTGTACATCAAAACCATGCAATTAGTTTTTTTATTTACCCACGTTTATTACTCCATATATGAGGAGAGAGATTTGTTGTGATAAGTGAAAAGTGAAGTTTGGAGAAAGAATTTTTGAAGTTTGGTGATGGGATTGGGAACTAAACAGGACATGGTCATCATTCCTTGGAGAAGAGGGTAGCACGTCCAGAAAAAGTTGTGTTAACACGAATCGCCGCGCCAGCTCAACTGAACTTATATATCATATGTCAACCATATTCATCGCCTTTGAAAGTTCGTGGCTTGATTAATCACCAGGATGATGAACGATGCGCCGAGGAAGTCCGTGCGTGCGTGTGCAGCTGCTGACGCGTAGCAGCAGCAGGAGGAGTACCAAACAGTACGTACGTACCACACAGCGATACGTCCACACCAATCGTTCGGCCTCAGATCGAGCCCGCGCTGTGGATCTGACATAAACCGGCGACGCGGTTGGAACTCGACAACACGCAATCGCCACTTGCGCATCCTGGCGATCGCGTACGGCTGCCGCCCCGGCACGGCGACGTCTACCGGTCAGAAAACCCACGCCTGCTGTGAGTCTGACGGGTGTGCGGCGACTTCGCGGTCGCGTCCACCTTCCAGTCCCAACGCTCGCGCGCGGCCACCCTTGCCTCGTGTTCGCCGCGACTGAGGCCACCTAGCTAGGGTGGATGGACGGGCAGGATGCGCACAGGCAGCGCCACCGGATCCGAGCTGTACATCGCTGAATGACCCTGCTGCCGGTTCAGAAAGACTTCTGACATAGCTTCAAAAGGTAGAAATAATTAAGGGCTAAGGGCAAAACTAAAAAACCAAACATCACGTACTTATATTCATTTCCATCTACCTATACAAAATGTGTGTATGTTCGTTAAGAGCTGAAGACCACAAGGCTCCGATCCATCCCTAATTGGAAATTTCACATTCGGGCCTTGGTGACGAAACGAAGCGCGATAGATACATAGAAAAATTGTTTGACAAAGCAAATATGCAATGGAACAAAATTGCGTTTTGTTGGGTTCCCCACGAGGTGAGCGCATTAGAAAGCAATTTCTTTTTTATTTGGACAGCACATATGGCGGCTATTATATTCCGGCCTAATTTGATTCGAGACCTTTTTAACCGTATAAACGTGTGATCAACTGAACAACGGCTGCTGCACCTGCCGGTATTAATTCCGCCCGTCTGACATTTTCCGTGCTCGTTGCAACACTTCGGTATACACACGTCTGACGAGCAGCTAGGTGCGTGTGAATGGCTGCGGCGACTCCACGGCGCTCGCGCAGCCCCAACTTCCACGGTCCACCGCGGCCGCGCTTCCCTAGCTTTACCACGACCACGTACCCCATCTTTTCTCGCCGGCCGCCTAGCTAGCTAGCTGGTCTCCGATCACGGCGCGCGCGCGATCCCTGCGCGCGCGGCGGATGCACGCACGCACGCACGTACGGGCGACGCGGCGCACGGCGGCCCCGGCGCGTGGCCATGGCCATGCATCGGCCGACCCGACCGTACACAACCCAAGCCAACGCGCGTACGTCACGTACCCGCACCGCAACACACCGGCACCTGCTCGATTGCTCGCCACTTTTTTTTGCCAGGCGCCCAGGCCAATGGGAACGCGCGCCCGCCCGCGTGCTCGTGCTCGGCGACCGCGGACTTCTAGCAAGCTCCCCTCGTGGTCTATCGCACCCACGTCACGGGTGTACGTCCATCACAGTACACGTACGTACACGTAGCGTGACAGAGCACCGGGTACGTCTCTTTATTTGGGCGTACGCGTGTGCGGCGATAATATCATCGGTGTCGTCGTTCGCCCCGTCGGACGACTGCACGGGCTGGCGTTTTTTGAACGCGATATTATTACAAGAAAGCACATGCACGCATACTCGTTTCCGTTGCCCAGCTGCTACGAGTCGCGAGTACTTAGCTGTTTTGTTTATCTGTCGTGAGTTGTGAGACCATGGATTTTGTTCTTCTTCTTTTTTTTAAAAAAAAATCCAACCTAATGGTAGGGTAGCTATCAGGTTTGATGGGCACAAGTTTTGGGCGGAGACTGACCTAGACTGGATACACTACTATTGACCGTATCGAACCGGCTTGTTTTTATATAGGATCCTATATGCCCATGTTTAATCCATGTTGTTCGTGGAGTTTTGTGCGCTGTGTTATATATATACAGGGCTCAAGATAGTATATCGAGTATAGACTATTATGCATGGCTGATTTTGATGACGATCGATTGGCAGTTAGCCTAACCATGGTGCTGTATTCGGCGGTGCCCCACCAAATAATCAACGCGAGAGTCTACAGGGATGATTTAATTGATTAATAAAACTAGCCATACCAGCAAGATATACTAATATACTGTTCACATATAGCTTTAAGACCAGTCTCAGTGGGAGGGTCATCGACACAGTTATCTAGACTGGAATATTAAGAACTGTGTCAGTGGAGGGTGATGGTGATGACCCTCCTCTCACATTTCATGACCCTTCTCTTTTCTCTCTCATAATACTATTGATACATGTTATCAAATTTAATGTCTATGACACTCCCATGACCTCCCACTGAGACTGATCTAATAATGCCACGACCACTTGTTTAAACTAGATCGCATGCACGACTGGTCGCAGAAAAATGAGGCCCGGGAGATTGAAATTTTATATCAGCTGTACTGACTGACTACTGAGCTGATCTTGATCGATCTATCCCTGCTGCGTTACGACCACGGTTGGATGGGTGCGGTAAAACGGTAAAACCCCGGGATCACTGTCCCAGTGCGATCGGCGACGGCGATACACATATACTCGTCCTGCCATGTGGTAATTCCGTGGTAAAACCGCAGTTGTTGATCGGCGTGGAATTTCTGCCGGACGACTTCCCGTACGTGCCCCCGTGATGCAACCAGGCCGGGTATATAATCAAAGAGTGTGAGCATGGACAAGCGATAGATATGCCCTTTTTTTCCAATGTCAACCGGGGTATCATCCATCACACACCAAAAATCAACCTCTCGTCCTTCCCGGCGTCCTACGCTAGCCAAGCGAGATATAGTAGTAGATGCCACGTCGTTTTTAACCTCTAGCAAGAGCTAGCGTTGACCACGTGTCCTTGTCTATTGCACAGGTGGTCAAGCGCCGTCGATTTCGGCCCGTCGTTCTCTCTCTCATCACGCCACACCAATCTCTCCTCGCAGCTGTAAACTACCCGGGCCCACAGGAGGGGGGCAGAGACGTACTACGTGGAGGTGGCGATCGATGCTGACCGTCCGGGGGCGACTCGTGGCCGGGCCGGGCCGGGTCGGGTCCGACTCCCGCGTATGCATGGCGTGCACGCGGGTAAGGGAAAAAAAAAACAGAACGTCGCCACCACGGCCCCCCAACCCAGCCAGCCATTTTTCTGGGCCACCCCGCCCTTTATTTAAGGCCATCTCAGTGGGTTTTATGGAAGTTTTATGGCATTAAATGTGCTGATGTGGCAGAGGAGAGAGTGAAGAGTTTCATGTGATGTGAGAGGAGTTTCGTCACCATAAAACTCATCTGGCACGGTTTCATATATTTTAGTCTTGATAACCGTGTGATGAAATCCTGCACTGAGACTGGCCTAAGCCGCAACCGCCAAACCAAACCAATGAGAAAAAAGAAATCGGGACGAGGACGAGGCGGAGGGAGACTTCCGCGGCGGAGTAGCTAGCTGCTGCTGGCGCTTGGTTTGGAGAGGTGAGGAACAGGAAGAGAAAGAAAAGTCAAAGTCTCGCAATCCCCCGGCGCCTTCTCGCGGCTTTCTTCTTCGCCTTCCTTCCTCTCCCCGCGCCCTCCCCCCGCCAACCCCGCACGTTTCCCATCCCCGCCTCCCTCATTTAACTACGCCCACCACCGCCGCCCCCTGCTCGTCGTCAGTCGAGCTGAGCGCCCCTCCTCTTCTCCTCCCTCCCTCTCTCTCCCTGCTCTCCGGTTACGCTCCCACACCCACCTGTGGAATAGGTTGCGCGCGCCGTGCCGTACCGGCCGAGGAACCAACCTGCCGCTCCGTCTCCGCTGCTTGCCGGCCTGCAGGTGATTCTTGCGGCTCTTGCTTGTCTCTGAATTGGTTGGTTGGCGGTGCCGCTGGGCAGCTGGTGGTGGGGGGTTCTTCTCGGGTGCTTTGGCTTCAATCCGGGCGCTTGATGGCGTAGGGGCCGACAACTATTTGGGCTGTTTTTCGAGGAATCCTCATGTTCCATTTTGTACTCCTGTTGTTTCATCCTTCGTGCCTCTATCTCTGGATCGTGTGTGACGTAGAGGTCCATGAAATCGCCTCTGCAAAGTCGAATAGCATCGCGTTCGTCAGTTCTTTGCCTTGGATTGGCTGTTTCCAGAGCCAATCCTCGTTCTCCTTTGAATCCACCTCTGGATTGGATTTGGGACACATAAATTCCCCTTTCTCACGTTTTAGCTACTATGATAGGATTTGGAGCATAGGAATCACTGTCATCTGCGCATGTACGGACAGGAAGTCATCTGCTTAGTTCCGTGGCGTCTTCAAAGATCCAGGAATCCTCTTTTTTCTGGTAAAAAAAAAGGCTTACCGTGAATCGGGATGCAATTTGAATTCTTTCTGTCGGAGTCAGATGGTTACCACTGGTAATAATCGCCGTCTAATTTCCACGCTCCAAATGGAGACCATTGGTCCGTCGGCCACGTTAGGTGCTGGTTCCTTTCCTCGAGGATAGGGTCGTGAATAATTGCGTCAGTCCTTTTTCATTTCTTCAAATTGGTGAGCAAATTGGGGGCTGACTTCTTCCTTGACTTGGCTAAAGCTTCCTTGCTGCTGAAGCCTGAAATATCTTAGTTTCGTGGTTTCACATTTTGCATGTCCTCCTACCCTGTACTACATGCAGACTTTACGGTAGTAACCTGGTAGGTTTGAATATAGTAGATGGTAGGGAGCTAAGAAAACGTACAGTATTGTCGATGTGTTGCAACCTTGCTAGCCCTTTTCTCACAAGCGGTCCAAGTGTCTGCTCTAAACGCGCAAATTGTTTACACTATAATCGCCATGTGAGTCCAATGGCTAACTGGCAATACCAGTTGTAACTGTGCTTTCCTTTGTTTTAGATTGATTTACTAATCCCCATTGATCTGAATTCTTTGCTGACGTCAACATATCTTTGTTTTATTTTTACAGAAACTGCTTCTACGTTTCCTGCTTTTCTCTGTGGGCACATCTGCAACTGCATTGGTAAAGATGGGTTGCTGCTTTATGTTTGGAAAGAAAGCTGAACAAGCTGTTCAAGAAGATGATGGTTAGTAATTTTTGCATCATTGCCACTGCTACATTCATTTGACGCCCATGCAATGTTCCATTCTTACATGTGCATGCTTTGTTGTTCCAGATGTGCACAGCGTGAAAGTCTTTTCTTACAATGAGTTGAGAAAGGCTACACATGATTTCAGTGTCGCAAATAAGATTGGAGAGGGTGGTTTTGGTTCTGTCTTCAGGGTAAATATACATAACATTTTTCAGCATATCATCAGCATCTTGTGCAGACAGTATGAATACCCTTGGCTTAC
>OAMR01000410.1:46683-68580 GCA_900205405.1 Echinochloa crus-galli | reverse complement strand
TCTCTCCGGTTACGCTCCCCCCACCCCACCTGTGGAATCGGTTGCGCGCGCCCGTACCGGCCGAGGAACCTGCCGCTCCGTCTCCGCTGCTTGCCTGCAGGTGATTCTTGCGGCTCTTGTCTCTGGATTGGTTGGCGGTGCCGCTGGGGGGATTCTTCTCGGGTGTTTTGGCTTCAATCGGGGCGCTTGATTGCGTAGGGGCCGACAGCTATTTGGGCTATTTTTCCGAGGAATCCTCATGTTTCATTTTGTGTTTCTGTTGTTTCATCCTTGGTGCCTCTCTGGATCGTGTGTCACGTAGAGGTCCATGAAATCGCCTCTGCAAAGTCGAATAGCATCGCGTTCGTCAGTTCTTTGCCTTGGATTGGCTGTTTCCAGAGCCAATCCTCGTTCTCCTTTGAATCCACCTCTGGATTGGATTTGGGACACATAAATTCCCCTTTCTCACGTTTTAGCTACTATGATAGGATTTGGAGCATAGGAATCACTGTCATCTGCGCATGTACGGACAGGAAGTCATCTGCTTAGTTCCGTGGCGTCTTCAAAGATCCAGGAATCCTCTTTTTTCTGGTAAAAAAAAAGGCTTACCGTGAATCGGGATGCAATTTGAATTCTTTCTGTCGGAGTCAGATGGTTACCACTGGTAATAATCGCCGTCTAATTTCCACGCTCCAAATGGAGACCATTGGTCCGTCGGCCACGTTAGGTGTTGGTTCCTTTCTGGAGGATAGGGTCGTGACCCGTGAATAATTGCGACGGTCCTTTTTCATTTCTTCAAATTGGTGAGCAAATTGGGGGCTGACTTCTTCCTTGACTTGGCTAAAGCTTCCTTGCTGCTGAAGCCTGAAATATCTTAGTTTCGTGGTTTCACATTTTGCATGTCCTCCTACCCTGTACTACATGCAGACTTTACGGTAGTAACCTGGTAGGTTTGAATATAGTAGATGGTAGGGAGCTAAGAAAACGTACAGTATTGTCGATGTGTTGCAACCTTGCTAGCCCTTTTCTCACAAGCGGTCCAAGTGTCTGCTCTAAACGCGCAAATTGTTTACACTATAATCGCCATGTGAGTCCAATGGCTAACTGGCAATACCAGTTGTAACTGTGCTTTCCTTTGTTTTAGATTGATTTACTAATCCCCATTGATCTGAATTCTTTGCTGATGGTCAACATATCTTTGTATTATTTTTACAGAAACTGCTTCTACGTTTCCTGCTTTTCTCTGTGGGCACATCTGCAACTGCATTGGTAAAGATGGGTTGCTGCTTTATGTTTGGAAAGAAAGCTGAACAAGCTGTTCAAGAAGATGATGGTTAGTAATTTTTGCATCATTGCCACTGCTACATTCATTTGACGCCCATGCAATGTTCCATTCTTACATGTGCATGCTTTGTTGTTCCAGATGTGCACAGCGTGAAAGTCTTTTCTTACAATGAGTTGAGAAAGGCTACACATGATTTCAGTGTCGCAAATAAGATTGGAGAGGGTGGTTTTGGTTCTGTCTTCAGGGTAAATATACATAACATAGCATATCATCAGCATCTTGTGCACAGTATGAATACCCTTGCCTTACATTTTAATTTTTGTTGATCAGGGAGTGCTAAAAGATGGGACAGTAGTTGCAGTGAAAGTTCTATCTGCTACTTCAAGGCAAGGTGTCCGGGAGTTTTTGACTGAACTTACAGCAATATCTGACATCAAGCACGAGAATCTCGTCACTCTTATTGGTTGCTGTGCTGAAGGATCTCATAGAGTCCTTGTTTACAATTACCTTGAGAACAACAGCCTTGCACAGACATTGCTAGGTGACACAATGTTCCGCCTGACGCCTGCTCAGATTGTCAACATCTTCTTAAGTTTCATACTTACAGATATTTTGGCTATGTCATTGCAGGAGCTAGATACAGTAACATTCGGTTTAACTGGCGAGCTCGTGTCAAAATTGCTGTGGGTGTTGCTCGTGGACTTGCATTTCTCCATGAGGAAATTCGACCTCCAATTATCCACCGGGACATAAAGGCGAGCAACATTCTTCTTGACAAGGATCTCACCCCAAAAATTTCTGATTTTGGGTTGGCGAGGCTCCTACCACCCAATGCAACTCATGTGAGCACCCGAGTTGCAGGCACATTGTAAGGATACCCCTAATCTCAAATTCTGGTTGTGGAGCATCTTTCACATAATTTTCTGTAGTTCTGACTTTTAATTCTGTTTATGTTTAGAGGGTACTTGGCTCCTGAATATGCAATCCGAGGTCAAGTAACAAAGAAGTCCGATATCTATAGTTATGGTGTTCTTCTTTTAGAAATTGTTAGTGGAAGATGCAACACCAACACAAGATTGCCTTCTGAAGATCAATTCCTCCTTGAGAGGGTAAGCCCTTCTTGCCATATATCCAATAGAGTAGCATACAAGTGGCAAATTTGGTCATTGTTGCCTCGTGGCATATAAATCAGTGTGTCCTGAACCAACGATGCAATAAATATCACTGAACTTAACAAGTATGCTGCTGCTCTTGCAGACATGGGGACTCTACGAGGAAGGACGTTTGGAAGAGCTCATTGATATCGACACCGGCGACGACCTGGATGTCGAGGAGGCATGCCGGTTCATGAAGATTGGCCTCCTATGCACGCAGGACGCAATGGCACGTCGCCCCAATATGACCAATGTCGTCCGGATGCTCACAGGGGAGAAGAGAATCTCCGTGGACAAGATCACTAGGCCTGCCATGATCACTGACTTTGCGGAACTCAAGGTCAGCAACAAGGAGCAAAGGTCAAGTGGGACGCGCTCTCCCACGACGAAATCGTTCACCACCACGGAACCATTCTCATCGTCCGAAACGCCCACGCAGTCGTCCATGTGAAACTGTGGACCTTTTTTTTCAGTTTGTATATTTGTGTGAATTGTGATAGATGCGCCAGGTTACATGCATTTTTTTGAAGAGTTTCTTGTTTTGATTTGTTATGAGGAAAGATCTCATAGGTGCTTATTGCTTCTTTGTATGCTGTAAATATTTCAAAACGAAGATGATAAGCTTTGCGCACTGGAATGCTGCAACTTCAGTTCTTGATGGCCTGGATGCGTTCATCCTCTATAGAATGTTATTCCTTCCCCAACAATATCTTTCCATTATTATTTAAATAATTACTCGGAAGCTGATCCACATCTCTAACCCCATTTTAAAAAGGCCAAAGGCCAAGTTTCTAGCTCTGAAGGTGTACCTGACGCTGATGTCCGGTACGAAAGATGTCCAAGTATCGTCACCAGTATCCGAACGGTCAAGTGGCTCCGCGTTTTTGCACGGATGGTGACAGGCAGGAGTATCGAAGAACCGATCAAAAGCTCGATTTCCCTGGACAGCAATGGACGAGATTTCTGACGACAAACGCGTCGCCTTCGTCATAAATTATCGCCATGAACGCTGCGAAATTTGCCCAGCATGAACATGTCAAACATACATGCTTTTCAGCATCGATGCGATGCACCTTCAAATCCTTTTAAAGTGAGATTGACCCGGATACATTATTCAGAGATCACATACTATTCTCATTCACATCAGCGTCTTATTTTAGCAGAGGTTCATTTCAATTCAACGCCTGTCGCTAGCAATTGTACCCTGCTGCCAGCCACTAAGGAGGATGTTCTGCAGAGGGGCAAAACCATCAGCGAAGTAAACCAAGCTGACAAATTGAAATGAGAAATCAGTGTAGTAAACGAAGTTGACAGAAACTTTATTCTTTATTCTAGGGAACACCGGTCAAACTCTTTCACTGAAAAAATTGGGCATATCGCCCACAATGGCACTGGATGGCTACGATGCAGTAAAGATACAGCAAAGTTCTGACTGGCATCCAGAACCGTCTGACCTGACTGCTAGTTTTCTGAACATCAGTACTGAAGTACGGTGCACTGAAAATCGAGGTCTGAGATTTATTTCAGGACAATAGACAGGGAAATTTCGCAACAAGGATGATGTATAACGAATACTGCATAAATTCATACTGGACAAGAACAAAGAATTCTCAACGAGTTTAACAGAAAAAAGAAGTTCCAGGTAAACTGAACTGAATGCTCTATGCTCTCTACCAAACATTCAATCAATCGAGAGCTCCGCGAAAAGGGGTGTGTCATTTCTGAATTACAAGTCATTATAAAGGGTAGCTAAAGGCAGCAAGAAATGGTTGGCTTGCTAAACCAGCAGCATGTACTGAAGCGGAAGGTAACTCAGCACCCCATTATTGCACAGTTGTAAACGAAGACGCCCGCCCGCTCCTTCACCGAGAGCACCTCCCAGTCAGCACCATCTTCCCCACCTTCGGGGCACCAGGAATGCAGCAATATTACCTCACCACGAGGCCCTCTGTGGCCGCCAATTACCAGCAATCTGTCGCCGCAAGCCTTGAAAGCCAGGCCCCAACCATTGGATGAGTCAGCTCTAACAGGCAATGGCTTCAGTATGTTCCAGGTGTTATTTGCCTTGTCATACTTCTTGACCACATTTGTTGACTGGTCAGCAGCATAGAGCTGGTTATTCACAACAGCAACAAGAGGAGGTGATTGAGAAGCACTGGTTCCACCAGGGTACATATCAAGTATTCTTCTCCAGGTCCTTGTTTCAAGGTTATACTCCTCTCCACAAGTTAATGAATCCCTCTGACTTGATACACCCCCAATGACATAGAACTTGCCATCCATGAAGAAACCTGAAGAGAGCCTCCTTGCCAAGTTCATGTCTGGGATAGTCTCCCAGTGGCCAATCTCTGAGTTGTACAACTCAGCAGATCTCAGCACCTGTCCATTCTTATCACATCCACCAGCAACGATAGCAATCTCACCTGAGCTTCCCGAGGCAAAAAGACAGCGGGGCAGATTCATTGGAGTGCATCGGGACCAACTGCGAGTCAGTAAGTTGTACATCCAAATAGCAAGGCCAGTATACTCACGGCCAAAAACAAGCAGCTGTGTCCCGACGGCAAGTGATTCCTTGTCTGCACAGGAGAAGCACTCGTCGCATGGCATTCTCGGGAGCCTCATCCACCGCTTTCGCGAGGGATCAAATGCTTCCCAGGGCATCAAGCTACAAGCAAGATATACCCAATGCTCAACAATGCCATATTTCCTTCGCAGTTTGTACAGATATCCACTGTTAATTAACAAATTGAATCTTTTGTTCAGACAAGAAAGGGAAGGGTAGTCTGATCTGCTTGACCAAGCAAGGCAGTCTTGAGACAGGTCATCATGAAGGCCTGGAAAGTAGCAATCATTTGATCTGCTGCCACTTGAATCACCTCCTGACTGAGCCTTCACCACAGGTTTCTGCTCATTCAGTTCAAGTTCTTCACTGTCCAGATCTGTAGCATATGGAAAGACATCTAATTCTGAAATATCACAGAACACATCCGAGTGTCTCTTCGACTCCCCAGAGAAGTATTCATTTCTGACCAACAGAAAGTAAGCTAGTATGTACTTCTGCCATGAACTCTGATCCTGCTGACCAAACAGCCTAAAGAGATGCAGAACCACAGAGCCTGGAAGGGCAACCAGGCTTTTCGAGTTGCAATCTTGTATGTCTTCCATTCTTTCTCTGATCTATGACTCAAAATCGAGGGCACCTAAATCGCGAAGTTCACAGGATGCCTCTGGAAAAGACAAGAGACAAACTATCAAACAATGCGCGGCATTCTTGATAAGTTTCAAATATATATTCTGGATTTAAAACAGAGTATATAGTAGATACTTCTATGGCAGATACAAGACCACGCCAAAACATTCATCTTCCTAGTTTTGCTAAGAAATATCTACATAGCTGATTTCAGACTTTGCCATATCAAGAATCAAATAAGATTATGAACTACTGCACTAAAATTCTCAAAGATAGTCTCTCTCCCATAGAAGTTTTCTTTGACGTCTAACTCAAAGATACTCTTCTTTGGTTGTCAATAGCAGTACCAGCAAGAATATTGCTGCACGGTAGACTCCTAACTCAGCCAGCCAGATCATCGTATCAATAAATCACTCAATAACAAACAAAACCGCTGCCACAACAAAAGAAATATTCAATACATTGCTGGCTCGATTGTTTCCTTGTTTAGCAACGCAGAATGCATATTCAGTCCTAAAGAAGTTTCACGAGAGAAATACGAGAAGCCATTTAATTACTAGGCGCATTTGCATTATCTGTTATCTCTAGATTGAAGGAAAGAAAACACATAAATATGCTCCCCATCTGATTCCTCTGGTCATTATTGTTCCAAAGGCAAGACAAAAGCCTTCACTATAAGAAGAACACAACACATGGGAGACTAGCCAAGATTTACCAGATGCCGGCTAAAATAACTGCCTGTTCTCACTGCAACTGGGTTCATCAACAAGTTGAGAACAAAGTATATCCGGTGGCCACTCTCACAACAAAATGCACTAGAAATCAGAGACTCTCTGGCTCCAACCCACTCGACCTCCCAAAGAAGAAAGGAAACAAACACCTTTCCCCAACCAATTCACCGCCATTACCTCCACCAGAAGGAACTGAGTCAGTTGCAAAAGCAAAGTTTCCTTGGCATTTTACGACTACGGTTTGCACACACACTCTGAAACCGATACGAGCAAAGGAACAAATAATTTTAAAAAAAAAGGAGCATCCCACTCTGCAACGGAAACGCAAGAGCTGAAACACGAGAGAATTGAGCTGCCTCCTCACCTCACCTCGCCGAGACGCGCCGCCGGCGAGATCCGGGCCACCGGCGCGCGCCGGCCGCCTCCATCCCGGCGCCCAGCTCGCCGGCCTCCAACCAAGCGAACCTGCCTGCGAGGCACGGGCAACGAGGAAAGCGGTTACACTCCGCGTCACCTCCGATGCTCAGAAAAAAAAACAAACAGAAAATGTGGCCACCGCCCGCTCGGCGAGCGCCGCGGCCGGGAGGCGAGAGTGCTCACCGGAGTCGGCCGGATCTCTTCGCCGGTGCGGTGGAGGGAAGGAGAGGGCGGGGTCGCCGACGAGCGGGGCCGGGCGGGCGTCGGGCGGTGGGGGCCACCGTCAGTGAGACGGGGAGGGCATGGGGGGCGAGGCCTGGAGCGGTGGGCGGAAAGGCGTATATATATGCCCATGTGCTGCTGCTTAACCCCGCGGCGGGGTGTTCAAGTGCCAAATGGCTCGCCGAGTTACCTTTAACCTTTTTTTACACTTTTACTGTTACCTCGGTGACCATGCTTAATCCTACTGTTTGTTATCTCGAAATCAGCGGATTTGTTTAAAAAATAAAAATTGGCACCTTCCCATTGGACGCCTCCTGAGTCCTGCCTCGCATTTCGAGATAAAAAAATGGGATTAACCCTCCCGTTGGTTGAACCCGGACGGTGTCTATTGGCGCGCTGTAAGAGCCAGGCATGACCATCCGCAACATCCGTAAATCTAAAATGCAAATATTATTCCGTGACGAGAGAAATGGGAGAATCTTAAATGAAATAGACGCACTGGCGCGCACGTACACGGATGGATCCAGCAGCTGACCACATCGCAGAGCTTGTACTTGGGCTCGCCATCTCTCTCCCTTTTTTTTCTGTTGTTATAATGGAATGTTTTTTTCACAGTGTACGTACTTGCCTCTGGTCTCTCGGATTCAGGGCGTGGAGGTGGAGTGGAGTGGAGGGGGGTGGCCGGGTGGGGGGCGCCCCGGGCGGAAAAGAATCTCCAAAGTGGTGATGACCGAAAGCCACGGCGTGTAGGCCATGCACGACTATTTACCCCACGTTGAAACGCGACAGAAATGAAAAGCGACAACGCATTGCCCATCGACCTTCCTTCTGCGTGTGTTTTTTTCCTTCCCCTAGCAGCATTATTGATATTATCTTCTCCAATAATAATGTGGGACGCATAATCAAAGGTGATTTGACCGGAGAGAGAGTTATATAGGCGGTGTTCACTTCCAGAAACGTGAATTTGAATGAAAATGTCACATCGAACATTATAGCGTATTGTAACACTTTTTTGTTTGTTTGTGGTAATCATTGTCTTATCACGACCTAACTAGACTCAAAAGATTCATCTCGTTGTGTACATCAAAACCATGTACTTAGTTTTTTATTTACCTACATTTAATGCTCCATGCATAAGGAGAAAGATTTGATGTGACAGTGAATAGTACGTTTAGAGAGAGAAAATTGGGGGAAGTTTTGGATTTGAAGGTAAGTGAACACTGCCAAACAGTGAGGGCGCTTGTATTTTATCGCTCTGTATAAGTAAATAAATTATATATTGAGTATTGTATTTACAAACATGCCACTGTATTTTTGGAGGGCACTAGTTTGCTCCCACCCATCCATCCATGCCAGTTGCCAGTGCCACTCATATTCCAATCAGGTGCCAGGCTGTCAGTTGCGGATAAGGACTGCTGTCTTGTCAATCCGGTAAAGTTACCGCCCCGGTAAACGGGAAAGCGGCCTGTTTAGGGCATCCCAACCCTCCATGTCATTTGATGTCCATAAAATTAATTAGGGTGCCAACTAGGCAAAAATCTGATGTGGCAACGAAGTTATTGCAGAGAGAGATGAAAAATCGAGGAAACCGGGTCGCATGCACGACCCGGTGTCGGCGAGACGGTAGAAACAATCCGGTTCGGCGTTGGGCAGGCCTCGTCGTTTCTTCCCCCGGTGATTTCCTCCCTTCTGGATCTCGTGCGTCCATCTCCCCGCCGCCATGCCCTTCGCACGCAGCAGCACTCCCGCGCCTCCCTTTCCCCCGCCCTTCCTCTCGGCGGCGAAGTTCTCCGCCTCCTGTTTATCTCCCCGACGAGGCAGCAATCCACCCCTTTGACAACAATGGTTCGGCCACAATCAAAGCAGCAGCCATCTCGATCCAATCGGATCTCAAGCAAATCGACCGCTGGTGCTCCAGCCGGCAGCGGTGAATCAGCCATCGGTGGTGCTCCCAGGCCCCAGCCATCGTTGGTGCTCCAAGCCCCCATGTTCCAGCCTTTGGACTGGTCTTTGGTGGTGAGCCGGTAATTCTCCAGGAGTTTTTTCAAGTAATGGTGCTCCAGCCGCAGGTGGTCTTCCTTCCGTTGGTGCTCATGCCGCAAGGTTCTTCTTGCAGTATTATTGCCATCATTTTTCAGAAGCAGTGAAAAATATGAATGATATAATTTGCCCCTATTCTTTCAATCTTTAGTGTGATTGTTAACTTTTCAGGATGTATAAACAAAGTGCTTACATGAATATACTACAGTCATATCTGTTTTATGTTCTTTGTATTTCTTCGCAATGAAGATTTTTTTTTAAGTCTCGGCGATGCACATTCTGTGTGTAACGATGACTACAAAACAAATGCCATAGCTGATCCTTGTACATGTGTGAAGGTAATTAATGTTTCTTGGCCATGGAAACTGCTATAGACATTGGGCGTTGGACAAGGTAGTGTCTAGTTCATATTTATTGTTCTCTTATTTTTTGGACATCACCCATGGACATCATGGATTGGGATTGCCCTTAGTGTTTACCTTGACGACGTCGTCCGCCCCAGCGCCTAATCCGATAACATTTGTTTAATTAATTACCGGGCGGCGGTCAAAGGAGGAGGAGCAGTCGCCGCGGGACGTGACAGGGGGGCTGGCTCGCAAGTGGCCGTCGACTGTTGGCGGAGCAGTAAGCTTTTGCGCTAGTTTAGGCCAGTGTCAGTGGAGGTTTTATGAGAGTTTCATGATATTAAATGTGCTGATGTGGCAGAGGAGAGAGAGGGAAGAGTTTCATGTGATGTGAGAGGAGTTCCATCATCATAAAACTCATTTGGCACGGTTTCATAAATTTTGGTCTAGGTAACCGTGTGATGAAATCGTGCACCGAGACTGGCCTTAACGAAGCGGCCACGTTTGATTTGTGAGCGTTTGACCCCGCCGGCCGGCCCCTGGCCGGGTGAAAGTTACAGCGGGGGTGGCCGGCCGGCTGGGCCGGCGGCAGCGTTTGACCCTCCGGGATTTCTGTACTTTTCTTTCTCTGGTGGGCGAGGCGAGACGGCGAGTGGTGCGCTTCGATGATGTCAGGCAGGGGAGGCTGCTGGTGGTGGTGTACAAGGCCCGGCCGGGCAGAGAGAAAAAGGCCGTATGCCCTGGCCGGATCGTTCACGTCAACAGCGTGGGGTTTGTTCCTTTCGTGACACACCGGTAGGCCTCCACCATCCACGCACTGTGCTGGAAAGTCGAAACGCACCTGTCGATCGATCGCGAACTAACCCATCATCGATCGGGTCGCCGCTGACTGTTAGCCACGTTTCTTTCGTATAGAAGAAAGAACAAGGGGGAGTCATTACTCAGTCATGCATGCATGGATTCGATCGATACATCCACAGGGTTTTCATTCATTCAGTCATTGCACAGCACGGCCGACGGACGGCCGCGGATTGGAACGGGGTGAAATATATCCATCCGGACGAGACGACGGATGGATGGAACTGACGTTATGTGCGCTGTGTGGCCATATCGATCGAGGCCGTCGACGATACGATGCATCCATCAGCCGCGACCTGTCTCGTCGCGTGAGGAGTGAGCGAGAACCCCCCCTCACCCACCGACCCGGCGCGCTTATTGCTAGCGTGCTGTACGTGCGGTGCGGGTGGTGAGGAAGGCGCTGAGGGCACACGCCACGAGCCAACCAAACCGAAAAGCCCTCGCCATCCTCCGCTCCGACCGATGGATGGATCGATCTGGCAGTGCTAGTGCCAGAGCGCGACGCGGGTACACAGCTAGCGCAGCGCGCACTGTTGCGTGGAAATGCGCAGATCTGGTTGCCGCGAATGGGAAGCCCGGGAGAGTGCGCAACTTGCCCGTGGCTCCCGCCGCCGCGGCCGCGGCCGGCCGGCCCCAGCCAGCCAGCCGGCCACGACCCACTCACCTCGATCTCCTCTCTCTCCTGCCGTTCCATTCCTCTCTCATCTCTGAGCCGCGCGTTACCTGCAAATCCCGCATGCATGTGGTATGGGAGGAGTAGTGCAGCTAGGCGGTGTAAGCGAGTAATAACCTGTCTCTTATACACATCTAGATGTGTATAAGAGACAGGGCCGGCCCCAGCCAGCCAGCCGGCCACGACCCACTCACCTCGATCTCCTCTCTCTCCTGCCGTTCCATTCCTCTCTCATCTCTGAGCCGCGCGTTACCTGCAAATCCCGCATGCATGTGTGAGGAAGGAAGGAATGCATGGTCAGGGAAAGCCAGGCGCGGCTTTACGGCCCGGTTGGGGCTCAAATCAGCCTAGCTGCTGAATCAGCTCGGTAGCTATCATAGCTGGTACGTACTACTGCTTGAGCAAGGGAAGAAGAGGCTTCATCAGTACGCGTCTCTGCGTGCAGTGCTGACCGGGCCGCTGTGTGCTTGATGGAATGAAAGGGGGCAGAGACGACTGAGGCAGGCCGCAGGCAGGCATATCACGTCGCGTCTAGAAGAAAGCCGCCAGCCAGCCAGCTACACAGATACCGGCGGCAGGCAGAGGCTGCGATGCATGCATGGTGGAGGCGCCATGTGACGTGCCATAATGAAGATTTAAGGGCCCCCTGACACGGCTCGATCGCTAACCACTGATAAAGCACGGTGGTGAGGCCGGCCTTGGTGTACTTGGGTAGTGGTACTGCATGCCGTTTTTTCCTGAGTGAGGAGCGAGGACGCATCAAATACGTGTGCTGTACTGTACCCGGGTACTCCGGCCTCTCCCATGCGGCACGTACCTAACTTTTCCGTCGCGCGGACGCCTGCCATAACTTGTGGACTCTCTCTTCTATAGTACTCGATCTGTTACCTTAGGCCTCCAGATCTGAATGAACAACCATCCCGTGTAATCCTCCCTTTGGGCTTTGCACATTGCAGTGGATCGAGTACTAGCAGGCAGTCTAGCGGTACAGGGGCAGATCGAAGAGAGACCGGAGCACTGCACCAAATGGCAGTAGTACGTACGTAGTGGTGGCTCATCTTCATCTCATGGGACGGCGAGCCTTTTTTTTTTACAATGCGGTTGCGGCGCCGGTGCGGTGCCTGTGCGCGGCGGCGGCTGCGACGGGCGGTAGGGGTGCGGATACCACAAGTGGAAAAAAGCAAGGGTGCGTCCAAATGGAATGGAATTGTTCCATCACATGATGCTCACATGCGCGCCTTGTCTTTGATGGCGATGATGGTGGAGGCGTTGCTGGTGGCGGTGACAGCGCCGGCCCTGGGCCCCCGGCCTCCTCCTCCTCCTGCTGATTGGTGGGTAGCAGATCCATCCATCCACCCACCACCACTTCTCCCTCCCCTCGCTTTCCTTCCGTGGCGCGCGGCCGGGGCCCCGGCCCCCACCGGGTCTTTCTGGGTGTTTTGGCCGCGCGCGTTGTAACGGGAAAGCGGGTACAGTACCCTGTGTCCCGTCCGAGGAGTATACACACATACAGATACGCCTGCACTGCTACTCCACGGTTACGTCTCGCCGTCTAGCCTTTTCAATGAGAGGAGGAAAAGGGTGGAGGAGGGTACTACGTGCTGCGTACAGGTGCGGCCCGGCGGTACTCCGTCCGTCCGCTGGGAACAAAACACCAGCGGATGCATGCTGCCCCTCCTCGATCAAGCCATGCATGCACTGCTACTGCTAGTCTAACAGTGAGATCGAGTGGCCACTGCTCGCTCAGTCCCTCTCTGCAGTCTGCTCGCGGGAAACTCAGCCAGCCCCTAGCTTGTCTCCGAGATTCCATCTAGATGGTTTAGCGGCGGGTAGTACTGGTGTTACTGTTGGTTTATATATACGTACTACACAAAGTGGACTAGCTAGCAGTACGTGTGGATGCATGCAAAACCTTTCACGGGGCGCATGTGGTGAAACAGCGCGCCAGGAAGGCGTCGTCTTCTACCTGCGCCGTGTGCGTGAAGAGAGAGAGAGGGCCGGATGGATGACGAGCTCGTGTCGCCTCTCGCACGAGAGAGAGAGAGAGAGAGAGAGAGAGAGAGAGAGAGAGAGAGAGAGAGAGAGAGAGAGAGAGAGAGAGAGAGAGAGAGAGAGAGAGAGAGAGAGAGAGAGAGAGAGAGAGAGAGAGAGAGAGAGAGAGAGAGAGAGAGAGAGAGAGAGAGAGAGAGAGAGAGAGAGAGAGAGAGAGAGAGAGAGAGAGAGAGAGAGAGAGAGAGAGAGAGAGAGAGAGAGAGAGAGAGAGAGAGAGAGAGAGAGAGAGAGAGAGAGAGAGAGAGAGAGAGAGAGAGAGAGAGAGAGAGAGAGAGAGAGAGAGAGAGAGAGAGAGAGAGAGAGAGAGAGAGAGAGAGAGAGAGAGAGAGAGAGAGAGAGAGAGAGAGAGAGAGAGAGAGAGAGAGAGAGAGAGAGAGAGAGAGAGAGAGAGAGAGAGAGAGAGAGAGAGAGAGAGAGAGAGAGAGAGAGAGAGAGAGAGAGAGAGAGAGAGAGAGAGAGAGAGAGAGAGAGAGAGAGAGAGAGAGAGAGAGAGAGAGAGAGAGAGAGAGAGAGAGAGAGAATTGAAGCAGCAGGGAGGTGGAAGCAAGGAAACGGAAAGGGTGCTGGGCAGGGCCAGGAGGTGGTGCGTGGCCTTAACTCGTGTAGGTGCGCGAGGCGGCGGTGGTGGTGGCCGATCCACGCTAATAATCCCGCCCATGTGACCCTTGCCAGTGGCAGGTCGCGCTTAATTATTCACGGCCCCATGCCGTTCCGTAGGCGTAGGAGACGAGAGCGGCGGGGCCCCGTCGCTGCCTTTTCCTCTCTTCTCACAAGTCTATCTCCTCTCGTCTGTCTGCTGCATGCCTTCGTCCCGGCGGCCTAGCAAGCAGCAACTGCAACAACCGCATTGCAGCACGAATCTTGCCACCGCATCCGCATCCGCATGAGGCGAGCCAACGCCAACGCCAAGCTGCTGCTGCGTCGCCGCCTCATCTCATCTCATCCCATCCCATCACCTTTAATAATGCCGGTTACTGTAGGCGCCTTACTATAATACATTATCTACGTGCAGATGATGCTTTCCCAAGCAACCGAAACCGTTAACAGGGCACTCATGGATACCTTTTCCGCAGGCCGGCCGGCCGCCCCGCCCCGCCCGCTATCAGGCTTTACTAATTAATTGAGGAACTGATGGGGGTGCTTGCCTTGCTTCGTCGCCTTTCTTCTTCGTTCTCGGATCCGCTCCAACGACCACCGAGACGGCGTATTATAATGCCTGCACTGTAGAGCCGAGAAAGAAAAGGATCTCAATGAAACCCCCTGATCCTGAGAGAGGAGGTGATCTAGCAGCAAAGATTCGGCGTTTGGTCGCCGCCATTAACCCAACCTAGAGAGAGAGAGAGAGAGAGAGAGAGAGAGAGAGAGAGAGAGAGAGAGAGAGAGAGAGAGAGAGAGAGAGAGAGAGAGAGAGAGAGAGAGAGAGAGAGAGAGAGAGAGAGAGAGAGAGAGAGAGAGAGAGAGAGAGAGAGAGAGAGAGAGAGAGAGAGAGAGAGAGAGAGAGAGAGAGAGAGAGAGAGAGAGAGAGAGAGAGAGAGAGAGAGAGAGAGAGAGAGAGAGAGAGAGAGAGAGAGAGAGAGAGAGAGAGAGAGAGAGAGAGAGAGAGAGAGAGAGAGAGAGAGAGAGAGAGAGAGAGAGAGAGAGAGAGAGAGAGAGAGAGAGAGAGAGAGAGAGAGAGAGAGAGAGAGAGAGAGAGAGAGAGAGAGAGAGAGAGAGAGAGAGAGAGAGAGAGAGAGAGAGAGAGAGAGAGAGAGAGAGAGAGAGAGAGAGAGAGAGAGAGAGAGAGAGAGAGAGAGAGAGAGAGAGAGAGAGAGAGAGAGAGAGAGAGAGAGAGAGAGAGAGAGAGAGAGAGAGAGAGAGAGAGAGAGAGAGAGAGAGAGAGAGAGAGAGAGAGAGAGAGAGAGAGAGAGAGAGAGAGAGAGAGAGAGAGAGAGAGAGAGAGAGAGAGAGAGAGAGAGAGAGAGAGAGAGAGAGAGAGAGAGAGAGAGAGAGAGAGAGAGAGAGAGAGAGAGAGAGAGAGAGAGAGAGAGAGAGAGAGAGAGAGAGAGAGAGAGAGAGAGAGAGAGAGAGAGAGAGAGAGAGAGAGAGAGAGAGAGAGAGAGAGAGAGAGAGAGAGAGAGAGAGAGAGAGAGAGAGAGAGAGAGAGAGAGAGAGAGAGAGAGAGAGAGAGAGAGAGAGAGAGAGAGAGAGAGAGAGAGAGAGAGAGAGAGAGAGAGAGAGAGAGAGAGAGAGAGAGAGAGAGAGAGAGAGAGAGAGAGAGAGAGAGAGAGAGAGAGAGAGAGAGAGAGAGAGAGAGAGAGAGAGAGAGAGAGAGAGAGAGAGCACGAGAGAGAGAGAGAGAGAGAGAGAGAGAGAGAGAGAGAGAGAGAGAGAGAGAGAGAGAGAGAGAGAGAGAGAGAGAGAGAGAGAGAGAGAGAGAGAGAGAGAGAGAGAGAGAGAGAGAGAGAGAGAGAGAGAGAGAGAGAGAGAGAGAGAGAGAGAGAGAGAGAGAGAGAGAGAGAGAGAGAGAGAGAGAGAGAGAGAGAGAGAGAGAGAGAGAGAGAGAGAGAGAGAGAGAGAGAGAGAGAGAGAGAGAGAGAGAGAGAGAGAGAGAGAGAGAGAGAGAGAGAGAGAGAGAGAGAGAGAGAGAGAGAGAGAGAGAGAGAGAGAGAGAGAGAGAGAGAGAGAGAGAGAGAGAGAGAGAGAGAGAATTGAAGCAGCAGGGAGGTGTGAGGCAGGCGGCGAAGCAAGGAAACGGAAAGGGGGCTGGGGCAGGGCCAGGTGGTGGCGCGTGGCCTTAACTCGTGTAGGTGCGCGAGGCGGGGGTGGTGGCGGTGGCGGGCAGCGGTGGTGGTGGCCGGCCGGCCGATCCACGTTAATAATCCCGCCCATGTGACCCTTGCCAGTGGCAGGTCGCGCTTAATTATTCACGGCTCCATGCGTTCCGTAGCCGTAGGAGACGAGAGAGAGCGGCGGGGCCCCGTCGCTGCCCTGCCTTTTCCTCTCTTCTCGTCTCACTTCCTTTCGCCTGTGTGCTGCCTTCGTCCCGGCGAATAGCAACTGCAACAACCGCATTGCAGCACGAATCCTGCTGTGCTTGCCACCGCATCCGCATCCAAATGAGGGGACGAGCCAGCCAACGCCAAGCTTCTGCTGCTGCTGCGTCGTCGCCTCATCTCATCTAATCCCATCGCCTTTAATAATGCCGGTTACTGTAGGCGCCTTACTATAATACATTATCTACGTGCAGATGACGCTTTCCCAAGCAACCGAAACCGTTAACAGGGCACTCGATCATGGATACCTTTTCCGCCGTCCGCCCCGCCCGCTATCAGGCTTTACTAATTAATTGGGAGAACTGATGGGGTGCTTGCCTTGCTTCGTCGCCTTTCTTCTTCGTTCTCGGATCCGCTCCAACGACCACCGAGACGGCGTATTATAATGCCTGCACTGTAGAGCCGAGAAAGAAAAGGATCTCTATGAAACCCCCTGATCCTGAGAGATGAGGTGATCTAGCAGCAAAGATTCGGCGTTTGGTCGCCGCCATTAACCCAACCTGCTATCTAGACCGGCCACTGTTTGCGTGCTATTCTTTTTTTTTTACCACGCCATGTGCTGCTGTTACCGCACAGTGCCGTACAGGAAAGGAGCTTGGCTCGATTTGTGGTAAAACAAAGATTCCCGCATTAAAAAGCTAAACAGAAAGGTGCCCAAATTGTGAGCAGGACGAGTGGCAGTGCTGGATGGATAGGATATTTCATACAGGAAAAGTTTAGCTGGATTGTGCTCGTCAAGAAGGGTACATTGGTCTGGTATGTTGGGCGCCTTCCTGGAGACCACTGCTAGGGTAGGGAAACCAGGGAAGAAGGTAGGTTACTCTCCATGCAGATCTACCAATAAGCATCATGATAAGTACTACTAGTAGTTGCCACATGCTTCTACTTTAAGTTGTGTCTTTGGGTACCCCTTGCTCACTACCTAAGTTTGTCAACCCTGATGCAGACACTTAAATGCTGCACACAAGCCAACACCGGCAGCATCATAACTACAGCTTATTAAAAAAAAAAAGGCAGTGTGTCGCAAAAACATTCTGATCCATCGCCTCTCTGGTTCGGTATCTGCGGTTGGCAGACCAAGCATGCACACATATCACTGAGAATTACAAAATGCCATCGAACGTGTCAGTATGTTAGCGTGATCAGCTTGGAATGAAATGTACAGGCCCTTACATTTTCAGTGCACTGAGGGTAGCTTCGCCATTGGCATCTGGCGCTGTTGTTGCAGGCGGGTGTCTCAAACAAAATCTGCTCCATGCCTGCAGCAGCAGATGAGCTAAAAGGCTACCACTGGTTGCTAGTAGTACTCACAGTCTAAGACCACTGCAGGTTCAGTTCTTGGGTTTCTTTGGGACTGGCGGAGGCAAGCTTCCAGGCTTGGCACTTCGTTTGATGCCCAGAAAATGTTCCACCTGCAAAAGGAACCAGTCAGTAGCAGAAAATATTGGATTGCCCATCATCTAATAAACAATCAAATTACACAAGACAACAGGGAATATCACATGTCAACCTTTTTGTCCCCAAGCATGGGCGTCAGGCTCCCAGGTTGCTCTTTCTCCACTGAAGCAAAGCCGCTAGTGTCACTTGCTTGACTGAAATAACAAACAGAAACTAGATTAGCCACCTCATTGGGAAAACTTGGAGGATATTACTCAAAACATCAGACAAAGTTAGCAAGCCACTTCAATACAAAAGAGCGGTATCACTTAATTACCCATGCAAGCCATTTAATCAGATAATACAATAGGTGCTTCACGATCAACTTGTGACCCCTCCAATTCAATTTCTAGATCCAAGAGGGTTACTAACGAAGCGTTTGGTTTGTGGATCCAGTTCATTCAGCATGAGCTGGTCCAGCATGCAATGAGATTTGAGTTCATGCAGCGTTTTTCTAGGAACCCTGTTGTTGGATTGTGGGAGTGATGCTAGAATGCATTCGTGACAAACGACTTGAACTCGTGATGCAAAACAAATAGCGTGGTTAGCTTCGGTTTCTGGATCTGATAATTCCGGACGGTGCCATCCGGCAGACCAAACACATCGGAAAAGATTGGCCCATAGGACCAGTACGTTCAAAAAAGATATATAAGTTTAAATCACTCAAAATCTTTTTCATCGGTCTGCATGTTTGCACTGGAAGCTACCGTGTTCTAGCATCAAACACCCAAATATGGGCATGCACTTGATGCTCACTCAAGATTAAAAACCAGCATAAATTATCACAGAAATTTTTCAAAATGATCAAGATTTTAACCAAAAAGAGAAATTAGTAAAGATGTCCTGTGTGGTACAAATCCTCAGGGAGTAAAATTTGTGGTAAATGCATATTCAAAACAACTAAGATTCGTAGCATGAACAGAGGCAGCTGAAATACAGGAACCAACAACAGTAACACGTAGTCTCCCACACAAGCTGTTTAATGAGATAATAGGTGCTTCATATTTGGATCAACCTGGGACCCCTCAGATTCAATTTATAAATCCAAGAGGATTACTAAGGATTGATCCATATGGCCATTAGGTAACCAAAGATAAATTTAAATCACTCAAAACCTTTTTTCAATGATCTGCATGTTTGCATTTGAAATAAATTTAAATCACTCGAAACCTTTTATGGTCTGCATTGGAAGCTACCATGTTCTATCATTAAACACCAAAATATGGGTGTTCACTTGATGCTCACTAGGGATTAAAGCCAGCATAAATGATCACAGGACCTTTTCAAAATTACGGCTCAAGATTAAACCAAAAAAGGATAATAAATTAGTAAAGAAACAACTGTGTGCTACACAATAATACAAACTCTCAGGGATTAATATTTGTGGTAAATGCATACATTCAAAACAATTAGACAGCTTACTAGCATCAACAGAAACAACTAAAACACAAGAACGACAGAGTTAGAAGTATGATGCGAGCATCAGCATACCTTGTTTTTGCATTGCCACTTAAAATGAGGTATGGTGTTTGGTTGCGAGCTTGGGCCTCTCTCATCTTTTCTGCGGCCATTAAAGGTGTGTCAGAAGATTTCATCCGCTTGGTTTTCAACTCATCCTGGTACTTTTTCTGGCGTTTTTCCTGTTTCATTTTTCCTGGACCCTTGCCATGGAATTTGTGTGAAAGATCCCTGAATGCTTCCTTAGGTGTCATCTGAGGGGGGAAAACAATAGTTCAGTTAAAACATTGTCATTTTTCACATCTGTTATTCCAGGCATAAAATAAATTGCAGCAAAAGAATTGATCTATGTTGATGAAAACAAGATAGCACTAAGAATCTAGGTAAGGAAGGCATATTCTTGCAAAAATCATCAAAGAAAGCAAATGCAGTTCAGTAAACTAATGCATATTCATGGGAGGCCTAGCGGGGAAGTTGGAACTGAAAAGGATGGCTGGGTACTTACCACTCGGCCAAATTCATCCATTCTTTCAATACGAATATCTTTAGGTCCATCCTCGACACCTACAAGCTTGCTCTTTTTCTTGTCTGTAGTCCTGCCTCCCCAATCTGTACCCTCATTGAGGCTTCCTCGCTCTTTAAGAATCTTCAAAGCACCAGCCAAACCCTTGCCTACTGCAACTTCATGTATAACCTCATCTGGTTTGACTTCTTCCTCGTCAACCTTTACTGTTTTTTCAGTGTGAACATCCTCTTCCATTGCTGCCAACCCATCTGTGTCATCTTTGACAAGATTATCTGAAGGCATGGCATCATCATCGTCATCCATATACACATCATTATCTTCTGACTTGCGTGTTTCTGGTAAAAGAAAAGAAGAGTTGTCAATATGTAAACAGATTACTTGTGAAATCCGTAACATATTTTTAAAATTTATATGGAAAATAGTCCCATCAGGTTACCTTGATTCAGTTGTAATCCCCACACAAACTCTTCCATCTCTGTGATGACAACCTTATTTTGCTGTGAATCCCCTTCTGTAGTATTTGTATCATCTTGGCCCTTGGAAGCAGCAGCCAGTTCAACTACGGCCAGAGGACCAGCAGCCTCTTCCTGCTTCCTTAGGGCTAACTTTCTTGCTTGCTCCAGGGACTTCTGCAGATCTTCGTAGTCGTCACCGAAAACAAGTTCTTCTTCTTCGACTGGTTTAGCATGCGTGATTTTCTCTGGACGCAATGCTCTCGATGCCTCTTCAGCCTTCGCAATGGCAGCTTCATATGCACTGCTTCGCTTTTCAGCATCAGCTTTCTGCTCTTCCTCCCGTGCAGATTGTCTCCTACCATCCTTCCTGGACCCAAGATCACCTGCCCCCAATCCTGAAGCAATCGCTTCAGCTTCAAGCGCATCCAGGTCTAGCTTCCCCTTCTTCCTAAGGGATTTCTTTTTCTTTGGTTTTTTAAACTGAAGCATTTCATCAGGGGTAAAATAGTCTGTTGACGTCTTCGTGGTGGAAGTAAGATCTTCTGTCTTTTTCTGGACATGACCACCTTCAATCCTTTTCCGGAGCTGGCAACATAAAAAATTAGTCAGTTAGTCCATGTGAAGCGGAAAATGCCACTGGCTGCACATCATTGTCTATGGGGCAAAAAATAATTACCTCTTCTAACTTCTTTTCTGCTTCACCGGTGAAACGCCCACCTTCATCTAGTGTCACTCCCTGATAAGGTAAAGACAAAACAATTACAGAAATATCCAGGAAACGCAAGAAATGAAGTTAAAAAACATGTTTACCTCATCTTCCATTGGGTCATCATAATGTGAGAGTATTGATTTCTTTAACGATGAATCCTCATTGAACCTATACACAGCCAGTAACGTGGAAATTAGGGGAAACAAGATCGACTAGATGTAGCAACAACCATGCTATGTGCGTAGTGAACTTACTTGTCATCATAAGTTCCTTTCTTCTTTGAAGCCTTATAGGCTTCATCTCTTTGTTTCTGCTCACCGATCTCAATGTTCTCAAGCATATCAGCATCTACAAATTATTGTATTGAGTTAGACAATGTGAGCAGACTGCGAACAGATAGGTAAACAGGAAAATAAAAAGGGAAACAGGACCCATTACCTTCATTGATATCCCCATCGGCAAGAATACTCTGATCTTTGAGTGTCATCACAACAGCACCACCTTCCAATACCTTATCAAGTCCATGAAGAACCTTGACACCAGATAAGTGGTCTGTAATTCCCAAAACAGGAAACAACAAAATGTGTTACATTACATGATGAATTGAATATTAAACCAAAAAATGTAGCATTTGGCCAGCTACTAGTGGTTCCCATAAACATATCTTTCTAGATATAAAGGATTTACATATCACTACCTCCAACTTCTTTATCTTCTTCTTCCTCATCGTCATCGTCGCCATTTTCTGCCAAGATATTATCCTGAAATCAAAACGAACGAAGGTTACTGAAGAATACATAACTTATGACAGTATATCCAAAAACAATCGGGAATAATTACCTGTTCCTCCAATGCTCGGGCAAGACGTAATGCTTTCTCCTTTTCAGCTTGCCTTTTCTCATCAAGTTTACGACTCTTTCCCACCCATGACAATATCTCAGAAGCCCCATCGTCACCATCCAGTATTCCTCCTCCCTTCCTGTCCTTCAATCTTTCTTCCTTTGCCCTATAAAGGAAATAACCTGATTTAGAAAATATTTGCATGTTCCATTGCTTAATAGAAAGATTTGACAGCAAGAGGAAACATTATAACTCTAGGATGTTAGCATTGAAGCAGGCTCCATTGTAATGAACAAAGACCGAGACGTGCAAATTTATGATATATTTAGCTGTACTTTGTTGACAAGTAAACTCAAATCATTATATGAATAGCATTTTTTTTGAGCAATTGTGGATAGCACTGCAGAGCAGCAAATTAGAATGCAGGCAACATATCTGATACTGTAAATAGAAACAAGATGTTTACCTCATCTTCCATTGGGTCATCAATACTCT
>OAMR01000410.1:24039-37961 GCA_900205405.1 Echinochloa crus-galli | reverse complement strand
TTGGCATCTGGCGCTGTTGTTGCAGGCGGGTGTCTCAAAACAAAATCTGTTCCATGCCTGCAGCAGCAGATGAGCTAAAAGGCTACCACTGGTTGCTAGTAGTACTCACAGTCTAAGACCACTGCAGGTTCAGTTCTTCGGTTTCTTTGGGACTGGCGGAGGCAAGCTTCCAGGCTTGGCACTTCGTTTGATGCCCAGAAAATGTTCCACCTGCAAAAGGAATCAGGAATGTCATTAGCAGAACTCCCAATATTGGATTGACTATCATCTAATAAACAATCAAATTACACAAGACAACAGGGAATGTCGCATGCCAACCTTTTTGTCCCCAAGCATGGGCGTCAGGCTCCCAGGTTGCTCTTTCTCCACGGAAGCAAAGCCGCTAGTGTCACTTGCTTGACTGAAATAACAAACAGAAACTATATTAGCCACCTCATAGGGAAAACTCGGAGGATATTACTCAAAACATCACACCAAGTTAGCTAGGCACTTCAATACAAAAGAGCGGCATTAGTAGCTTACCAGCATCAACAGAAACAACCAAAAACAAGAACGACAGAGTTAGAAGTGTGATGCAAGCATCAGCGTACCTTGTTTTTGCATTGCCACTTAAAATGAGGTATGGTGTTTGGTTGCGAGCTTGGGCCTCTCTCATCTTTTCTGCGGCCATTAAAGGTGTGTCAGAAGATTTCATCCGCTTGGTTTTCAACTCATCCTGGTACTTTTTCTGGCGCTTTTCCTGTTTCATTTTTCCTGGACCCTTGCCATGGAATTTGTGTGAAAGATCCCTGAATGCCTCCTTAGGTGTCATCTGAGGGGGGGGACAACAGTTCAGTTAAAACATTGTCATTTTTCACATCTCTTATTCCAGGCATAAAATAAATTGCAGCAAAAGCATTGATCTATGTTGATGAAAACAAGATAGCACTAAGAATCTAGGTAAGGAAGGCATATTCTTGCAAAAATCATCAAAGAAAGCAAATGCAGTTCAGTGAAGTAATGCATATTCATGGGAGGCCTAGTGGGGAAGTCGGAACTGAAAGGATGGCTGAGTACTTACCACTCGGCCAAATTCGTCCATTCTTTCAATACGAATATCTTTAGGTCCATCCTCGACACCTACAAGCTTGCTCTTTTTCTTGTCTGTAGTCCTGCCTCCCCAATCTGTACCCTCATTGAGGCTTCCTCGCTCTTTAAGAATCTTCAAAGCACCAGCCAAACCCTTGCCTACTGCAACTTCATGTATAACCTCATCTGGTTTGACTTCTTCCTCGTCAACCTTTACTGTTTTTTCAGTGTGAACATCCTCTTCCATTGCTGCCAACCCATCTGTGTCATCTTTGACAAGATTATCTGAAGGCATGGCATCATCATCGTCATCCATATACACATCATTATCTTCTGACTTGCGTGTTTCTGGTAAAAGAAAAGATTAGTTGTCAATATGTTAGAACAGATTACTTGTGAAATCCGTAACATATTTTTAAAATTTATATGGAAAATAGTCCCACCAGGTTACCTTGATTCAGTTGTAATCCCCACACAAACTCTTCCATCTCTGTGATGACAACCTTATTCTGCTGTGAATCCTCTTCTGTAGTATTTGTATCATCTTGGCCCTTGGCTGCAGTAGCCAGTTCAACTACGGCCAGGGGACCAGCAGCTTCTTCCTGCTTCTTTAGGGCTAACTTTCTTGCTTGCTCCAGGGATTTCTGCAGATCTTCGTAGTCGTCACCGAAAACAAGTTCTTCTTCTTCGGCTGGTTTAGCACGGGTGATTTTCTCTGGACGCAATGCTCTCGATGCCTCTTCAGCCTTCGCAATGGCAGCTTCATATGCACTGCTTCGCTTTTCAGCATCAGCTTTCTGCTCTTCCTCCCGTGCAGATTGTCTCCTACCATCCTTCCTGGACCCAAGATCAGCTGCCCCCAATCCTGAAGCAATCGCTTCAGCTTCAAGCGCATCCAGGTCTAGCTTCCCCTTCTTCCTAAGGGATTTCTTTTTCTTTGGTTTTTTAAACTGAAGCATTTCATCAGGGGTAAAATAGTCTGTTGACGTCTTCGTGGTGGAAGTAAGATCTTCTGTCTTTTTATGGACATGACCACCTTCAATCCTTTTCCGGAGCTGGCAACATAATAAATTAGTCAGTTAGTCCATATGGAGCGGAAAATGCCACTGGCTGCACATCATGGTTTATGGGGCAAAAAATAATTACCTCTTCTAACTTCTTTTCTGCTTCACCGGTGAAACACCCACCTTCATCTAGTGTCACTCCCTGATAAGTTAAAGACAAAACAATTAGAGAAATATCCAGGAAATGCAAGAAATGAAGTTAAAAAACATGTTTACCTCATCTTCCATTGGGTCGTCATACTGTGAGAGCATTGATTTCTTTGACGATGAATCCTCATTGAACCTACACACAACCAGTAAAGTGGAAATTAGGGGAAACAAGATCGACTAGACGTAGCAACAACCATGCTATGTGCATAGTGAACTTACTTGTCATCATAAGTTCCTTTCTTCTTTGAAGCCTTATAGGCTTCATCTCTTTGTTTCTGCTCACCGATCTCAATGTTCTCAAGCATATCAGCATCTACAAATCATTGTATTGAGTTAGACAATATGAGCAGACTGAGAACAGATAGGTAAACAGGAAAATAAAAAGGGAAACAGGACCCATTACCTTCATTGATATCCCCATCGGCAAGAATACTCTGATCTTTGAGTGTCATCACAACAGCACCACCTTCCAATACCTTATCAAGTCCATGAAGGACCTTGACACCAGATAAGTGGTCTGTTTTTTCCAAAACAGGAAACAACAAAATGTGTCACATTACATGTTAAAAGCAAACTAATGAATTAAATATTAAATAAAAAATGTAGCATTTGGCCAGCTATAAAGGATTTGCATATCACTACCTCCAACCTGTTTATCTTCTTCTTCCTCATCGTCGTCGTCGCCATTTTCTGCCAAGATATTATCCTGAAATCAAAACGATCGAAGGTTATCGAAGAATACATAACTTATGACACTATCCAAAAACAATTGGGAATAATTACCTGTTCCTCCAATGCCCGGGCAAGACGTAATGCTTTCTCCTTTTCAGCTTGCCTTTTCTCATCAAGTTTACGACTCTTTCCCACCCATGATAATATCTCAGAAGCCCCATCGTCACCATCCAGTATTCCTCCTTCCTTCCTGTCCTTCAATCTTTCTTCCTTTGCCCTATAAAGGAAATAACCTGATTTAGAAAATATTTGCATGTTCCATTGCTTAATAGAAAGATTTGACAGCAAGAGGAAACATTATAACTCTAGGATGTTAGCATTGAAGCAGGCTCCATTGTAATGAACGAAGATGAGACGTGCAAATTCATGATATATTTAGCTGCACTTTGTTGACAAGTAAACTCAAATTATTATATGAATAACATTTTTTTTGAGCAATTGTGGATAGCACTGCAGACAGCAACAGAATGCAGGTAGCATATCTAATACTGTAAATAGAAACAAGATATGACATTTAGGGATTACACTGAATGGCCTGTGGTTCATTATCATATAGACTGCTATGAAACAGAAAGGTTTCTGCTGCCTAAAGTCCTAAACTCTGTAGGACGTTCCTTGAACCTGTATGACTTTTATGCTTTATTAAAAATATGTCGTTGCTTTTTCTGTAAAGGTTTCTCTATTCAGAACTTCAACCCTTGGTAGGTCAGTCCTTGTCAAGTTGTTCTAACCTGGGAGCCTTGAAAAATCTTCAATTTGTTCTAACCAGGGAACCTCGAGAAACCTTCAATTTGTGCAGGTATTCTATTGACATGACTCATTGAAATCAAAATCAACCTCATATTCACATCAAATATGCTGGAGAGTGGAGACAGAAATTCCATCTGCCACAGGTTATAATCCTTATGCATAAGAAAGCAAGTAAAGTAAATCGTGTTTCCAAAGTTGGCATAAATGCTGGCTTGAGTTAAACAAGATAGCAGAGAGATTATGCCCATGAAAAAGTTCTTAGTCAGAAGATCCATGGAGTTGCTCTATTACATATATTATTCTGAACTGGGGCAAATGATGATATATAGTTGCACAACATGCTAGCAAACTGCAAACATATGAAGAACAGAAACCAAATTATTAAGGAAATACCTTGCAATGCGTTCTCTGAGCTCAGCGGCGGCAGGCTGCTCAGCCTCCCCTGAAGAATCAACTCTCTGCTTATGATCTCCCTCATCGCCCTTGGACGGATCTACATCATCTTCTGCACGACCCCTCCCCCTTGACTTCTCACGCTCCCTATCCTCCCTCTCCCTGTCTCCCCTCTCCACCTTGTCCTTGTCTCTGTTACGGCTTCTCTCTTTGTCTTTGTCCCTATCCCTTCGTTCCCGCTCCCGCTCTGGTTCCCTCTCTCGATCTTTGCCTTTGTCCCGCTCCCCATCCTTGCCTCGGTCGCGGTCACGACCACGATCACGTTCTGGCTCCTTATTCCTGTCCCTGTGCTTGCTATCCTTATTCCTGTCCCTGTGCTTGCTATCCTTATCCCTGTCTCTCTCCCTGTCCCTATCCCTATGCTTGCCATCATCCTTCTCCCTCCTCCTATCGTCCTCCTCCTTCTCCCTATCCCTGTCCCTTCTGCCACTGCCATGGTGCTCCTTCTCCTCCCGCCTGTGCCTGTCCCTCCTCTCCCTGTCTCGGTGCCGCTCACCACCATCCACCTCCATCTCGTCCAGAGCCGGGTCTCACGAGTCGTCAGCAGCTCCCATGACCAAAACTCAAAATCAGCACCAGATATCAGCTCACTTCTCTACCTGGAAATGTAAAACCCCACAGATTCACAAACATTAGAGTATGTTGTGTTAAAGTTGAACAGATCATAAAATGGACACGACCGTAACCCCCAGGAAACCCTAACCCCGCCGAACCGGTGGAGCGCTCCAACGGGAGCTCGTCGCTACCAAATTGACGCGGAACAAGCACACGGAGAGGAGCTAGCTTACCAGGAAAACGAACTAGGAGGAAGAGCGAGCGTTCCCTCGACGCTGGGAGAGCCGGCACGGCCAAGGAGCGCGCATACGGCAACGACGGCGCGGGCCGGTAGTACAGAAGGTACGGAGCGCGTGGACGGCGGAGGAGAGTATACTGGAACGGGCGGCGGGCGACGGAGACGAAGCCGAGAGCGGGGCGACCGGCGGGGCGGCGGAGGCGAGCAGGGGGCGGCGAATCGGGGAGGAGCCGGGGGATTGGCGGGGAATCGGCGATGCGATGCGATGCAAGGCAATGCAACGCGAGCGAATCCGATGGACTTGGGTCTTGGGTCTAAATCTGCGCGAATGGTGTCGGTTCAAGAAAGTGGCCCAAACCAGCCTAGTCACATGTGCTAATTGGGCTCAAGTTGCGTAATCTACGCTGCTAGATCGGACCTTGGGTCTTGGGCCGTAGCAGGCTCCCGGCTGGTGGATTAACTCTGTTTCAAAATTTATTTCCTTATTAAAAAAACAAAATGAGATCATGCTCATGCACCTAGTTCATCGAAAATCCGCTCAGGATTCAAAAAAGTGTTGGACCATAAAATGGTGATTGGGGAGGGCAGCTACGCGGATGGAGGGACTAGGGGTCGAGGCCGTCGTCTATAGTGCCGGCCCATGGAGGCCAAAACCCTAGGGTGGTGTTATTCTCCCCCAACCACATGACCGATCCATCGTTGCCATGACCCCAACCGTGAATCAAAGATTGAATTAGAGCGGCATAGCCACGACCATTACCTGCACGGGGCGTCGGGATGGCGGTCGGCCGAGGGCGGGTGTCAGTGCGGCGGTTGGGCGAGCGCGAGCGCGATTCGAAAGGGAAGGGGCGAGATGGTGGGAGCGGTGACGGTAAAGGAGGGATCGTGGGAGGAAGCGGGAGAAGGAGGTGCGACGTTTTTTCACGGAGGCGGGCAGAGGAGCGACGGTTTTTCGTACACGGTAGAGGAGGGAATCATGGGAGGAAGCGGGAGAAGGAGGTGCGACATTTTTTTTCCCGGAGGCGAGTAGAGGAGCGACGGTTTTTCGTACACGGTTCTTCTCTTTGTTTTTATTAAGTTGTAGAGAAGAGATAGAGATAGGAGGCATGTTGTGCTGTGTCTTCAGCCTTGAAATAAAAATAAACTGCAGGTCTTAAAATAAATGCCCAGACTTTAGTTAGAGTTTGCTCAGTTTTTCACTCAAAAAATTAAAACTTCATTACATGCAAATCCCAGATTTGGTACTGCATGCAAATTAATCTAGCGGTCACCTTTCTCTTCTGTAGTTCTGTGCACAATAGCAAGAGATATATTAGTATCGCGAAACTTCTATATGATGGTCATACCAGGCCTTAAATTAGAATATAACAGGTACAATCTAAATGTACAGGAAATGAAAATCTCATACCTCCAAGAGAGATACATTGCTCCCCAATATGATGGCAATTTCTACAGAGTGCAAAATTGCAGAAGTGCTCAGCCTCGCATTCCTCATAATGATTGTACCAATGGAAGCACATGTTATGTAGACCTAGTGTACAAATCTTGTATGAGTAGGGATACCAATGAAGGATGGCATCACAACATTCATTTTGTGGATTATACTAATGCTAAACATTTTATCTTATCATATTGACAAAGGGTGAAAAAAGATTGTCTGAAAAATTGTTCAGATTTTTCTCCTATCCAAGCAGGCAACACGATAATCAAAGTATCTATCAATAATTCGAAATTCAACAATTTGTACATGCTATCTTCCTAACTGGGATATAACTGATCCTTGGATATCCTTGAAGCAGCACCCTAGAGCAGACTCGGTCAACCAAAATTCTGAAAGTTTCTGAAGGGCGTCATAGCACGACGGGCATGGAAAACCGTTCTAATCTTGGTGTAGTAACCAGCCATATCTAGCCAACAACATGTCATCAATTTCACTGTACATTTAGATAACACTTCCATGGACAGACCGTTATAATTCACTTCAGTTCAAACTACTGAGATAGATGATTGTGTTAAATCAGAGCAGCCATTTTCCATTTTGCTCAAATCATCTACGGTAGCACTTGTACTACACATAAATATTCTTGTAATAGGTAAAACCAATGAGGCAATGAGCTAGTGCAGAATGGAATTATCAAACAGAGTTTGCTAACCTTTTAGCTGGCCAACTGGGGTGTCCAAGTCAACAATGTAATGAAGAGTGAAGTTAATAAATTCCTAAAAAACACATGCAAATCTTTAGCAGGCCAAACCTTACTGAATTCTCCAAGAAATGATTTGTAAATTAGTGTCCCACGGGTTAGCGAGTCTCTCCAAAATTCAAAAGGATAGTTATCAGCATATACAACGAACTTAGACAAGTCAGATATTCATGCAGAGTAGCAGATGTTCCCTTGAAACAAAATCTGATGATCTCAGATTTAGACATTGAGCAATGGATATAAGAAAAAGGACATTTTCAGAGAAGACGTAATGATAGTCAGACTGCAACAAGGAAAAGAGCGATCAATTCAGCACGACCTTATAGGGTTCTGTGACAATGTGCGATTTGCAGTCAAGAACATATCATGGCCAAACCTGTTTTGCGGAGCTGCTCGGTGATCTTTACCACATCGGATCCGCCAGCCACGACCACAGTAACATGCTGCTCCCAAACCCTGAACGAAACTGTAATTTACTAGTATCTTCATACCGTGAACAACAACAGCAGGGCTAGGAAAACAAGATGTCTCAATTCTCACCTGGCGCAGCCTGCTTCACGAACTATCTCAGGCATTACACCCAGTCCTAGAGAAGCTAGAGATCACCATACGAGGGGGGCGTGAGGACTGGAGATTGGCCGGTGGGAACATCGGACGGATCATGAAGCGAGCGCGATGCAGATGTGAGGACAACGGAGAGGTGCATCGGAGGGATTCTTTCATTGCGTCCTTCTCCATCTGTTCGTGCGACTCAGTGTAATTCTTAGCAGAGATAATAAGGCAAATCCTGATGATGACTAAAAAAAATTGAAAAAGTCAACCTCGCCTTGCACAGGTGCACTTGCTGCTTTCCTTACTTATAATATTATATCTATATCTATATATACTCTAAAGATCCTAAAGAATTGAAAACACTTTTCACCTAAAAAATTCTCTACCCTCCTCTCCTATCGGACCCACCTGGTGGAATTTTTTCAGTCTACCAGGTGGTAGACGGATGAAAAACGAGAGTTGGAGAATGAGTCCGCCATATTCCGCGATTTTTTTTCACCGCGTTGTCCCGCTTACCCGCCCACGGTACCCATCTAATCGCGCTCCCGTCAATCTCGCCCCGCGCCGCGCCTCGCCCCCTCACGTCCCCCCCCCTCCCCCACGCCGATTGCTCCCGTGACTCTGCCACGCTGATTCCTCCACGCTTCCTATTTTATCTCACCCGGTGGGCATCAATATGGAAACTATTGTTGGCGGTATCCCTATCTATATTTCAACTATGCCCGGCCAGGTTGCTCCCTCATCGATTTTATTTTCGGTAATGCTAGGATCCGATCGTCCGAAGCGTCGGACGCCCACCATTCCATGGTCTTCGTTCCCAAATAAAAACCCCCGCACTGTTCCGCATTAAGAAAAACACCCGTGACTTCCTCCGCTTCTTCCATCACGGCTCCTTCCTCGCTCCCGCACTGACGCCGCCTCCACGCGTCTGCTCCTCGCCGGCGCCGTGCTCCTCCACGCCGTCGCCTGCTCCTCCACGTCGCCGCCGCTCCGCGAGCCGCCGACTCGAGCGCTGTCGCGTACTCCTCCACGGGTGCTCGCCGTCGCCGCGTCTCCCTCGTCTCTGCGTCGCCGTCGCCGCCGCCGCATCCTCCTCCACGGGTGCTCGCCGTCGTGCCCTTCTCCGCATGAAAATCCATAATTTCTAAACAAAATATCCAAATGAAAATTTGATTGTGTCATGGTGTTTCTCATGACGAGGCCTTTAAAATAAGACCAGACTCACTATGTTGAGAAAAAAATATTCTAAAACATATTTTGCAAAGATAGTATATTTTTCATATTTTTTTCTTACTTTGAAGATTTCATTTTGAGAAGAAAAAAGTCCATTTACTAGCCTTACCTATCTATTTTGTCCACTTAACCCCTCAACAAAAGTTAGACTCATTTTACTCATCTAAACTAAATTAGTTGGTTTAATCTACCCCTAATGAGATTAGCTAATTCCATGGCTGGTGGATCTCTAATTCATAATGACAGATTAGGCTTCACTAGGTTAGATGGCTCTTGCCATTGGCCAACTATCTAGCCTTAGGATTTGAGATAATGGTATAAATTAACCGTACCATTTGGGTTAGAGAATATTAATGTTTTCTCGAAAGTAGAGAATATTAATATTGTGAAACAAATGCTATTCAAAATGTCTTAAACTGTTTGACTCGTGAGAGTAAAGAAGCAGTATTTCATTAGAAATTTAGAAATACTTTATATGTACTTTGTTTTCAGTGAGAACAAATATTTATGCAAATAACAAACGACATCAAATAAAGATGGATGAAGACGTGTCATCGGACTTCAAGGAGAACAACATGAACAAGACCTTGTAATCCATCAACTCCAGCTCCTTCAAGTGCGAAGTAGTGCTAATCTTACCACGTAGATCATCGGTAACGTATTTTACTCAAAATCACCCCGTGTATATTAGGAACTTAAGCAAAGACAAAACAGACTGAGCTCCTTTAACTAGATACTCGTACTCAACATGTTTTGAGCTAAAAAGCTCAAATACAAGTGGCAATTTCGAATCCAGTCAGTATGTATCAGTGTGAAGTTAGTATATGATCAATAATGCAATTCCTAGTACTACATGTCCTCCATTATCTTAGAGTATTCCATAAAAGGCAGCATGATCTTCATAAAAAAATTGCATTAAGCCAGTTATCACCTTCGCGCTGCCTCCACCCCTGAAACGTGAGTTAATATTTCTTAAATGTAGGATTTATTATATAATTACATCTTAAAGGTTAATTTTCTTAATGTTTATTGACCGGCATATATATTATTGAGGTAAGAATTTTGTTTTTAGCCCAAGCCTAAATGCTTATAAAATTTTAGGAACAAGCTTTTATCACTTTTACCTACTTAATCAATAGGTTTCCTAACAAAGATATTCATAATAAATCAGGTGGCTTGATCCCAAGCAGTTCCTTATCTGTGTTCGGAAATACTATTGCTATATGAACATCTTTAGAACCCTTCCTTGATTTCACATGGGAGTAACAATTTATGTGATTCATGTGTAAATTATGGTATACTAATCTTGAAACCGAGCCATGCCTTCAAGATAGAATTTTGCACACAAAGTCATTCCTTCATGATAGAATTTTGCACACAAAGCCATGCCTTCATCTCAGAGCCATTTATAAAAAAAAACCTTCACGGAGCCATTGTGGTTAAAAAATAAAGAAAACCAAAAAACTGATCAGTAGTGGGATGTGGATAAGTTCAAAATATCAGTAATACACTATCAGCTTCCAAACTTCCCATTTTTAGTAGTGTACTTTTAGTTGACGCTTCTAGTCCTTCTCTCTCGTATTAGCTAGTTCTTGTTCTTAATTTTTTTTTTCAGGACAAGCTTAGGACATGCCTTTGGTAGTATGATCAGTGGACACCCATAGAGACATTTAATCAAGCATCGTCTTACATACAACATGAAACCCCTGTGATTAACTTACTTTGCTGAGGACATCATGCAAGGACCAATTAAGTGGAGAATTAATTGTTGATGTTGCTCGGCCGCCAATGGCAACAAAATTGGCATCACCACCATATCGGAGCACCCACCATTTGTATGCACGGCGTGGTTGTGATCCGGAGCGGGACAGAGGGCCGATCGTCTCGCATTTTCGCCGATCCCGAGGTCAAAAACCGATTGGACGTCGCAGGCGTCGCATGTGCGTGCGTGAGTTGAGTACGAAAACTTTTTATCATTTCTGCAACAATCCTTTGTACAAAAGTTACTGCACCAAGCCATTCCACCTATCCATTGTGTGGGTTGCTACCCTACAGCTAACAAACGGCAGAGATCACACGTACTAACCAGTAACCAGATCAAGTTACAGAGAAGAGAAGACGAGCAAGCTGCTGCTCACTATGCTCACTACTCGCTACTCTCTACACACACGTACGCGATGCCTGCCACTCGACGCACACGTTATTAGCCTAGCCGCGTGCCCTCATCCAGAGCTCAGAAACGGGTTCCACGCCTGCTGCGGATGCGGCAGCATGCCGCCGCCGGCCAGATGCTGCTGCGCATATGCCGCCTCCGTCCAGTCCTGGTGGTAGAGCTCCGGCTTCGCGATCGCACCGCCACCGTCGCCGCCGCCTTCCGCCACCATGCTGCTCAGCAAGTCCCTGAAGCTCGACAGGCTCTTATTATCCAGCGGCAGTGAAGGTTGTTGTTGGTGGTGCGACGCCGGGAGGCCAGCGTCGTCTTGCTGGTAGTAGCCACCGCCGACGATGGTGGCCGCCGCAGCGGGATCGAAGGCGAGGTAGGCATCAGCAGGGGGCAATGGCGGCGGCGGCGGCGGCGGCAGGCTGCTGATCAGCCCGCCGGAGAGCGACGCCGTCTCGTCGGGGCCTGATGGTCTTGTGGTGGTGGTTCTGCTCTTGTAGAACACCCTGCACAGCACCCAGTCCTCCTGCAGTTTGCCAAACGAAAGTTAAAGCGTTGAGATATTAGTTTTATTAAAAATGAAAATGAGATGTACACAGATGCTGACCACACATGAGAATACGCATGCAACCAATTTGATAGGTTCGTTCAGTGCACGTCAATGAGCGAGGCATTGATTGATCCGATCAAACAAATGCTCGGCAACCTCACGTGTGAACTCTGTCTCTGGAGTCTGCTAAACGTATGCAGCTCGTTGGTTGGTTGGTTGGCAGTAAGTTTGGAACTCGTACAATTGAATATACGCCGGAGTATCAACTTGATGTTATCTCGACAAGGGAACAATGGCCAACTTGGCGTAATGAACGGATATAATTTAAAGCAGTCAAATCTTTTTCTAACGTTTCGCACGCTGCACTGCTGCTAATTTAGTGCTGCCGATGATGCATGGCGATTGAAAGAAACCACTGAACTACCTTGGAACGGATCGGCCGTATGTACCAGGTTTGGAATAATGATTGGGCTAGAGAGTGTTAGACCAGGTCGGCTCCAATGATTGCCATATGGCACGGCTTGTTTATCACATGGGGGGTGTTTTTCCTGGAGAAAGGTAAAACGTGAAGTGAAAAAGTCATATTGGACACTGTAAAACTTTTCGTTTGTTTGTGGTAAACATTGTCCTATCATGACCTAACTAGGCTTAAAAGATTCGTCTCCTCGTGTACATCAAAACCATGTAACTAGTTTTTTTATTTGCCCATGTTTAGTACTCCATGCACGAGGAGGATAGCGTGGTAATTCCAATTCAGGTGTGTGTTTTCTTAACATGGTCTTCTCTGACGCCGTGTGAGGTTAACACAGTGGCACCCAAATCACACGAAAGAAATGCAAGAGGCGACGATGGATGGCATGTAGTACATGTACATACATGTAACGGGCGTGCACGTAGTCACGTACGTACCTTGAGAGGTGAGCAGGGGCGGTCGGCAACGGCAACGGCCGGGCCCTCCACGCGGAACTCGTGCATGACCCACTCCGTCTTGCTCCCGCGGGGCGCCCTGCCCTGGTAGAACACCAGCGTCTTGCGCATCCCGACCACGGCGGCGCCGCCAACGCCGCGGCGGCCGGAGCTGATGGAGATGGTGCGGTCCTTGCCGGTGGCCTTCCAGTAGCCGGAGCGCGTGGCGCGGTTGGTGCGCTGCCCCGTCGCGTACTTGCGGTCGTGTAGGCTGAAGAAATACCATTCCCGCCCGCCCACGCACGCTTCGTCTGTTAAGAGAGAGAACCGCAAGGCCTCAATGTGTTAGTTCATTTGATATACGTATATGCGCTTGGAAGTTTCAAACTAGGACACATGCATCCTTGAAACAGGGAATTACTCTTCGTATACGAGTAGCCACTAATGTGAAGAAGTAGCAAAGAAAATAGGAAATCATGCGGATGTTGATGAATTAACTTTTTTTATTGGAATAAGAAGAGTTAATTGAAACATATGAACATCAAAGGTGTCGTGGTGTAGTTGGTTATCACGTCAGTCTAACACACTGAAGGTCTCCGGTTCGAGTCCGGGCGACGCCATATTTTTTAATGAACTTTTTTTTGCCCAAATTCACACAATTTGCTGTATCATAACCAATTCAATGCTGTTCCATACGGAATTTTTATGCAGCTAATTTTCCTACGGACTAATTCACACAAGTTTCTGTATCAGAGCCTAACTGATTGCTGTTCTCTAAGGAACTTTATGCAGATAATTTTCCTACGGACTATATATATATGGTGCAGCTGTGCAAGATGCATATGGCTCTTGTTTGAAGGGTGTAACACGGAAGCCTGCGCCCTGCAGCAAATCGAGATCATAGCAGAAACTTGAACACGTACCTGGAAGCTCCCACGGCTCGCACTTGTTGAGGTCGACGTCGACCATGGCGATGCCGCCGTACGCGCCGCCACCGCGGCCTTTGCCGGAGAGCTTGCGGCAGAGGTAGTCAAGCACGAGCTCATCGTCCCTGGGATGGAACCGGAACCCCGGGGGCAGCCTCGTCTCCATCATGCTGATCAAGCTCATGGCTTCGAGCCGGCTGCGGCTACTACTACGACACGGGCGCCGGGCTCTGACAACGTTTGGGCGAAGAAGAAGAAGAAGAAGACAGTAGGAGGATAGGGAAGATGGCTGCGGCTTCAGCAGTTTCAATCTTTCAGAGCACCACGACGGGGTTGTGTATAAATAGGGAAATCTAGCGGGGTCCCTTTCCGAGCTCGTCACA
>OAMR01000410.1:0-23862 GCA_900205405.1 Echinochloa crus-galli | reverse complement strand
GTTTAGTACTCCATGCATGAGGAGAGAGATTTGATGTGATAGGTGAATAGTGAAGTTTGGAGAGAAAATTTTTAGAAGTTTGATGATGTGACCGGGAACTAAACAGGGCCATGAGAATGTTTCGCAGCACCCGCTGCTACGTCTGAGTCTGACAGAAACATAAGGCCTTCTTCAATGGTTGAGCTAGCATACTAGCTCTAAGCACTTTAAGAGACAACTTCTCCAATGATTTAGCTCTTAGCTGATAGCTCATAACATGAATGACTCCACACGTCATTCTCACATAATCTCGAAATACGTGTATGAGACTATCTCTTAAACAAGAGATAGCTCTTAACTTTTTATACTGTTCATAGATTAAAAAATTTATGAGCTAGCTGCTCAAGGCAGCCGTTGGAGAAGGCCTAAGGGCCCGGCCTCTGAGAGCAGCTAACTCCTAGCTGTCAGTCAACAGCGACGTATGTTACAGTAAATATTAAAAATTTAGAGACGTATGTCCTTGGCAAAAGATTTCAACTATCTTCTCTCTGCTTTTTTTAAAGAAAAAAACAGAAGATTTCAACTTGTAACAAAAACGAAGCTTCTGCCCTGCGCACCGGTGACTCTGACTAGCGTGGTAATTCCAATTCAGGTGTGTGTTTTCTTAACATGGTCTTCTCTGACGCCGTGTGAGGTTAACACAGTGGCACCCAAATCACACGAAAGAAATGCAAGAGGCGACGATGGATGGCATGTAGTACATGTACATACATGTAACGGGCGTGCACGTAGTCACGTACGTACAAGAGTTTCAGCATATCTTAATGATGTACATCACTTGACACATCGTATTTTTGCCTGATCTCATATATCCTGCTTGGTTCTTGGTCTCATTTTCCTCTGTGTCATCTGCAGTTTGGCCGCTCTCTGCTGCTGCTGCGTGCTGGAGGAATGCTGCGGCCTCTTCTGAGATTTTAGATAGTACTAGTCTTAGTGCTTGGCATTCCATCCCAAGCTATTGGTGCTAGCATTATGGAGCATCTGAATATCGAGATATCTTAAATTGTGTCTGCTGAAAATCGATGCTGAGGAGGGTGTTGAGCTTTCAGCTATTGTATCAGTGTCACAACCAGGGAGTGTTTTAGTGTTTGCCGTATTAGAAAACTCAAATAATAAAGGACTTAGCATCCTTTTCCGTTGGATTGGACGCCAGGTTTCCAGTGCGTGTGTAGTATAGCACGCTAGCAGAGATCTCGTGTCATATGCCATACTCTTTAATATGCTTGATCGCTGAACTGTCGTCAGTTTGCACACCAGTTTTTGATCACTCCGGTAGAATAAATCACAATCGATTTTATGTTATAACATTTGAACATTTTTCAAGTCCATAACAATCTTCCAAGGTTTCGTGGTGTAGTTGGTTATCACGTCAGTCTAACACACTGAAGGTCTCCGGTTCGAGTCCGGGCGACGCCATATTTTTTAATGAACTTTTTTTTGCCCAAATTCACACAATTTGCTGTATCATAACCAATTCAATGCTGTTCCATACGGAATTTTTATGCAGCTAATTTTCCTACGGACTAATTCACACAAGTTTCTGTATCAGAGCCTAACTGATTGCTGTTCTCTAAGGAACTTTATGCAGATAATTTTCCTACGGACTATATATATATGGTGCAGCTGTGCAAGATGCATATGGCTCTTGTTTGAAGGGTGTAACACGGAAGCCTGCGCCCTGCAGCAAATCGAGATCATAGCAGAAACTTGAACACGTACCTGGAAGCTCCCACGGCTCGCACTTGTTGAGGTCGACGTCGACCATGGCGATGCCGCCGTACGCGCCGCCACCGCGGCCTTTGCCGGAGAGCTTGCGGCAGAGGTAGTCAAGCACGAGCTCATCGTCCCTGGGATGGAACCGGAACCCCGGGGGCATCCTCGCCTCCATCATGCTGATCAAGCTCATGGCTTCGAGCCGGCTGCGGCTACTACTACGACACGGGCGCCGGGCTCTGACAACGTTTGGGCGAAGAAGAAGAAGAAGAAGACAGTAGGAGGATAGGGAAGATGGCTGCGGCTTCAGCAGTTTCAATCTTTCAGAGCACCACGACGGGGTTGTGTATAAATAGGGAAATCTAGCGGGGTCCCTTTCCGAGCTCGTCACAAGAAGGGGTTGCCACTGTTGCTATTGAATGAAAATCAAAGGTACGGTGGTGCTGGTGAAAGTGTTGAACCTCTATCGGGACCGCACCTTTGTTAATATAGGGGGTGGTCATCATGGGTTTATACGGTTGAGAATAGAGGAAGGTTGTTGCAAGGCTAGACTAGGTTAGGACAAACTACAACTCATGGATGGATATAGATCAAACTTGTACACTTCACGGCAAATAACTCCGTCCTTGTAAGTTTAGTATGTCACACGTTTATTTAACAGGAACCGTCAATCACTGACTTACCACGATCTTAGTATATGACACGTCTGTTTAACATGGCCCCATCAATCGCAACGTCTAAAATTCTCCAATTGTTGTGCGATAAGTGTTTCCATAAAACCATCCATGTTATAATTAATCTTCTAGAGGAACAAACTCAATCTCAAATAGAGAAAAGGCTATTGCCGAGCTAGACTAGGTTAGGACAAACTATAAATCATACATGGATATAGGTCAAATTTGTACACTGCTACATGGCAAATAACCCCCATCCTTGTAAGCTTAGTACATTACATGTTGTTTAACATGATCCATCAATCACAATTTACCGCAATCTTAGTATATGACACGATTGTTTAACATGCCCCGATATATATCGCAACTTCTGAAATTCTCCGATTGTCATGCGGTGTTTTCGTAAAACCATCCATAATTTGATCTTCTAGAGGAACAAACTCAATATCAAATAGAGGAAGGTCTATTGCCGAGCTAGACTAGGTTAGGACAAACTATAACTCATGGATATAGGTCAAATTTGTACACTACTACACGGCAAATAACCCCGTACTTGTAAGCTTAGTACATTACACGTTCTTTAATAGGATCCATCAACTATAACTTAACGCAATCTTAGTATACGAGACATTTGTTTGACATGCCCCAATCAATCGCAACTTCTAAAATTCTCCAATTGTTGTTCGGTAAGTGTTTCTGTAAAGCCACCACAATTTGTTCTTCTAGGTGAACAAACTCAATCCCAAAAAAAATTCATATGCATGCTTCATCTTGCAAAATGGAAGTCGGAATTTAATGTAGGAAAAAGTCCACATTACTCCCCTCAAGTATAACGAAAGTCCGGATAACCCCCTAAACTATGTTTTGGTTTAATTTACCCCCTAAAGTATGTTATTTGGTTCAACTTACCCTTTAACAAAATTTGTCTTTTTTGTTTCTCCATACACAAGATGAATTTGAATTTGAGACTTTGCGGGGAGGTAGTGAACATCATAATCTATATTAGAAAATATTTTACGAATTTTTCATCACTACTTTCTATATAATATTGTATTTTAAGGATAACTTTATTATTAAATATATTACCCTATCAAAACAGTGACAAAATTTATAATATATATGCCTCATTGAAAAGGTATACAAACAGGAGCAGAATGAAGAAGACAAAAGACACAGAGGAAAGCACAAAGAGAACTAAAAACAATAATACGCATTGCGTGAGCGTGGATCGACGGCGTCGATCCCGGGGAGGTGGAGGAGCAGCGACAGCGTCATCCACGGCGAGGTGAAGAGCATGTAGAGCGGGACGCCCATCTCCGCCGCGACGCCGCGCGCCGCCGCCGCGCCGACCATGTCCACGACGAGCGCGGCGAGGGGCGCGCCGTCGGCGGCGGCGAGCGCCCGCGCGAGCTCCCGGACGCGCGGGACGTTGGAGGCGACGGCGCGCTCGACGCGCGCGCGCGCGGGCGCCGAGGGAGGGAGCGCGTCGTCCCCCGGCGGCGGCGGCGGCAGCGCGACGAGGTCGACGGCGGCGGGGACGGCGTCGGCCACGGCGAGGTACTGCGCCGAGGGCGGGGACGTGGCCGAGGCGAAGAGGAGCGTCGCGGCGAGGCCGTGGTCGGACACGAGGCGGCGCGCGAGCTCGGCGAAGGGGATGAGGTGACCCTAAACCCTAAAGAGGAGAGAGATGAAATGGGTTTCATCTAGATGAAACTCTGTATACACGGTTTCCAACAAGTCTGTGTCTTGCATGCGTCGCCTAGGAAACATCAAAATGAAACTTTGCACTGTATGCACCATTTCATCTGTAAATTTATTGTCTCCTTACTTATGTGGCATTCTTGGAAACACAAAATGAAATCCCCCACTGGGACTAGCCTAAGAGCAGCGTATCTACCAATTTCACCACGGTGGCTAACTTAAAATAATAATTAATTTAAAAGAATAATAATTATTTTCTTGTGAATTGATGAGACTATGAGAGGCCTCAGGTCGCAATGTTGAAACCAAAAAATATACAATACTTTCGTAATGTTTCCTAACACTTTCGGTATAAAACCTCTCCGTATATGGGATAATAGTCATTAGTGAAACAATAGCTAAATAGACGAGTAAAATAACCTCATCTCCAATAGTCCAATAATTCTTATCTTTAGACCACTCTGAGTCATTTACAAACATTAGTACATCCTTCTGAAGATCCTGCAACAATGGAGATCATTTCTTGCTTTGAACTTGCCACGGTAGTATCATCTAGATAGATAAGAATAAATATCACCGTAGTTAGTTGATTATCAAAAAAAGAAGGATGATTTAGTATTGAAACTAAGGTTACCAATGTTTTATCCAGATTGCTCATATAGTCAATGAATGACTTATCTTCATATCCAAGTTAATTACTATTTTCTGGTCACTTCTTTAATTAATACCATTGAAAAAAACATTATCCACATAGAGTTGCCTGAGAATTAGATCATGAATACAATAATAAATAAACAATTTTAATAGTAGCTGCTTTTATTGCATGACTAATATATAGCCGTCACTGTGGCTTACACGGTTGAGAGAACGAAGAAAAAGATTGTTGTCGAGCTAGGCTAGGGCTGTGTTTAGTTCACAAACTTTCTCTTTCCAAACTTCACTATTCACCTATCACATCAAATCTCTCTCCTCATACATGAAGTATTAAATGTAGGTAAATAAAAAAACTAATTGTATAGTTTTGATGTACACGACGAGACGAATCTTTTGAGCCTAGTTATGTTATGGTAGGACAATGTTTACCACAAACAAACGAAAAGTGCTACATTGCGCTACAGTGTCCGATTTGACTTTTTCACCCCCATTTTCAGGAACAAAAGGTACAAAAATTCATGGACATACATCAAACTTATACTCTACACGGCTGCAACCATATCCTCATAATCTCTGTGTATGACATGTGGATACTTTCTTTTCTTTCAAAAATATAGCAGTTTTAAGGCAAACTGTTTTAGGTTTGATCATGTTTATAGAAAAAATATTCACATTTACGAAACCAAATAAATACACCATAAAAATGTGCTTATGACTTATTGATAAATTTTCATATAATTAAATCTGATTACGTCTACCGATTACCTACCATATGATCCAAGTCCCAGTTCTACTACACGTACGGGGGCTACGGCCTATGGGATATAGGCATGTAGCCGCGCGTGTAGGCGCAGATTCGTACATACAGACGTATCTCTCCTCTGTTGGGCAGTGTGCCGTCCGGGATACGTATAGCCTCCGTCCATGCACCGCGTCCCTTGACTTGACAGTTCAGCCCTTAGAAACTTTCCGCAAAACCGTGCAACGGAACCTATGTACTTGGCCATTTTGCGTTAAGAAAGCCGTAGAGACATCCACGATTCCAGGCCTCAGGATGCCGATCGATCGAGAAGGACGCGATCATGTCGATGGAAATGCGGTAGTACCAGGTTGACGGTACTAGGCTACTAGCCATGAGATATCATTCAGAGGTAACATCACGCCAAATCCCAACTGCTCTCTCCTTCCATCTTTCAGATAATCACTGCTCCATCCGTCCTGTCAAGTGTACCCGGCGACGACCCGGCGTGGCCGTGTAGCGGCGGCGGAGACCCGCCGTGTCGCGGCCGCCGCCGAACACCGTGCTCCAGCGCCGGCATCCCTGTCCTATGCTGTCCAATTTGCACAGTCGCGTCTCTTTCTGACGTCTGGCTGCAGCAGCAGATGCAGATGGTTGATTGCCCAGGCGGGTTGGTTGCGCGATCGCCTCTTGGCTCTTGCTACACATGCAGGGCTCCTGTATCTTTGAACGCTCCGCCTCGCTGCCCCCAAGGGCCAAGCTAAGCTACCTACGGGGTTCATGGCGACATTGGCAAGCATAGGCTGTGGCCGATCTGGAGAATTCGCACCAGTCGGTTTGGCATTTCCGTTCTTTTCGCGGGAGGGACATCGATGGGGGCGGAAGTTTCAGAAACTCAAAACTCCACAGGGATAATTTCTTTTATTGAGCAATTCATCGAGGAACGTCAAATCGTTGACAGAAATGTCAGAATGGGAAAAACGATTTCCTCGGCCAGATAATTATTCCAAATCCGCCCAACTAATACTGTCTTCTGACAGCGCCGAGCCGCCGAGCAGCGGGACATATTTGTTCATCCGCATGTTCGACGGACGGCATCGGATGATATAGATGTGTTGGATTATTGGCACCTCACATCAGCCTGGATAGAACTTTTAACAGTTTTACTGTTGATTGACTTGGATGGACCGTATCTAGAACTTTTACGTTCGGCAACTTCCAACTGCGAACGGATGTTTGACAGGGTGTTTTTACGGGGTCCTCAGGGAAAGATTTTAAAATGCCATTGAAAATGAGAGGAGCAGTTATTCAACTGATATCGATGGCAATGAGGTGTGCAAATTGAAATACGGTCGACAAGAGAATTCCAATGGATTTACGATTAATATATTAAATCAGTTTCTGGCTGATTCTGAATGAGATTCCAAATGCTATGTTTTCAGAAGTCAGTAGTAGGGCAGGTTGACGAGGCCCTAGTCTCCTCCTTGCAAAGTTGCAATAGACAGTTGAAACTTGCAGCATCAACAGGCACCTTTTTTTTAATGAAAACAGGTTAACAACCGTAAAATAAAGATGACAACTTGTCCTAATTGATACTAGGTTTGTTACCACAACTTGTTACTTGTATATTTAACTTACGGAATTCTTAACGCTGCTTCAGATGATTGGAGATACCAGGATGGCAACTTGTTATAACGGACACTAGATTTGCTAACAAGTTGTTATTTATATATTTGAGAAATCAGAATTCAGAAGGCTGCTTCAGATGATTGGAGATATCAGGATGTAGCAGCCACAAAATGAGCGATCCATCTCATTGAAACTGAAGTTTGAAAATATATAAAGCCTGAAAAATAGGCAAATGGGAAAGTCTACTCTACGAACGGGACCAACGGCTGCTCTCGCCATCGGATTCGGTAGCCCGCACACGGGTGGGGCAGACTTATCTTGCGAAAATTTCAAACAAAAACATGTGGAAAGCCGCATGTGTCGTACTTAGTCTCGTCATGACTTTTGTTAACCTCTGATCATCTGGTACTGATAAGCAGCTAGGTCTGTCCGGCCTCCTCGAGTCTAGTCATGTCGGTCTTTTTCAGGGAAGGAAAAATTCAGTGAGGCAGAATTCACCAAGAACGCGTATGCGGGCAGTATTCTGTGCCAAAGTCAAAATTCAGAGGCAAAATTCGGACGCAGCTGGAGCAGGTCTGGGCACCACAGTGTGATGGATACACCTGAACCGATCCATGTAAGCATAAACGCTGTCAAACACGTAAGCGAGATCTCTCCTGATTGCATTTGTGGTCATCTCCTCTGCAATGTTTATATCTTCAGACGGTTTTGAGGAAGATCAGAGATCTGTGCCAGCATGTAGTATCTGATTCTGGTCGACGTGTAACGCTTTGACGGAAGCAGTGAGGCAAGGCTTCCAGGCTGCTAACAGCTAGCAGCTACTAGCTAGCATCTAGGCACCTGGTTTTTCCATGGAAAATGGCATGTGGAACATGCTACTGCCTGAATTCCTGCATGCTCATGCTTATTGTGATGTACACCAAGTTGCATGAAACATGGTCCAACCATCAAGTGGGCAAGTCTGAAATTTGTGAACCATAAGCATCTGAAGGGAATGGAGATGGATCAAATTTCAGACTCCAAGACGCCACAAGCGCACCATGATAGGGAGCTATTTTCTTCCCTCTGTGTTCCGCTTCCATGAACATGGCACTGCTACTGCCTACTGCCCCCTGTTGCAAGTCATTGCGCCCGAGGTATCGAGGCAACTTCCGCCGTGAAATTCAGATAAGGCTGCAGGCAGAAATTCAGCACATGCTGAAAATGGGCGTGTGACCTGATGTTCTCCGAATCTGGTCAAAACCTGCAGTTTGGCGCCATCTGTACGATCGTCAAACTTTCCCTGCAGACAACGTCACACGTGCAGATCCTCGCGATTTTTTGCACTGCCTGCCTGCTTATCCAAACAGTCAGCCAACCTGCATTGGAATTCACCGGAGTAGTTGACCATCCGGATCGTATACAAAAATGATTTCGCGGAGAAGTTTTACCAATTCGTGGCTTTGAAACACTATTTCATGACTTGGATTGGAACCCATTTGTAGTATCCAGCTATGCCATTTGCTTCATTGCTTGTCTTGCATGGAATGCTAGGCTCAGCTCCGTGCTAATTGGAAAAACCGTACTTGCGTTGACATAGTTGGTGCCGCCACTTCTGAAAACGGTTGGGCTAACGCATAGCGTTGTTTCGTGAAGGTCCAACTGTGTCTGACTTGCGAGAACTGTAGCTGGGCCAGGCACGACCGTTTTGGCCCATCTAGCTAACCGTCTCCGATCGCTGGGGTCGTCGTCGTCGTCGAGGGCTCGAGGCCGTGGCGAGCCCATCAGGGTCTAACCTCAAGTGCCAAAGCTTGACGAAGCAGGGCACGCGTATCATCTTGCGACTGAAATTCTTCTGCATGTGCGTGCATACATGTTAACTGACGCTGCAAGGAACGTAATCCAGCGACAGGGGAAGTTTTACCAGTTTCAGTCCTACTCCTATGGATGCTTCCAAGCATGCGGGTTCTGAAAAAGAAAAGGCTGAGATGATGCAAGAACCTCGAGGTCAAGAGCTCTTCGTTCATCGTGCTGCATACACACTGTTACTGCCCTTTGTCACAAGGCATTGCGCATGAGATAGATCTATAGTCAACCTCTCGCTTGGAATACGGATAAGGCTACGGGGTTCAGTTTAGCCCGTACGGAACTGCTCAGGGCTGATGTTCTTTTCTTTTTTTGAATCTATCATTTGTCAGTGTCTGCATGGCTGGGCTGGCGCCACATCGCACATTTTTCAAGCTTTACTTGCAGAAAACGTCACACGTGAACATTTGGAAGTACTATTATGTAATAGCAGTTGTTGATCCAAATCGGCAGCTAACCTGCAGGAAGGCGAGAAGATCGAATTCACTGCACTGACCATTCCGGTCGCATATACAATAATTTCACGCAGAAACTTCAGCAATCCTTGGATAGCTTCACAAACCTGTTTCAGGATTCCTCTAGTACTTAGCAGTACTATTATTGCTTGCCTTGCCTTGTATGGAAACTTCAGCTCCTTGGCAATTGAAAGCTGTACTTGTGCTGACTAATAAGCTTCACGTTGTTAGAACTTTGTACTATCGGTGAGCTAAGAGTGCAACCGTTGAAATAAAATTTCCATTCATTTCCATGATTGTTTGGTATGGGTACTTTTCAGGAACTTCAACTTGAGTGCTAGTTTGACGATTACTGAAAAGTAATCGTTGCCGTTGGGGAAGTTTGCAAATTAACATAACTGAAACATCATGGGCTGCAAAAAAATATAAGCGCATATACAGTGAATGAGGCCCAAAACGTACGTAAGCCCAACCCACCATCTTAGACACAGATAGAAAATGAAATTCCTCTTAGAAACAGAACAAAAATATCTTATCGCCTTCTTCTGTGTGGCTTTTAATTTAAGGTTGGACTGATCAAACACTCGAGTTGGATGCGTACATATCCGGTTATTATTAGTTAATGATGATAGAGCAGTTGTACCAAATGGACTAGCCAGACAGATACATCAAGAACAAGTCTAATGTTTCAAATAATAATTGGCACTGCTTAAATGGCAGACATTGAGATGTGCACACCAACTAATGCGTGCTTCTCAAAGGAACTGTAAATCACCATTGCAATGAGTATATGACCATGAGCAGTGATTAACTTTCTGAAGAAAAGGAAAACAAAATAGGGAGAGGGGAAAAGAGAGATGCATAAGTACATGAGAAGAGGTACTGAAGCGATGGCTCACTGCATACTCGATACCTAGGTCACTACTTTTGAGGGACAGAAATCAGAAAACACTCTGGTTGAAATGATTGCCGCAGGGGGGCCTTCGCTGATTGCTGTTGCCCTTGTCCGCGAACATTCTTCATCAGGACATTATACTGCCCTATCTTTTGGGCTTTGGCCACCCGGGAGGTAGATAAATAAACAAACAAAGAAAAGCTTTGGCAAAGGCGCCATTAGGCAGGTTAGCTGCTACGCCATGTTCCAAACGGCCTCAAAAGCTTGGTTTGTTCCCTCTGGCCGGCCAGAGGGGGCCAAATGGTAGGGCATCTTTTGCTCATAGCCCTCACATGCCTTGCCCCCACTGAGAGATTGATGCATGGGCCATGGAGGGGGTGATGGAGAACTGCCGACTCTCTCTACATGAGCTTTTTATTTTGTGTGGTGTGACTCTGCATGGAATGATATTCGAGAACAAGGGACATCTTTGAGCAGTAGTGTTCTACACTTCAAGATATCCCAATGAGAGTCCAACATCTCGTGTTATCATTGGGATGCCAAAACCACTGGTGACAAAAGATATGGTTAGAACTTGGACAGAGGCGGGACGAAGTGCATTCTCTACAATTGCTGCTTGTACCTGACTGATTCAGTAGGTGTGGTAGTTTCGATTGATGGGCAGGTAAAGAAGACATGGCCACTAGTTCTAGATGCCTTTCCCTTTTGTCTCTGGCAATGGTAGTTGCGCCAAGACAATTGTTTGAGAGAGGTCAGTCTCATTAAGCTCTAGATTAATGTAACAGTCGAAAAATCAAACTGGGAACAACTTCTTGATTATTATTTTTGGTTTCTGACGGCAGTTTCTTCTTCTGAATTTTCGGCAAGCACTTGTGCGGGGCTGCGGGCGTCACGGTCACGTAGAGCAGGAGTACGAACTGAAGCAGTCTTCCTCTTTTATTGGTCTGCCAAACAAACTGCACAGTGTACATAGTATACGTGTTTATTGCATGTCTCCTACGTCAGGAAGATCTTGGTCAATGCATCCGTGTCTCGTTCAGCATACGCTCTGAATTTTCCGCAAGGACAAAAAAATCTTCGCCCGGAAATGCAGTACAGATACAACTACAGTACACTATTAAAACCGAGTTTGCTAATGAGATGGAGACTAGTATTCAGTGGTGGTGGGATAACGCGCATGGGCTCATCTCATCGAAATCCTGCGAAGCGATGATTTTAGGCTGCCGAACCATGTCATGTGCGATTCCCCGATTAATCAGGCCGACGAAACGTATCATGAATCATGATGAGCTCCCCCACTGAAGACTCCAACTAACCGGAATGTTTGTCGTCTGCGTGCCCCGCAGCTCACATGCATGACGCCATTTCCGCATGCCTGTATGGCAATGGAACAACATGCTGTTCGTCAGAGTCGCATTTCCACCCAAAATCAAGGCTCAGCCACACAGCACACCAACACGAAGACTAGAGACAATCATCAGTGAATTAACCTAAACAAAAGAATAAAAATACAGAGGAAGATTTCATTTTCGTGATGTGAGGGCAGGTTGTTCGATCTGCAATGTCAACACCACGCAGTAATTGACCTGCTCGTGGAGCTGGGGTTGCGATCACTGTCAGAGCTTAGTAATCAACACGTCGTGTCGTGTCTCACTAATGGCGAGACGTAAACCTGCAAAGCAGCAACCGGATGCTCGAATCGCTTCTCAATTCAGCACACCGCAGGCATCACCCATCGCCGTACCGTACCGCCCGGTAGCTCACCTGCCAATGGCGCCCGGCTGCGTTTGATTTGTTCCCTCCCCGTCCCTGTTGCCTCGTATGCTCTCTTCCCGGGTTCGGGTCCCGCTCCAGGGCGGCGGCGCCGACCCGGCAGCCCGAAACCGCTCGTATATCTTGGGAACTTTCCGTGACACGGTGGAGCTAACCACTCCGCGCTGGCTCACCACCGGCCACCGCCGCCGCTTAACCAAACCAATTGCTCTCTCTCGCCTTCGCCTCCGCCTCTCGCGAGTTTTAAGGCGCCGCTCGCCACGCCACCTCGCGCCGTTCATGCCCCGCCGCCCAAGCCAATGGCTGCCGTAGCGGTGACCTCGCCGGATCCCTTCACGTTCCACTGCCCCGCGCCTCCGCCGCCGGCGGCGGCCGAGGCCGACGTCGAGGAGTTTGAGTTCCACGTCGTGCCCGCGGCCGCGGCCGCACTCTCGGCCGCCGACGAGCTCTTCTCGGGCGGCAAGCTCGTGCCTTTGCACCGGCCTGCGCCGGCGTCGGCTCCGTGCTCCCCTTCGCCGTGCCTCGAGGTCGAGCCCGCGTCGGAGCCGACATCCCCGCGCGCCCCGCGATGCGCTGGGCGGCGGTGGCGGGACATCCTCCTGTTCGTGTCCAGCCCCAAGAAGGCCAAGCAGGAAGACAAGAAGTGCGCGGATGGGTGCCTCAAGCGCCGGGAGACGCATTTCCGGCCGCTCCTCTCGCGGGACTCCTCGTCGTCCTCGTCGGCCTCCTCGATCGACTCCGGCAGGCACGCGCGCCGCCCGCCGACGCCATCGTGCTCCCCGCTGCGGACGCGCTCCGCGCCGGTGGCGAACCTGCTCCACCTCATGTCCAGGACGAGATCCGCCGCGGCGGACAGGACGGACGGTTTATGTTATCATTGGGATGGTCTTCGGCTTCGGCCTCCTGTTCATGCCGTCTTCGCCGGCGAAGGAGAGGAGCAAGTACGACAAGGAGAAGGACGGCGGCGGCCGGAGGAACAGGCCGGAGAAGCTGGCCATGGTGCTGAGAGATCCACAAGATTAGGCCGCGGCCATGCTGGTAATAATGCATCAGATTCTTCCTGTCCCAAATTTTTTGTTGCTTGCCCGTACTATTTTTCTCTCGCCGTGCTTCCGATCATTGTAATATAGCGCTAATCTTTAGTCCAGTTTTTAGAATCAAATCAAAGGAATTTCAGATAAACTTCGGTGAGATCGGAACTGTAACTCTGATCAAGATCGAAGATCAATGTTCACCATCCATGTAAAAAAACAAATACTGCTGCGTGTTATACTCCATGAACATCACATTTTCTGTTCCCAAACTCCAGTACTAATGTACTATCAGCAATACGCAATGTCAAATCACTACAACTACAACGAGTAGAGTGTTGTTTACTCCAGTGTATATCTATAGGAGACACGACTCGTCACGAAGTTTTCAAATTTCTTCGGCTGTGTTTAGTTGTAAAAAATGAATAGAAAGTTTGGTGAAAATGTCACATCGGACACTATACATTTTTTGTTTGTTTGTGGTAAACATTGTCTTACCATGATCTAACTAGGCTCAAAACATTCGTCTCGTCATGTACATCAAAACCATGTAATTAGTTTTTTTATTTACCCACATTTAGTGTTCCATGCACGAGGAGAGAGATTTAATGTGATAGATGGATAGTGATATTTGGAGAGAGAATTTTGGGAATTTTGGTGATGTGACGGGGAACTAAACACTGTCCTCGGCCTGCTGCTACCTGCTACGGAAAAGGAGAAATGGGTTGGGTACTCGTGTAGGAGTATAGGCTTTCGTGATCTGTGCAGATTCCGGGCTCCGCGCTTGTACTGCGATTCAAAAGGTTTTTAAATACCACGTCTGGTACTGGCAGAATTACTGTATTTTTTTCTGTCTGCTTGGTTCGATTTGAAAATTTTCAAATGGATATCTTCAGTTTCAGCACATTTGAAAAACAAACATGTGGATCTCTCGGGACATGATGCTCTCTGTCTCTGCCTCCCCAGTGTGGCAGTGTCAGGGCAGGGTCCCTACAAGCACAAGCTTCTTCTGTGCCTTGTTTAGATACTAAATTTGGGATGCACAACGTGGCGCTTGCAAACTCTAACGACCCAACTTGTTGGTTTTAGCATTGTTTAAGGAGGAAGGGAAGGGAAGGGAAGGTAGCTGATGGAGAATCCTGTTTTATCACTACTAGTATATGGGGGTGTTTAGTTCCTGAGAAAAGGTAAAAAGTGAAGTGAAAAAGTCACATCGGACACTGTAGCACTTTTTGTTTGTTTGTGGTAAACATTGTCCTACCATGACCTAACTAGGCTCAAAAGATTCGTCTCGTCGTGTACATCAAAACAATGCAACTAGTTTTTTTTATTTACCCACATTTAGTACTCCATGCATGAGGAGAGAGATTTGATGTGATAGGTGAATAGTGAAGTTTGGAGAGACAATTTTTGAAAGTTTGATGATTTGATGGGGAACTAAACAGGGCCATGATTGCACCTACCTGGTGTGAGTATGATGTACTTCCTCCGTCTCACAGTATAAGCATTTTTCGATTTTCATGTATCACGTTTGATCATACGTCTTATTCAAAAATTTTGTGAATATATTATTTATTTTAGTATGACTTGGTTTATCACTAGGTATATTTCAAGTGTGACCTATTTATTTTATATTTTTATATAAAAGTTTTTGAATAAGACGGATGGTCAAACGTGATGTTTGAAAGTCAACAAATACTTATATCGTGGGACGGAGGGAGTATGCCTGATGGCGTGAAGCCGTGAACCATGGATGGCTCCGGCGCCGCGGCCTGCCTGCCCGCCGCTGGAATGCACACGTCGACGGCGGCGTTGTTGGTGGCATACGCATACGTACGGCGGAGTGGTTCAGGTAATACTAGTACTTTTGTGTTGCCGTCACCTGTCCAAAAGCAGAGCGGGGTGGTTGAGTTGACGTTGAGCGGAGCCTGCGTACGGGCACGTCCACGTCCCCCGTGAATCCGTGACCGCATCGGCAGGTAGCCGGTAGCTCGCCACCGCCGCGGCACGTCGCCGAAGGCATGGCGCCGCTGGTTTGGGTATTGGGTTGCAGGTGCGGTGCGGTGCAGTGCAGCGGCGTCACCCACCACGCTCCACAGCACTCCACCAGGAGTGTTCCTCGAGGTAGTAGAGGCTTCCAAATCGAAGCAGTATCACTGTATCAGTACGGAGGCCCAGCGTATTGGCGTATCTCGGTATGGCCATGTGTGACCGTGGCCACAGATCAGATCGTCAGGCAGCAGGAGCAGAGCAGTAGCTTCCGCGCGCGCGGTGGCTGCTGGAAGTGGCAATGGCACGGAACAGGGGGAAGGAACTGCAACTGCATGCGCGGGTCGATGCCATGTCCCGTCCCATCCTGGGGCGGGCAGGGGCAGGCCGCAGGCTGCCGCTGGCCGCTCGCCGCTGGTTCAAGTCTCAGGAGAGGGCCACCGTCCGCGGCGCGAGCGGAAAAGCATGGGCGCGGCGGGCCGGCCCTGGCCTCTGTGCGTGGCGTGTCCTGCTCTGCTCGCTCCCGCCCGCCGTGGAATCTGCTGCCTCGCCTCGGCCAGTCAGTCGGCACCGACGAGGAGAGGCAGCCAAGCCAACTGTGCTGAAGTCTCTCGTTGGCAAGGCCCAGACAGACGGGGAGCCTCGGCCTGGATGGATGTTTTCTCGGCCCAACTTCTGGTTCTTCTTCTGTCCCACCCCGCCCCATTGTCAGCACGGGCCGAGCTTTGAAGATCCAGCAGCAGCAGCATGATGATGCATCTTTTGGCTGACGGGCTGCCACTGCCAGGCCTGTGGCGCCAAAAAATGCCTGCACTCGGATGTTCGACTTCTTCTTGCTTGCAGGCTTCCTTGACGATTCACGAACTTTTGAAGTTCAACGCTTTTTTGTTTGGAAATGTTTTGATGTTCAACTTCAGCACTTGACTTGGACATGTCGGAGCGTTACTGCGTGATGAGCAAGGAAATGAACGACGGGTGAAGTTAACATGGGCCGACGTCCACCACCATTGGATCATTCACTGAGAGAGCCGCTTGCTTGAATTTTGACAAGGTTTTCTGAACATGGGAAAACAATGGAGTGGGTGGATGATGACATCTGTCTGACGCGACGACGATCCCCCGGGCGTGCTCGGTCTGCGCCGGGGCCCCGTTGGCCGTGTCGATCCGCTTCCAGAGCCACGCGTTGCGCCCGCCCCACGCTCCAGAGCAGAGATGCATGGTGGCTGCCCTACGGCTTTGGTTAACGTTGATCGATCTGTCTGCAACTAGCCCGTGACGCGAGATTCATTCGATCAGCTCACGAGTACTGCTCCGTAGTGGTTCAGTGTGTGTCAGGTGCCGCTGCCATGACCAAGGTCTTGTTTTCATGTGGAGAGTGAAATCGATAGTGGAGAGAATTTTCATAAATAAACCAATGCAACTTGTTGGCGCCGTAGTGGTAGTACGTACTATGCATTTGATAAACTGTCTTTCACGTGTTTTCTTCATCCCCTCGGCAAGGCAAGTTGGTACCGCCCACGGGCCGAGCTTGGCGAGTGCCCTGCCCTGGTTTGTAGCCAAGCACGCGTACGTGCTTCATGCTTCAATTCTGAATGGTCCACCATGGGAATGATGGGATACTGCATTTGGTCGGTCCTTGTATCTTTGCCAAGTCATCCCTACGACCTAGATAGATGGGAAGACGCATTTTTGCCTAGTCAGATAACATGCCTACTGATTAAACTGACTAAACATTTCGAGGCTTCACTGATAACGAAAATGTACACAGAGAACTGAACTTTTTTGTCTTGTGTAGAGAACGGATGAGCAAGTTCAAGGAGTCCTCAATGCCCAATCTAATAGATCTAGCAGGTAGCAAGCGCATTAACAAAAGTGGTGCCACAAGGGAACGACAGAAAGAGGCTCAAGTGATTTGCTATACGTGTTTTAAGTTATACTCCCTCTGTTTGAAAATGATAATCGCATTTTGAATGAGGAAAAGTCTTTCAAATTGAATTTTGACCATCAAGTTCTCTAAAAATATAATACCAATCGTAAAAGACTCGATATAATCTCAAAACCACTTTAGATACAAATACATTGATGCAATTTTATGTATTAAATGTATATATAATTTAACCAATTGTTGGTCAAAGTTTGTAAGGTTTGACTTTTTACTGATTGAAATATGCCTATCATTTCTAAATAGAGGGAGTATTTGATAATAATGCATAATGGTTGCTTTGCTCCAACTTAGTCTATCAATAAAAGCTTGTCATTTTTAAGTGATGTGGTCTTCTCAATTTTGAAAAACAGAGGAACACGTTTCATTTATGAACTCAGAGTTGATGCTTCTGCTCCAGGTAACTTTCCGGATCTCTCAAACTTGCACTCTTGTTTTAGTCCATAGGTATAGTTCATGTTCTAATGCATGGGTACAGTGGCGAACCCAAGAAGAGCCTAGCGAGGGCATATGCTCCTCTCAATTTTATTTTGACCCATTTTGCTGAGGTTTTGAAGATCTATTAGATAAAAGGCTCTCACTAAATTTATGCTGATGGCTTATGCTGATTCGTTGGCTGATAAGCATAAGTTAAACGAACAGAGTAACGAGACAATGTATCATGCTCCCCGCAAGCAGAATAGCATACTATCCAATTTGTTCCGAGCCTCCGACTGATCCGCGCACATAAAACACTGAATGATTTTTTTTCCAAAAAACTACTGAATAATGAATCTGAAGCTTTACTGATACAAAAAATGTACGAAGATAACTGAACTTTTACGTCGATGAACTCTCTTTCTTCTCCTCACCGCGCCGCAATTCAGAATGCGGCGCCGGAGCGTTTGGCAGGAAATTTCTGTGCTTTTCTGGTAGCCATTCACCCCCGGGCTACGATCACGCCTGTCGGCATGGCAACCATGGCCCTAAGTCCAACTCCCAAATTCACTATGCAAAAAGAAGATTCCCCATCACATCAAAATATCATAACATGCATGGAGTACTAAATATAGATAAAATTAAAAACTAATTACACAGTTTTGTTGTACTCCGCGAGACGAACATTTTGAACCTAATTAATCAATTTTTAGACAATTTTTCACACAAACAAACGAAATGCTACAGTGACGCATGATTCCCAAAAGTCCCAAATTAGGTGTGCCAATTTGGCATCTAAACACGGCCCATATCTGAATCCCGACACACCATCGTAGCATTTGATGGCTGCATGTCCGTAGTGCCCCGTAGTTAATTACTGCATGCTTCCATCTCGCCCTCACCTAATTCCCGCCACATCCGAGTCAAACTGTCTTCTTCCGTTGGCCGTTGACGCCGCTCCGAACCGCATGTCCGCGTCGACTTCACTTCACTGCCGATGCATCACGACGCCATCGATGTTCCAGAATCCAGAGCTCTTAGCCTCTACACTCTTCAGAGTTCATACTCGATCACACGTGTGGGAGGGGTTTTGGGCACTGAAAAAGGAGTGGAATAATCGCAAGTCCAATGGCGTCCTGCAAGAACACTTGCTTCACCACCTCGCCACTTGTTCTCGCAGGATTATTGGTTGTGGCAGTGTTCTTGGCGGCGCCGGCGGTGGGCGCGGTTCCTCCTGACGCGTCGGCGTCCGTTCATCTCGAGGCGTTGCTGGAGTTCAAGAAAGGCGTCACCGCCGACCCGCTCGGCGCGCTGTCCTACTGGGCGGTGGGGCCCGGCGATGGCGGCGGCGGCTTCCCGCCGCACTGCAACTGGACCGGGGTGGCCTGCGACGCCGCCGGCCACGTCACGTCCATCGAGCTCCTGGAGACCGAGCTCCGGGGCACGCTCACGCCGTTCCTCGGTAACATCTCCACGCTCCAGATCATCGATCTCACGTCCAATCGTTTCTCCGGCGCCGTGCCGGCGCAGCTCGGCCGTCTCGGCGAGCTCGAGCAGCTCATCCTCTACGACAACAGCTTCACCGGAGGCATCCCCGGCGAGTTCGGTGACCTTGGGAGCCTGCAGATACTTGACTTGGGCAACAACACGCTCCACGGCGGCATCCCCGGCATCCTCTGCAACTGCTCGGCGATGTGGGCGTTCGGCGCGGAGAACAACAGCCTCACCGGCGCACTCCCTGACTGCATTGGTGACCTGTCCAGTCTCAGGGTTTTGACGCTCTACCTCAACGATTTCCATGGCGAGCTGCCGCCGTCATTCCCGAAGCTCACGCAGCTAGAGACGTTGGACCTCAGCGACAACCACTTCTCCGACCTCAGCGTCCAAAGTGAGACGTCGTCTACTATGGAGCATAATGCGGTGGTGGTACTTGACTCACAAAAGGGTTGTGTACTGTTTTGATGCACACTATAAAATGACAATTTACGAAAAGATGTATATGATCTGACTTTTTGTTCCACGAGCTTCATTATTTCTTGAGCTATATAACATTCAATCCACCACGATTTTGCATATGGTTTAGTCAAGGTATATAGATTTTTTCCACTTGAACAATATCTTGTTTCACGATCTTACATGATCTGTTTTGGTGTACGTTCTAGTTGAGCACTTCATCAGTTAGCGCGTGACTGCGTGTTCATAAGAGTGAACGAATGCCGACATTCGATTCTCACGGCCGGCCGACGAGGATCGTATATGGATCACGGAACTGATGTCGCAGTAGTAAAAAAACGTCTAATCTTGGTATCAACGGCCGACAGGAGACAGGTGAGAGGGATAAACCGTAGTAGCCATCCTGCTTGAAACTTTTGACGAGGTCTCGTCTCCGCCGGTAAAAACCCTTTTCAACGGGGGAAAGACGGGGTGTGGATGACATCTGTTAAATCTGTACGACGCGACTATCGATCGGGTGTGCTTGGTCTGGTCGTTCGTTGTTGGCGGCCGGGCTGGCCTGGCCCCATGAACCATGTTTGGATCGACGATCCGATGATTAGCTTTGCTGACGGGGTCTTCCGCTCTGACCGAACCAGGCCGCGATCGCGGCCGTGGCCGTTCGATCCGCACTCGGAAACCGGTGGCCCCCCGCAGGCAGCGTCCGAAACCAGCGAGATGCTCAAATGCACGCACGTCGCTGCCGTCGCGGGCCGCGCCACTGGTTTCCCTTCCCGTGCGCGTGCGCCCCCTGTTGTTTTCTGGCGTCCGGCACGCGGCGTCGGCGGCAGGCGTCACGGGCCGGGATCGGCAACGGCAACGCGGCGGCCGGCTTCCCTGCGCGTTCGTTCTCCGCTTCTCACACCTCATCTCCAGCCCACCATTGGTGATCCCGCCAGGGCACCTACTACCTTCCCAGACCCAGCGTCCAGCAACTTGCGCCTCCGCGCAGGCCAAGCCGTCAAAGCCAGCGATTCCCCTTGTCCCCCTGGCGCGCCGCGCCGCGCCGTGGCGTCGCTGGAGACGAAATCCACGCACGCACGCATTGGCATTGCGTGCGGTGCGCGGGCGGAGGCCGGAGGCCCCCGTTGCCGTTCGCCATGTCCGCTTCCTGAGACACGCACGCGCACGCGCAGGCTCCCAGATGCATGGCTGCAAGCCTGTGATCCGGCTTTGTTTTAGTGGAGTACGTCTGCATCTAGCCCGTGACGCGAGTTTCAGCTCGTGTGTTCGTTCAGCAGTGGGTTAGTGCTTGCTCGTTGCTTCCACTACTATAGCCTGCTCGCATTGTCTGTCTCAGGTGCCGCTGCCATGATGATGGAGGCCTTGTTTATATGGAAAGTGAAGTCGATGGTGGAGATAACAGTAGGCTTCAATTCAACTTGTATCGCAACGATACTCCGTACTAGTATTAAACTGATAACCGCATTTTCCTACACGTGTTTTTTCACCTAACGGATTCCACCATTTTTGCCACTTGGGTTTGATCGCTTGATGCAAACAACCGTTATTCAGTATAGCAATCTTGCCGTTTTCGATTTTTTTTATGACGAATGCGATCATTGGAAGCCAGCTAGCATTCCCTCCCCTCGACAAGTTGGTACTGCCCACGGGCCCGGTTTGGCGATCTGCCCTGGTTTCTAGCCAGGCTCCAGAATTGAGTTCTGAAGGGTCCAACAAGTGAGGCTGGCAGGCTGCATATCCATCGGAACTACGGCGTGTTTCTTTGCGAAGTCTTCCCCGCGACTTCGATGCATGGGAAGAAGGAAAATGCATTTTGCATTGTCAGATGGCATGCATGCCTACTGATTTCCTCACTAAACATACTAGAGATTCCATGCTGTACGCCCATGAAAATTGTTTCTTTAGAGAAAAAGAGGTCAAAATGATCCATACTTTGCGACAAAGCAAGGACAGCTAACACGCCGCATTCAGAAAAACAATTCGCTTGCAGGTCTGACCATCTTTTTTTTTTAATCTGCAGGAGAGCTACGTACGGTTGGGGGAATGCATCCTGTTATCTGCCAGCAGACCATCCACTTTGCTCCCACTGATCCATGCAGATAATTCTTTTAGGGGTTTTTTGTAAAATTATTTTCAAAAACCGCCCAAGAAAACCACCCTAGGGGTTATGTGCACCGGTTTCAAAGTTTGGGGGGCTGGTTATCCGGTTTTTTAGTTGGAGGGGTGAAGTGTTCCTGGCTCGATAGTTTGAGGGGTTATGTAGACTTCTTCCGATAAACACTGAACAGCAAACAATCTGAAGCCTCACTGATACGGAAAATGCCCAACCCTTGCATCTCACCCTGCAAATGGTTTGGGTTCAAATGAGTTTAATGGGTTGGATTTTGATGTGGAGTGTATTGGAGTGGGTTGAAATAGGTTATATTAGTTAATGAGGTGGGGTGAAGTAGGTTCTATATAAATACGGATTGGGTTGGATTGAAATGGGTTCTTTGTGTAGAGCTGGACCCTGGAATTAAAATCTCGCGTTCGCACTATAAAATTTTATCAAAATTGGCTGAAATTTGTTGAAGACGACTCAGTATAACTGGCAGCTACTCTATGCAAAGAAGTGTGGCTAGATCTACACGTGGGCCCCATGTCAAGAGCTGGACCCTGGAATTAAAACCCCGCGTTCACACTATAAAATTTTATCGAAATTGACCGAAATTTGTTAGAGATGACTCAATATAACTAGCAGCTACTCTGTGCAAAGCAGTGTGGCTAGACCTACACGTGGACCCCATGTCAAGAGCCGGACCCTGGAATTAAAACCTCGCGTTCACACTATAAAATTTTATCGAAATTGACCAAAATTTGTTGGAGATGACTCAGTATACCTAGCAGCTCCTCTGTGTAAAGCAGTGTGACAAGAATCTATATTATATATATATTTTTTAAAAAACGGGTTCTTATTGGGTTGTAACCATAGTTTGGCTAATAGTTATTACATTATGAGTTCAAATATTTTGGTTAGATTTAGGTTGGATTGGTGTGTGGTGGTGGTGGTGGTTTAGGGTGGAGTGGATTCATATAATTTTACTCATGAAAATAGGATGGCGTCGGTATAGTCTGGTTTACAACTCACTTGCAGGCATACTTGCATCGACCGAAGTTTGAACTCAAAACCCACCTTTGCCTGATCCGAAATGTGAACTCAGAGGTCAGAGCCCAACACACAAAGGCCGCGTTTAGTTCCGAAAGGGAACGCCCGATTCGGGCCTGGCCGGCCTGACGCGCGTCAGGCCGACCATTGTAGCATTTCGTTTGTATGTGTGAAAAATTGTTCAAAAATTAATTAATTAGACTCAAAATGTTCGTCTCGCAGAGTACAACAAAACTATACAATTAATTTTTGATTTTATCTACATTTAGTACTCCATACATGATATGATATTTTGATGTGATGAAAATCTTCTTTTTGCATAGTGAATTTAGAAGTGTGAATTTGGGAAATAAACAGGGCCAAAGATGAACAGAGATAACTGAGCCTTTTGCGGCTCGCAACGAAAAGATGAAGTCCCTCTCATCTCTTGGCCGCGCCGCTATTGAGAAAGCGACGCACGGCACGCCAGAGCGTACAATGTTTGGCAGGAAATTCCTGTGTGCTTTTCCGGTAGCCATTCACGTCTGGGCCTCGATCGATTAGCATGTCGGCACGGCTACCCGTATCTGAATTCAGATACAGCTTCACAGTACAGTAGTGTCTGATCTCTGATGGTCGTATGCCTTGCATGTCTGTAGCGTTCCCGTCCGTACCGCATGGTCCCTCCCATCTCGGCATCTCGTCTCGTCTTCTCCTCTCGCATAATTCCCGCCACATCCCAAGTCAAACCGTCCTCTCCCATCGCGCGTTGACGCCGCTCGGAAGCCCATTGACTTCACTTCACTGTCCGTTCGTCTTTATAAGCTCGTCAGAGTTCACATTCGATCACCGGGTGGCACGGTTCGCCGTGAGGTCGAGGATCTGGAGCGTGGAGATGTTGCCGAGGAACGGCGTGAGCGTGCCCCGGAGCTCGGTCTCCACGAGCTGGATGGACGTGACGTGGCCGGCGCCGTCGCAGGCCACGCCGGTCCAGTTGCAGTGCGGCGGGAACCCGGCGGCGGCGCGGCGGCTCCGGCACCGCCAGCCGCCACCGTCCAGTTGGACAGCGCGCCGAGCGGGTCGGCGGTGACGCCCTTCTTGAACTCCAGCAACGCCTCGAGATGCACGGACACCGACTCATCGGTGACGGCGGCCGCCGGCGCCGGCGCCGCCAAGACCAGCACGGCTACTACAAACGCTACTGCAACTACACTTGGCACAGTGTTCTTGCAGAGTGCCATTATTCAACTTGCAAATTCTACTCGTTGTCGATGGCTCGATGCCAC
>OAMR01000131.1:2585594-2603747 GCA_900205405.1 Echinochloa crus-galli | reverse complement strand
GGGGGAGAATTTTGAAGTTTACTTCCAATGTTGAGACCTCCCAGTCTCCATTGTTATCCATGGAAATATTATTAGCCATACATTACTACCTCATGTAGTATGTTGTCCATTCTACAATAATACATTGTACCTCATACATGGTATTCACATTCTATATGAGTTTTACTTAGTTTATATGAGTTTTACTTACTTTAAAGTAACATTTGAGATTTTTCCGGATGGTGAAGCAATTCTTTTGTGGAGTTGTGTCCCACAAACACAAGTAAAGTAGATTACACTCTCCCTATGGGTATTCTCAAGTTAATCATTGATACAAATATGTAATGATTCTACAAATACCCTTATGTGTTTTCATGATATCTAGTTGTGTGCTTTCGATATTGAAACCCATTACCTAGAGTAATGATGAAAATCAGCACTCGGTATAATGGATATGAAAACCAAGTACTTGTGGATATTTCTTCCATATCATTTGGGATGCATCATGCATATATAAATATCATATGAATATTGCGTACATAGAATATTTTTTTCTTTCTTTCTCTTGACGATATCAAGATTTGGCACGAATGCTGAGTTATCCTATCTTAGGATGATGAGAAAATTATTATTAATATTATGTATATGAATAATTTTCTCTCTTAATAAAATCAAGATTTTGGCATAATTAATTGGTCTTCCTGTCTTAGGATGACGATAAAATTATCATCAATTCTTTTGGTCACACTAATAATTCCCCTACCTCGGATCACCTATAGCGGATTTATGCATAGCCCGTATGTTGATCATATTTTGAGGATAATTCCAGGCATTAAGGGGAGATTCATACCACACAAAGAATGCCAGGAATCTAAAGTGAATGTCAAATTTTGATATTCCTCCTCTAATATATCCATATACTGAAGAATCTGGACTGTTTGTTCAGAATCTTATATTTGCAACACATTGCAAATTACTTGTCAATACATTTACTTGTCAAAGGTGTCATCTGATTTCCTATTATAATTGTGCCAGAAAGAGTCGAGGTACCACACAAAACCACTCAACTCCCAGTAAGAAGGGGAGAAGTATGTCACAATAAACATAGCTTCGTGCAAGCTTGTGTGGAAATAGATGAGACAGTAAATGATTTTCAACATCAAGTTGATCAACACCTTATGGATACTCATATCCATAGCCTATGGATGTCTGAACATCCAAAAGACCAGCATATGTGTACACATATACATGCGCTGGATCATTGGAACGCCCTAACTCTGTCGTAATGGGAAAGGTTCATATCTTCACAAGTTATATTGGTTCTAACAAATCAAGGCAAAGTCTACACATGTCGACACTTCTCCATTTTTGGATTGCCGTACACCTACTGGATCCAGACCAAAAGTCCTAGGCAAAGAGTGTTTTCCAATGCTCCTTTTGGGTCAAATCAAATGTGGCAATTGAGGAGATTTGTTCTCGCTAAATGAATGAGTAAAATTTTACTCTCATAATACTTTCTTTATAGAATCAAGGTGGTGAGATAGCAAGAGCTTGTAGCATATGGTATCACGCAGAGACCTAGCAACATACATCATGGTATGTGTGAAGATTAGTTCCTATATATTAGATCATTGGCATATCTCATGAATTTGATAGATTCGGATTCAAGTCTCTATGGATTTCATATTCGAATCAAAATTGCAACATATGTTGTGTACAACTCAAGTCACTTCATGACTTGAAGACAATCAAGTTGATTGTGGTACAACTGATTGGAGAGTCCCTTCATCAAAAGGGTTACTCCTAACCACGATGATCACATATCTGTGATTGCATTGAAATCCTATTTGGGTTTTGTATCATCTCCGATCACACGTAGCAAATCATGCAATCATCTTTAGACGGATTTTGAGATGAAGATTTGGGTAAAACCAAATCAAGCTTAAGTCTACAACTTGAGCATATATTTCGGTCCATCAATATCCACTGATATTGTTGATCATATCCATTAACACTTATGGTCGTTTAATCTCTAAAGATGGATCAATATCCATTGTGACCCTGAGATTACCCATAGTACCATAAAAGTGCTTATGTATCATGCAATTTGCAACAGGCCTGACATTGCATTTGCAGATACTTGCTAGCTCATAGTAGTGCTACTCCAATGACATCCTTTGACGGGAGTCATAGGATATCAACGGATGTCTATGTAGTACTAAAAGATTCTTGACTTATCAGTAGATGAGTTGAGACATGATCATAGTGGATATAAAGATATTGGCTAACTAATCCCCACTAGCATAAATGCCATATCATAGACCGATATCTTAGTGGTAGAGTTCTCATGGGCGTCATTATAGACTCTAATGATTACTTCCACATATCATTCCGAAGTATCACATGTGGTTGTGTCATTTCGTTGAGTGATAAACAGTGATTTCATCAAATCACTAATAATTATCTATCAAGATAATGGTACTTGTATTGCTAGGATGTAGACAGGTTATGTGAGAGCAATACCACAATATTGCCTGCAAAATATTTTATTCTAATGTATTTTTATACATTTGAGGAATAAACATCTTGCAAAGTTAATCATGCATTTGCTTCACAAATTTATGTACAAAGTCCCTATCGATTCTTACACTTATAAGTGTTTGTAGAATTGATATGCAATGACTTTGAGTTTTGCGAGGTTCAGGGGGAGTCTCCCCATGAGTTATAACCTTTAAGCATTATATTGTACTCTTTTCTTTTTATGAGTTTTTCCTCTTAAGGTTTCTCATATAAAGTTTTTGATGAGGCAATATTAATACAAGAAATATGACATATCTCTTATTTTCCCCATCGGGGTTTTTAACGGAGATATCTAAGACAATTCATGTCATATCTTCTCCCCTTTTAGGTTTCGAGAGGATTCAAAGACGTGCATCGCTCTCTAAAACTGTTATGAGTTTGAGATAGAGCAAGATGCAAGATCATGTCTTATCATCTATTTTTCCCCCACAAGGGTTTTTATGGATGATAACTGAAGACGTACTAGTTGTTCTTTGAACTAGACTATGAGTTTATCTCACAGGAGTTCAAATGGAGCAACAATATATCATGGTTTTCTCCTTATTTTTCCCATTGGGTTTTTCGAGGAGTTTTACCTGGTATATCTATATTTCCTCATATTTTTTCCCACAGGGTTTTTGGAGGAATTGATTAATACATTGATCTCAACGATGGAGTTGATCAAGGGGGAGTGTTGTGAACCATTTATTGGTGATCAACATCAGCAATTGTCATTGACAGTTGCCACCAAAAGGGCCTCACACCTTTCACCATGACCATTCATCCTCTATATATATGTACAAACAGATCAATGAAATACACAGAGATTTCACTCTTGTCTTGCGTCTCATTTACATTTGAGTACTATCTACGTTTTACTCTTAACAGATTTAACACCGTTTCTATGACTGCCTACGTGCTGGGCTCACTCCGCCCGAGTAGCCACGCGCCGGGCGCTGCCCTCACGTGTCTGGTGACGGCGCCTCGACGCCGTTCGCGTTCCCTCTCGCCAAAATCTCTCTCTCGCGTTCTTTCTCTCTCTCTCTCTCTCTCCTTTTCTCCTGTTCTTTTCCCCGAAGCGAAACTGCTGCGCCTCTTCTCGTCGCCCACGCTCGACGCCGGCGAGCAGGACGCCGCCAGCCATGGCCCTGGCCAGGCCCTCGGCGCCCTCGTCTTCCTTCCTACGAAGGCCTCCCGATTGAGTTCTATAGCAAGTTTCCTCGTCATTTTCTTCCCCAACTCCGGTGGACTACGATCTCCTCCCTCGCTGCTCTACTCCAATTTATGGCACTCTAAATCATTCTTTCCATGTTAGATAAGCTTCCTTCATTGTTTCCCCTCCTCTTCCATGCTCCATTAGCCTAGCCATGGCCCCGTACCTCCATTAAACTCTATTGAAGCGGTAGGTCAAGCAAAACCTTGTGCATGTCAAAGCTAAGCCCTAAAACGGAATCCTCATCACCCATAGAAGCTCTAGGTTTAATTTCCATCGCAATTGGCCACCCAAATCATAGGGAACGCCATTCTCGGGCACTTGACGAGTTATTTACGGTTATGTCACATGTCCTATTTTTCATGACTATGTGAAATAGTTGCTTGTCCTAATGCTTTTGTTAACTATTGTGATGTTTATGGATATAGGATACAAATTATTTTCGGTCTTTGTGCATCTCATACATGTAGACATTTATGAAATTAATTGGCTAGCTTCTTTATGATAGACAATGCCTAGTAGAACTATTTGTTTGCGTGATTGGTTATATAAATTGGTGTGTTTGCAAATATATTCCTTTCGATCTGATTAACTTGTTGTATTCATAATAAATTCACCTAAGATCCTAAAGTCAAGGACCTAATTCTGTTAGTCTTGTATATCCTATCAAAAATTAATGAAGCCTATGATATGATAGCAAATTAGTAGAGTTTATTGTTATACTTGGTTGTAGCTAGTTAAATTGGTGATACATAATAATTTAATATGAGTCCCAAGACTATGTAACTAATTTTACTAGCTTTATCCTAATGTTTGAAATCGATAACACTTATGAAGTGGTTATATTGTGAGTGTATTTGTCATATCATGATTAAAAGCTTGCTAACTTGTTATGGTCAATTTAATTGTGATGCTAAAATTATGAGTTTAACTATTCTATCTTTTAAGAAATATGTGCTATGTTGTTTAATATTATAGGTCACATGAAATGGTTGAACGAAGGATATAACTTTACTTACTTTATTCTAGAGTTAGTTTCATATTGTAAAATATCTAATAACTCTATTTATCCTTCAATTGTTAAAATGTTAGTCTCTTTCACTAGTTGTAAATAAATATAACATGTTCTTCATATTGAAATCTAGCTTAAATAAATTAGAATGATGAGCTTGTCTTAATCAAGTATAACAAGACTATCTAGCCTTTAATTGAATAATGATGTATTACTCTTAACTAAAATATGATGTTGCTTACTATCCTTAATTCTTAAAGCGCCTAATGTTGATCATACTAGTGTGTTATCCTGCAAGAGTATAATCTATCACCTAATATGGATAATAATAAATGAAATAACTTACATGGTTGATACTTGGTGTTGTGACATGCTTAATTTATTATTAATTCCTATGACAACTAAAAACTAGCTAAACTAATTTGAATCATTCTTGTGTTACCTTTTGTCTTGCAAGATATGTGAATATGCATAAATAGTTGTGATGGTGCTTTTGCCCTATGTTATGCTTGTGTACTTAATTTCCAACTTCAAATTATTTGCTTGATAACCCTTAATCATGTTAGTTCTTATTTCTATTCAATCACTACACTTCATATGCATATGCATTCATGGCATGATTCTAATTCATGCATTCGCTTAATTCTTTAGAACATGACGTTCCAGAGTGACGCGTTGTGGAGCACCAAATATCAGGCAGGCCCCTACTTACCTCACTCTATTTTCTGAATGATAATGTGATATTACTATTAAATGTTTGTGCATGGGCTTAACCCTACTTAGTTCATATAAAATGTGTAGAATCTACTTTGGCAATTTTCCTATAGCTATAGATCAACTTGTACTAGGGAAAATATGTATGCTTAGCCTTATCAGATTAATTTGCTTAGCATGCTTAGATATCGGTAGAAGTCGGGAGGTGGCTAGGGTACCACCATACCACCCGCGAGCTATAGGATGATTGCTTAAGTTTACTAGAATAAGTTGAGAATGGTTAAAAGATGAGCAACTATGAACATGACCGGTGAATCAAAGCGGATAAGGACCATATCTTTTTTGCCGGGTTCTTGAGCACTATTCTGTACAGACCACATGTCTAAATATGGTAATGATTGGGCGGATTCGGCACGGGTCAAATGAGGTGTAGTCGGTGGTTCCGTTGCATCTATTTCCTCCGGCCGTTCGTTCAATTCTGGGTGCGGGTATGTGAAAGGTTGAGGGCATGAATTAACACTTACCCTTGGCCGTGGGTATGGTCGTTGGTCTTGCACCTCGTGTGGGAAAAGTTGTACACCCCTGTAGGGTATTAATCTATTGCAATAGCCGCGCTCTCGGTCACTGAGCACGCTCTTGTAACTTCGCGTTCACTGTAGAGTTTCCGAGAAGGGCTTATGGAAGATTGAGCTCATGATTTATGATTACCTTTTACTTATGCAATTGTATTGATGCTTGATGTAGATTATAGATGCTATGTCTTTTTCTTATTCACTTGATAAATCCCACTCGCATTTATGGTCTAATTGTAAAACTTGACTAGCCTTATGCATCCACCAAATTTTAGTACTGTGGATAAGTCCTGCAAGTACGCAATGTACTTACGGTGCTGCCATTAAGTTGTTTTGCAGGTTTTCTTCTTAGGAGCGGTGGCCACGTTCGTCCCGCCGGAGCCGACAAAGTGGATGAATGGTGGACATTGTTCTTGTTTATGCAAAGTGGTGTCTTACGGGCAAGGACATCATTGTTGCTTCCTAATTCTTTCTATCTTTCCGTTGTGATTTATCTCTCAATATAGAAGAACATGGTAGGACAACCACCAAGATCAATGCCATATAAGTTAGAAAAGAACATCAATCCAATTGGTGAAAAACTCATGTTTAGTTGTAATAATAATCTAGGATTTTTGTAATATGTTCAACACTTGTAATAAGAAGTTTAAAATTTGCTCTCATATGTACCCTGTGATGGTTTCCATGATGTATATACGGTATGTGAGTTGTTCCTGGGTGATGGTAGAGGCACATACCGGGGACTACCAGGATTATTTTGCTTAATTCGGGTTGATCAATGGTTGATAATCTGGTTTAGTCGAAATAATTTGGGCGGTTCCTTACATCCTGCACAGCGGATGGGGCACCCACTGTCACACCTAGATTTTCACAAAACCCGAATGCGGCCATATGTGTGCCCAGGAAGTCCACAGAACACATACATCGAACAAATATGATAAACAAAGTATAAATGCTCGAAATAAAATAGTTTACATTAGAGTATAACATAAATGTTTATTACAGCAGAAGTCTATAACTCTCAACTAGAGCGGAGCCGTAGTCCACAGGGACTATGACTGGGAGAGCGCAACTCAGAAGTACGACAGGTCCTCAGGGAACTCAACAGCAGTCTCATGCACAGCCCAATCTGTTTATCCATCCGGGATTTTGTTGAATAAATGATAAGTGTAAGTAAACAATTACTTAGCAAGTATAACACGGGTATGAAGGCTCAAAATAGGCTAGACACGGCTTAACTGCATTAGCATTTTTAGTTGGTTCATTTTAACATTAACCAAATTACTACAAGTGGATGAAACCCAGTTGTAACCCAATTAAATAAGTATAAGTGACATTAATCATAAATAAGCATCATCTTCTAATAAAAAAGGATCCAGGCCGCTCGTGACCCTGAGCAAGGCTATCATGATAGATTATACACTCTGTAGAGGTTTCGCCCTTTACCCACCAGTCGCGTAAAAGTTAAAAGGAACTTTGCACCCAACCACGCACATCAACACTTTCGAGGTGTGACTGCATAGGGACGCTATGATGTTTTTCACAAGACACCCTAACAAGACAGTAGCCGTTATGGTACAACACATGCAGCATGACCCTAGACACCGAGATTGACGTTCGCCTACAGAGTCACACCATAGGGGGGTCAATGGCGTCCGGAGCGCGGACAGCGCACCCAACAATGCGCAACGTGTGGAGTTCCCTATCGTAGGGATTCCCAGCATGGGACTGTGTCTCATGGGGACATAGCCGAGGGATCACACGTCCTCGGTGGATCAAACCATACTCTCACGAGCGCTTCCCATAGTGCCGTCGGCCCCGTCGGTAACTACTGTCAAGCTAGAGCCGTACAAGTTACTTGACCAAGACCAGAGCCATAATAGTTCTAGCAGTGGCGACAGGCTCCTAGGTTGCCGCTTTAGGAACCGGACCTTAAGGAGAGACACTAGAGCAAATCACACATCACATGCTCTAGTTCCCTAAACCATGTTGCTAAAAAGCAAGTTTTATCATTAATATTGAAGTGAACCATTATGTCAAAATTAACAATTAAATAATAGTAACAGTAGTTGCGCATAGCAAAGATTCTACCCATATGCAACAATCCCAAGGTAACAAGGACGAGAGTATACAGACTAGGTACAACCTTAATAGGACATCAATTTAGACACATGCATATGAAAGTAAATGTATGTAAAAGGTGTGTTTAGGTAGCAAGGATTGTCCGTGCTATAACTTGCCTTCCTCAAAGTGCTGCTGCTGCTGTGAGTACTGCTCCGGAAAGTCTTCCGCGAACTTGAAATCCAAAGCTTACGGCTCACCGACTGGACACGAAGCACCACACAAGCATACACGCATACCAATACATGCAAACAAATATAATTCTATTAGAACAGTACACCAAACAGTAGAAACAACACATAAAAAGGTTTTAGAAATATTCTATGCTTCACTACGAACACATGAGCGCGAAAATCACTCTAATCGGAGCTAAAACGGAGAAGATATGGGTTTTCTAAGTTCTAGGGACTTACTGGCAAGTTTAAAAAGTTTCTAGGGGCTTATTTGAAGAAAACCGAGGACCTATAGGTAAATATGAGTTAAAACAGGAGGGCCTACGCGCAAATAACTAAACTCAGGACCGCGGGTTCTATATTTAAAAAATGCAGGGGGTTTTCCATAAAATTCAGGACCTAACTGTAATTATTTTTGAATAGGAATGGACCGCGGGTTGATTTGCAAAACTTGTAGGGCTCTTTTGCATAAATGCCAAGGCTGACTGGTATAGTCAACTTTCACTCGGGGCGGGGTGTTAGCTGGCGGGAACAGGGGGGAGACGGCGGTGCCGCCCATGGCCGCGTCGGTCTTTCGCCGGAGCTGGGCGTAACAGGGGCTAGGGGCCACCATTGGCCGTTGGATTTGGCTTGCTGGCACCGGGGTGACATGGAGAGTCCACTAGGGTGGATCAAGTCTGGGCTAGCGCGGCGGAGGGGGGCGGACGACGATGAGTAGTGGCGGCGGGGGTCCAGCGAGCTCGAGCGCGCGCTAGGGGGCACAAACGGGGGCGGGAGATGGTCGGGGAGTCTCCTTACCGCAGCGCGAGGGTCGGAGCAGGGTTGGCCGGGGCGGAGCGGCGGCCGAGAGGGGGAATCGACGGCGGCCGGAGCTCGGCGGCGCTTGCAGCGGCAATGCAAGGAGGGGAGGGCCACTGGAGGGCGTGGGAGCTCGGGAGGAATACTTGGTGTGGGAATGGGGTGCACGGGGGTCATTTTTATAGGCCCAGGGGGCTCCTTGGCGTCCGGGCCATCAACTCCGGCGGTGGCGGCGGAGGCGATCGTGGTAGGGGGGCAGGGGAGCACGGTGAGGGCCCACGGGGCGCGAGCAGGGGCAAGTCGGCCGGCGAGCGGGGCGCAATCGGCGCCGGGGAGGGAGGGAGTGTCGGGCGCGGCGCGACGGGAGGAGAGGGGTGGAGCTGACGCGTGGGACCGAGCTGTCGGTGAGGGAGGGAGAGAGGGGAAAGGCGAGCGGAGCTGGGCTGGCACGGCTGTGCTGGGCCTAGAGGGGGAAAAGGCCCGGGTGGAGGGGAGGTGTCGGGCTGGGCCAGGGAGAAAGAAAGGGAGGGAGTTTGGGCTGACTCAGGAAGGAAAGTGGAGGGTGCAAAGGCGAACCAGAGGGAGAGTTCAAGGAGCAAAAGCGAACTCGGCTTAAATTAACTTTTCTAGGACTCAAACAAATGCAAATTAAATTTGAATTTAAATAGAATTTAAATTCCAACTTAACTTGCCATCAAACAAAACACACTGCAGCAGCATGAATGCAACAAAAATATTTCTACAACTTATAATTGATTTTAATATTCATAAATAATTTATTTAACCTATATTAAATATGAGAAATTCAATAAAAGCAAATTAATTACTAAAAATTTTAAATGGGCTATTTTTGGGTGTTACACCCGCCCCGTGTCAGGGGAGAGGAAGGAGCACCGACGGCAATTTCCGTGGAGCGTCGATGGGTATGGGAGACACTAGTGAAAAAAAGTTTTGGGTTTTAGGGGAATTCTCTATATTAAATTGCATCTATGATACAACAACTTTTCAATTAGTCTAAGAACTTTAAAAATGCTCAATTTAGTACAATAACTTGACAGGTGGATGTAAATTAGTCCAACAACTTACAAAATGCTCAAGTTGGTACAATAAGTTGACACATGGGGTGCAAATTAGTCCAACAACTTATGAAATGCCCAATTTAGTGCAATAACTTGGCAAATAGGTGCATCTATAGTCCAAACTTTACAACAGGGATTGTCGACGTTTAGAAATCGTGGTCCCTACACCAACCAGAAATGCACTGTGTTTCCTCCCCTGATGGTTGATGCAGAAGATAACACGAGACACGGGTTTATCCTGGTCCCGGTCGGAAGACCGTACTTCCAGTAGGGTGGTATGTGCAATGTATTATTCTGCACCGGACTGCAAGTAGTAGGGGATACAAGCAGGTTGGGATGAGAGGCTAGACCTCCGATTCCCGGATGATTGAGGCGGAGTGCCAATATCGTAGTTTTTCTGAGTGTGTGCAGATTCTTGATCTTTTTTGTTGTCCCTCTCCATTTGCTCGATCACCCCCTCCTTTTATAGGCCAAGGAGGAGGGGTTACAGGAGTGTGTTGCTGCTCAGGCATAGTTGCCGCACAGTAGTAGGAGTGGCGTTGGGCGTGCTTCTTTGTCCTTGTTTGCTGTAGCCGATTCTTGTACTGGTGATGACGCCGAGGAGTGGTTTTGAGGATCCGCGGCGTCCTTTGTGCGATAATGGCTCGCCCGTACACCATCTCGAGGGTCTCCCATGCCTGCGCACAGCCCATTCTGTGGAAAATCGTTGTGGGAGTCGGTAGCACAGGGAGTTAGAGTGACCCGGCCCTGTTCGCACATTGGCGACATGTGCGCACAGCGCCGGGGTTGGTTGCATAGCGCTCGGAATGGCCCGCCATACCTCCGTCGTCCTGTTTTCTTCTCCTGTTGTGTGCTCGAGGGTCTCTCCCGTCCGACGGAGGTCTTTGAGTCGTCGGAGTTGGCAGCACAGGAGCTCGGAGTGACGGGCCCTATTCGCACAGTGCCGGCCTTCCCGCAGAGAGCCTCGGTTGGCAGCATAGTGACGGGAGTTGGCGGATGCGACGGGAGGGGTCGTGGCTGTCAGGGCAGTATGGCGAGGGACCTGCCTTTTGACTTTGGACACACGATGGTAGTGGGCGCCATTAATTGTCCGTTGGAGCGAGGGTCTCGACCGAGGCTGAGCTCTCCCCATTTCGTGGGTTGCTCGAGGCTCGATTCTCAGGCCTCGACCGAAGCAGAGTTCTCCGATTCGCTCGAGGGGTCGGTTCCCTCGAGTGAAGCGGAGATTATGGTTCGCATCGAGGCATGCCACGGGGCGCCTTGACTGGGCCTTCATTTGTTGCTAGGCCGTGGGCCTTAACTTCTGTTTCTTTTTCTGGTTAATTGCATGAGATTAATGTTTTCTCGAGGGCGGTTATCCCATAGGTTTGGGTACCTCTAATGATCGCCCCCAACAGTAGCCCCCGATCCTTTGTTGGAGTATGTTTTAATCCGACAAAGGCTTTTCATCGTGGGTGCTTCTGATAAGGTTTCCTTGAAGAATTCCGCTGCGCGCGCACCCGCAGGTGTAGCCCCCGAGGCCTTGGAGGAGTGGACATACTCCTGCAAGGGCTTATCAGTGTTTCGCACCTTCGTGAGCTACATCACGCTTCGTCTTCAAGGAATTCGACCTTGTGGTGCAAGGAGCCCCCGAGCCCTGGACCTAGCAGGGTCGATCAGGGGCGGTCCTTGACTTTGAGTTATGACCCGGCCGTCAGTTGTTATCCCAACCCATGGGGCCCGGCCGTCAGTGGCTTGTGGTGCCAATCGTATTGGATGCGTTTTTCACACGGTCGGGGTGCCGGTTGCGCTTCGCGTGACACTATAAATAAAGAGACAAGGGGAAAGGATTGGCTTACCCAGCCCTTGCCTTCCGATTGCATCTGCTACTTCCAAGCGCCACCGCTCTTTGCCTTTCATCTGCACGCCAGGTAGGGGGCTCGCGCTGTGATCGATTGTTTCATCCACCATCTCTCTTGATGGCAACCCGAGTCGTACGCGACAACCTTTTTTTGATGCCAGCATTGGATCAACTCCCTGCCGGATTCAAAATCCGGTTCGGGAGTCTTGACTTCAGGGCGACTGGCGATGGCTACAACATGCAGCTCCTAACGAGGAACGCCAGCATGAGCGTGCCACTGTCACTCCTGTCACCATCACCACGACGCAAAAGGCATTCGCGTCAACGCGCGCGGCAAACGCGAGTGGAGCAACGCGGAACGACCCGCGCCGGCTCCCCCGAACGGGTTGAGTCCGGCACGACAAGGGCAAAAAACACTGCCACCACGGCACAACCAGCTGGGGACAGCACGGTCGACCCGTGGCGAAACCTCATAACAACCTCCATGCTCCACCTGATCTCAATCCGCAACCTCATAGAAATGTCACCAGACGACGACTACCCTGACTCTGGCAGCGGGGCATCCGAGAGCGGCCGGAGGAACCCTGAATGGGATTACTCAGGGCTTCGCGATCGAGAGGCCTTCTTATCATTCTAGGCTGCGGCAGATTATTGCCTAACCTGCTCCGACGACCCTAGCGAGGATTACGATCCCACCAGGGAATGCTTCGTCATCCTTCCGGGAAAGGATGGCGGAGATGACACGGCAGGAGAGCCAGCCCACGTCAGGGATCACGAACAGGCGCACAACAACGTTGCGCTTGCACAAGCACAACTGGCCCAAGTCCGCGAACTTGAAGCCAAGCTTGAAGAAGAACACCGACAGGTCCGAGAGCTCCGGGCAACGCTTGAGGACAATCGTCCTATGCGTGGCGTGCGTGCCAGGGAAGCCGGGCGCATAGCACGAGCCCGCATCGAGGCTGATGACGATGTGGATGACCCACTCGCGTTAGCCAGGGCAAGCCAAAAGCTTATCGGCGTGGCAACTCTGATCCGAGCCATGCCCGAGCCATCAACGCCCGAAGGCCGAAACCTGTGCCAAGAGGCACAGCTCCTAATCGAGCAAGCGAATGTGCAGCAAGCCGAAAGCTCAGCCTCTCGCATCCGCAGTTCCGCCGGCCCAAAAACCGGTGGAGCAACGCGGGAGCACGAGGCATCGGCACAACCCCCGCGAAGGGACAATCCAATGCCACCCCCGCCCTCGAATAAGGGAAAGGCACCTTCGGTGCACGAACGCATCGGGAGGAAGCCTCTCAAGGAGCGAATCCTTGACACACGTGGTGACGCCAGTGACAACGACGCTCGCAACACCCTTAACACAAAGAGGCGGGATGGCGCATCTCGCGGTTTCCACCCCAGCCGTGGAGGCCACTACGACAGCGACGAAGACAAGAGCCCAACGCCAGAGCCCCCGGGAACCCGGGTATTTGGCCGGGAGATTCGTGTGGCCCCGATTCCCGCACGATTCAGGCAGCCGACGACCATCACCAAGTACTCGGGGGAGACGGACCCGAGGGTGTGGCTCAATGACTATCGCCTCGCCTGTTCATTGGGCGGCACAACTGACGACGCCATGATCATCCGCAACTTGCCGCTTCATTTGGCGGATTCTGCGCGGACATGGCTAGAGCACCTACCCGCAAACCAGATTCACGACTGGAACGACATCGTGAAGACGTTCGTGGGTAACTTTCAGGGCACCTACCTACGCCCTGGAAACTCATGGGACCTTCGAGGGTGTCGCCAAACATCCAACGAGTCCCTTCGTGATTTCATCCGCCGCTTCTCCAAGCGTTGCACCGAGCTCCCGAGTGTGGGTGACTCCGAAGTCATCCACGCTTTCCTCAAAGGCACAACCTGCTGAGACTTGGTGCGCGAGCTAGGACGCAGTCCTGCTACTAGCGTAAATGAACTGTTCGACGTCCGACGCAGTCCTCCAGTTAGCGTAAATGAACTGTTCGACATGGCCACCAACTTTGCCTCCGGCGAGGAGGCGGTCGGAGCCATCTTTGATAGTGGAAGGGGGAAGCGGACGGAGGAAACGCCCGCGGAGGGAAGCAAGTCCAAAGGATCCGCCAAGAAACAAAGGCAAGGCAAGAAGGGGAAGAAGCCCCAAAAAGCCTTGCGCTGACAAGAGCGGACCGAGGACCCTGACGAAATACTCGCAGTCGATCCTGCTGCGCCCAAAGCTCCTCGAGGCCCCCCTCGAGGAGGCGGCATCTTCGATGACATGCTCAAGAAACCATGCCCTTATCACAAGGGCGTCATAACCCACACCCTCGAGCAGTGCGGAATGCTCAAGAAATACTTCAACCGCGCCGCTTCGAAGGATGAAGGGGGAAAAAGAGACACGGGTGATGGGAATGGACAAGGCTTCCCGGAGGTGGAGAACGTCTTCTTCATTTTCGGTGGGCCAACCGCGAACATGACCCCTCGGCAGCGCAAGCGCGAGCGCCGAGAGGTATTCTCCATACACAAGGTGGGGCCGTCGTACCTCGACTGGTCAGAGGAGACCATCTCCTTCAGTCGAGAGGACCAGCCCAACTACATCCCGAACCCAGGGCAATACCCGCTTGTCGTTGATCCTGTCATCGGCAATACCCGGTTCTCCAAGGTACTATGGATGGAGGCAGCAGCCTCAATATCATGTACGCTTCATCCTTGGAGCTCATGGGCATTGGGAGGGACACGCTGCACCCCAGCAAGGCACCGTTCCATGGCGTTGCGCCGGGAAAGCGAGTTCAGCCCATCGGGCAGATCGATCTGCCAGTTTGCTTCGGTACCCCCGACAACTTCCGCAGGGAGACCCTGACCTTCGAAGTAGTGGGATTTCGAGGTGTGTACCATGCCATCCTCGACCGCCCATGCTACACCAAGTTTATGGCGATCCCAAACTATACCTACCTCAAGTTAAAGATGCCAGGACCAAACGGCGTCATCACTGTGGCCCCACGTTCGAACATGCCTACATATGCGACGTGGAATGCGTCGAGAGCGCCGAGGCGCTTGCCGAGGACGAGGCTCTCGTCGCAGACCTGGAGAAGATGGCGAACGAAACCATCCCCCCCACTTCGAAGCATGCAGGCAGTTTCGCGCCCGCAGAGCACACCAAGGCTGCGCCCCTCGACCCAGGTGTCCCCAGTGACAAGACGGTGCGGATCAGCTCGACCCTCGACAGCAAATAGGAGGTGGTGCTCGTCGACTTCCTCCGCGCCAACGCCGACATCTTCGCGTCGGGGCCCTCGGATATGCCAGGCATACCGAGGGAGGTCGCCGAGCACTCCCTTGACATCCTGCCCCATTCCAAACCGGTGGTTCAATGCCTGCGAAGATGTGCATAGATTATACCGGTTTAAATAAAGCTTGTCCAAAGGTCCCTTTTCCTCTACCACGTATTGATCAGATCGTAGATTCAACCGCAGGATGCGAGCTGCTATGTTTCCTTGATGCTTATTCTAGTTTCCACCAAATTAAGATGAAAATTTCTGACCAACTGGCAACCCCCTTTATCACGCCTTTTGGTATTTTTTGCTATGTCACGATGCCATTTGGACTTCGAAATGCTGGAGCTACATACCAGCGATGTATGCTTCGTGTTTTCAGAGATCATATCGGGCGAACCGTAGAAGCATACGTTGACGATATTGTAGTAAAATCAAGGAAGGCGGACGACCTGGTAAATGATTTGCGCATTGCGTTTGATTGTCTCCGGGCCAACGGAGTAAAACTGAATCCGGAAAAAATGCGTTTTTGGGGTACCTCGAGGTATGCTCTTGGGTTTCATAGTCTCTCAACGAGGCATTGAGCCCAACCCTGAAAAAGTCTCAGCCCTCGAACAGATGAGACCGATCCGAGACCTAAAGGGGGTACAAAGGGTATTGGGATGCTTAGCAGCCCTAAGCCGGTTCATCTCGCGTCTCGGCGAGAAAGGCTTACCCCTGTACCGACTCCTAAAATAGAGCGAGCATTTTTCTTGGACCCCCGAGGCTCAAAAAGCCCTCAACGGGCTAAAAGCGTCTCTCGCACGAGCGCCAGTCTTAATGCCAACTAAGGAGGGCGAGCGCCTCTACCTCTACGTAGCCGCAATGACTCAAGTAGTCAGCGGAGTCATCGTCGTAGAAAGAACTGAGGAAGGGCACGCTCTGCCCATCCAAAGGCCGGTATACTACATCAGCGAGGTACTGACCGAAACCAAGACGCGATATCCAGAAATCTAGAAGCTGCTCTACGCAGTAGTGCTAGCTCGGCGCAAATTGCACCACTACTTCGAAGCTCATCTCGTCACCGTGGTCTCATCTTTCCCCTTGGGGGAGATACTCCGCAACCAGGATGTCTTGGGTAGAATAGACAAATGGTCCGTGGAATTGAAGGGCGAAACCCTCACTTATGCCCCCCGCAAGGCAATTAAATCGCAAATCTTGGCCAATTTCGTGGCAAAGTGGACCGACACACAGCTGCCCCCACCACAGATCCAAGCCGAATGTTGGATCATGTACTTCGACGGGTCGGTGATGAAAACCGGTGCGGGCGCGGGCCTGCTCTTCGTCTCACCCCTCGGAGAACATATAAGGCATGTGGTGCGCTTGCACTTTCCGGCGTCCAACAACATGGCCGATTATGAGGCCTTACTAGCCGGCCTTCGTATAGCCATTGAATTAGGCGTTAAACGCCTCGATATCTGGGGAGATTCACAATTGGTCATCGACCAGGTTATGAAGGAGGCAACCTACCACGACGACATGATGCAAGCATACTGCAATGCAGTATGCCGACTCGGGGACAAATTCCATGGCCTCGAACTCAACCACATCGCGCGAAAATACAACGAGGAGGCTGATGAATTAGCAAAAATTGCGTCAGGGCGGATCACCGTTCCCCCAAACGTATTCGCCCGTGACCTAACACAGCCAAGCATCGACCTCAAGCCAACTCCCACAGCTCCTGATGCTCCCTCGAGGTCCGAACCCTCGGGGGCTCAATATATCGAGCCCATGGACGAGGATCCTTCGAAAGGGGAACCTGTAGCCTCAAGTCAGGAGATATCCTCGGCGGACGAGGGTGAAATTATGGAGATCGATGAGGCCCTATCGACTCGCGATTGGCGCAACCAATACATCGCCTGGATCAGCCAAGGGGAACTACCCTCAGATCAAACCGAGGCTCGACGCATCGCAAGAAAGGCCAAGTCGTTCCACATCATCGATAGGGAGTTGTATAAGCGCAGCCCCTCCGGAATTTTGCAGCGGTGCATTCCAATCCCGGAGGAAAGGGAGCTCATTCAAGACATCCACGCTGGCGTATGCGGCCACCACGCGGCGCCCGTACCATCGTGGGCAAAGCGTTTTGCCAAGGCTTCTACTGGCCCACGGCTGTTGCAGACGCCAACGAAATCGTGCACTCCTGCGAAGGGTGTCAATTCTATGCACGCAAAACCCACCTCCCGGCCCACGTCTTGCAAACCGTTCCTATCACATGGCCGTTCGCCGTATGGGGGTTCGACCTCGTTGGTCCAATGCGAGCAGCGCCTGGGGGCTTTACACATCTGCTGGTGGCCATCGACAAGTTCTCGAAATGGATCGAGGCTCGGCCAATCAGCAGCATCAGATCCGAGCAGGCTGTGCAATTCTTCACAGATATAATTCACAGATTCGGGGTCCCCAACTCGATAATTACTGACAATAGTTCACAGGCAAGAAATTCTTGGAATTCTGTGACGACCACCATATCCGCGTGGATTGGTCGGCCGTAGCACATCCTCAGACAAATGGCCAAGTAGAACGGGCAACGGCATGATTCTACAAGGTCTCAAACCAAGAATATTCAACAAGCTGAATAGATTCAGCGGGAAATGGGTGTCAGAACTACCATCAGTAATTTGGAGCCTCAGAACAACCCCAAGCAGAACCACGGGCTTTACTCCATTTTTTCTCGTCTATGGTGCCGAGGCTATCCTCCCCACAGACGTGGAATATGGGTCCCCAAGGCTCAGAGCCTACCAAGAGGAAAGAAACAAGCAAGTGCGGGAAGACTCACTCGACCAAGCAGACGAAGCTC
>OAMR01000131.1:2558290-2584741 GCA_900205405.1 Echinochloa crus-galli | reverse complement strand
AATCCTGTTTTAGTTAAGAAAAAGAATGGGAAATGGAGGATGTGCATAGATTATACTGGTTTAAAGAAAGCATGTCCAAAGGTCCCTTTTCCCTTTCCACGTATTGATCAAATTATGGATTCAACTGTGGGATGTGAGCTATTATGTTTCCTTGATGCTTATTCTGGTTTCCACCAAATTAAGATGAAAATCTCTGACCAACGTGCAACCTCTTTTATCATGCCTTTTGCATTTTTTGCTATGTCACGATGTCATTTGGTCTTCGAAATGCCGGAGCCACATACCAACGGTGTATGCTTTGTGTTTTCGGGGATCATATCGGGCGAACAGTAGAGGCATACGTTGGCGATATCGTTGTAAAATCCAGGAAGGCAGATGACCTGGTAAACGATTTGCGCATTGCGTTTGATTGTCTCCGGGCCAACGGGGTAAAACTAAATCCGGGCCCCACCATCTCGCGATTGGCGCGATCAGTATATCGTCTGGATTGACCGAGGAGAGCTACCCTCGGATTGAACCGAGGCTCGACGCATTGCGATAAGGGCCAAGTCGTTCGTCATTTTCGAAAGGGAATTGTATAAGCGCAGCCCCTCTGGAATTTTGCATTGATGCATTCCAATTCCTGAGGGAAGGGAACTCATTCGAGACATCCATGCCGGTGTCTCCGGCCACCACACGGCGCCCGTACCCTCGTGGGCAACGCGTTTCGCCAAGGCTTTTACTGGCCCACGGCTATTGCAGACGCCAACGAAATCGTGCGCACCTGTGAAGGGTGTCAATTCTACGCACGTAAAACCCACCTCCCGGCTCACGTCTTCCAAACCGTTCCTATCACATGGTCGTTCGCTGTATGGGGGCTCAACCTCGTTGGTCAAATGCGAGCAATCAGCAGCATCAGATCTCGAAATGGATCGAGGCTCGGCCAATCAGCAGCATTAGATCCGAGCAAGCTGTGCAATTCTTCATAGATATAATTCACAGGTTCGGACTCCCCAATTCGATAATCACTAACAATGGCACCCAGTTTACAGGCAAAAAGTTCTTGGAATTTTGTGACGACCACCATATCCGCGTGGATTGGTCGGCCGTAGCACATCCACAGACAAACGGCCAAGTAGAACGTGCCAACGGCATGATTCTACAAGGTCTCAAACCAAGAATATTCAACAAGCTGAATAAATTCGGCGGAAAATGGGTGTCAGAACTACCCTCGGTAATTTGGAGCCTTAGAACTACCCCAAGCAGAGCCACGAGTTTTGGGGTTTATGGACATAGCCAAGCCGCACAACTGGGCAGTCACCATATTGCCTGGTCTACGGGTCTTAAGCAATCTTACCTGTTGATCTCCTTTGGGAATCCCCGCGAATGGAAAACTACGATGAACAAATTGCTCAGTAGGAAAGGTTCCAAGATGTCGATGGTGTCGAAGAGGCTCAAGTGGCGGCTCTTATCTAGAATACTCGCTATCTCGAAGGCTTACGATGCTACCACCAACGCTCCGTCCAGCCTTGTTCCTGACGCATACAGAAGACTGACGGCCCACACAAGCTTATGTCACGCTGGGAGGGGTTGTTCCTCGTCAAGCAAGTTATTGGGCTGGAACATATCACCTCCAGACTCAAGAAGGCGAAGACTTACCAAATCTGTCGAACGTTGAGCATCTGAGGAAATTCTACCCATAAAACGGGTTTATGTAACAACTCCAATGTATTCTTGATGATTACAATATCAATAAAGTTATGGTTTTCCTATCAATTAAAAATTGCAGTACACCTTTTACCTTTTAACTATACTCTAATTAGAGAGACCCTATGTATAGCTTGCCGCTTAAAAAGCCCGGGCCCAGGGTAGTTTTCAGTCTATTTGCAGAAGCCAAGACTGCTTTTATTTTTTAACAAAAGAAGCGGCGCTAAGCCTCAGAAGTATTGGTAGAGCTACCCTAACTAATACACGGTTGTAGGCGCTAGTCTCGTTTCTTTGATATCCTACCTTCAATGGAAGGTTATTGTTTTGTTCTGCTCTATGTCCATTGTCGACTACATTAGACCCCTTATTTATGCATCACAGGAACTCATGAGAGTCTTACCTTGGATATGCATAGCGTACATTAGTACCGCTCTTTTGTGTAAATAAGCACAAAACTACTCTAAGTCATAACATGGCTCTGCACTAGCAACCAATCATGTCTTAACAAGACCAACATAAACAAAATCTATTACAACAGATAATGCTTTAAAAGTACTCAGTACTCTCGCCTGACATGCACAAAATCACAAATTACTACAGTAGTCTTGTAGACTTGCCCTAGCAATCTACCGAGTCTTACCGAGACTAGTTGAACACTATCACGACCACAAGCAGTAGTACTACAAGTACTCGACACAAAGTGTCTGAGGCTTTCCGAAAATATACCACTACTTTGCGGGTAATAAAATTACTTAAAAAGTAGTGCTTCAACAGCGACTGCTTAAACAACGGCATTAAATAGTGACTACTTAACAGTAGCAAAAACCACCGACTACTTAAATGTAGCAAATTACAGGCACTACGATTGGTCCTCTATTATTGCTCTAAAGAGCTGATAAACAAATTGGCCATAGGCTCGGTCTCGGCGACCAGTGTATCATATTGTTCTTTTGTTGTGCCAGGAGGTAGATACCTTATCTCTAGCTTGGCATCAGGATTATGCACCTTTACCAAAGCTAACAGTCTATTGGTACATTCCTTCGGAGTTGATTTGCAAAATTCTGATACTTGCTCTGGCACCTGGTGTAGCCGCTCCAAGAGCATTTGGTTGTTTGCCTCTGCGCCTTCTGGAGTTAACATCCCTAGGATTGGTTCAAAGGCTTCCTCCATATTTTTCTTTTCAGCTAGCAAGGTATCAACAGTTTCTTGCTTGGACTGTGCAAGCTTCACAGCTTGCCCGGCTTGATTTTCCCAATCCTGGCGGATCTTGTGCTCTTCACCGAAGTCTTTATCTTTTTTCTCTATGGTGCGCTTGAGCTGAGAAATTTCATCTGCCTGGGATTGTGAGAGCTTAAACCACGAAACATCATTATCGTTTTCTTCCTTCAAATCCTTTTAAGTCCTGCTCCATATGTAGTGTTATTAAACACAACAACTTAATCAGTGCTACTCAAGGAACATGGATTAAACTAGAAAAGAGTACTTACTAGTGTTTTCCTTCACTAAGCTGTTGCAGCGGCCATCTAGCCTAGATCGTTCTTCGCCAAGAGCTTGGAGTTGTGCATGGAGGTTATCGATTGCTTTCTGATGCCCTAGTTGCATCTCCACGCGTTGCTCGAACAAACCGGCCAGATCCGCCTCTAGCTCTTCAATCCGCGCTGCCAATTTAGCATCGTCTGGTTTTCAACCATGTCTACCAGAGCCTGCAGTTAAGGCATACTTATTATTGAATGCTTTATGCAATTACCCAACACATTTCAGGTTAAGAGTCCTTACCAGGGCAATCTGTAGATGATTTCTGAATTATGCAGCTTCATCTACTGGTTCCATTATCGCAAAACTACTTTTTTTCTTGCAATTTATATGCTTCTATAGAGACTACCTACATTTTTGGAAGTTCCTTCACCAGCTAACGAGACGTTTATGCCAACATTTTTGTTAACTGTCTCGACTTCCTCTGTTCTGCCAGACTGTGAATTTTGCAGGTTGTAGGTTATGATTGTAGGAAAGCACTAAATGGAATTCAAATGCAGAGGATTCAATCCGGTGAACTCTGCTATCTGGCGTACCTTTGTAGTAGAAGGTGTGATCACCTCCGTGGTTGAGGGTGGCGCGACAGTCATGGGCTCTTCAGCTATGCTTGATGGATTTTCTTCGATGTTCCTATCAACTTCCATGGGTACAACTAATTTTTGAGCCTCTGTTACAACAGTCGGCTCCTCAGTATCCTTCGAAATTGCTTCGGCTTCAGGACTTCCGCCAGCTTCATCAGCGCTGACTTGAATTGTTAGAGCGACCTTGGTGGTTTCTTCAATCCTAACCGCCGTTGATTGATCTCTAGCAGTCTCCTCCACTAAAGTGGACTAAATTTTCCACATCATCGGCTTGTATTGCCTTTATGAAGGCCTTGGTTCGAGATCTGTTGAAAGACAAGAACAAGATCAGATTTTGACCACTCGATAGCAACACAACTACTCAACAAAGACTAGTGTTATTTCTCTACTTACTCTACGGGAGGTGTCGGGGCGGTCAAAGGCTGGAAACTAAATTTCTTCAGGATGGGTAGGTTCTGCTTTGAACTTGTGGTGCTGCCAGTCGTTCCACTTGTCATGGCACTAGTTGTGGACGATCCTTGCGGCATGACGGCGCGCTTGGGCATTCTGCCTTGTTCAGCAGGATCCGCTTCAAGTGGAGCAGAATCTGAGACTGGTTTTGTGTGGCTTGCAAATGAGTAGCTCGATCGCTTCCTCTTGGCACATGCAGGAATTGTCAGGGGCTCCATTGAACTCTCTGGTTCGAAATTCCCCCATAGGATTTTTGGCGCTGGTTGTGAGTTATCAGGATTTGCCACTCCTATGTTATGATAATCATCAATAAACAAAGGGCCAGACACAAGGGACTTACCCTTGAGATCTGTTTGTTTTGGGTCTGTGGCTGTTGTGTCCGCATCCGAGTCCGCTACGCCTTCTTCTTCAGCCATGGTGGCAGTGTCAGCATTGTCTCTAGTACTCAGAGTCCTTTCTGAAGAAGTCTTGCTGATATCCTTCCAGGCCTCTTCGGTTAATTCATCCCCAAGCACTGGAGTCTATGTTGTTAAAAACAACTCGGATTAATATTTTTTCTCAACATTAGCGTTTGAATCAAAGCCTACAATTACTTATAGGGTTTGGAGGGCTAGTCTTCGAGTACTCTCCCACGATGGCTGGTTTTTCCGTGACTGTTGGCACTTCTTACGATCCAATATCGGGATCGTTAATCCCGGTACTTGGGTAATGAGTGTTTTAGTGGTTTTTCTTATGGCTTAGTAAAATATATAAATATTTTGCAAGCGTACAGAATTACCATTGTAGCACTTCACCGGGGAGTATTCTGAGGTATCATAATTTATATTTCCGTAGGGAAGCTTATGGCAAGAGTAGTAGCAAATAGATATTCAAGACTATCAGAGAGGGGTACACGACTAGCAAGACGGGGGATAATGGTATTGGATAGGAGTGGATATATCGTGACACACAGCTCAAGGTAGGCTCTGATAGGAAAGAAAAGGAATAGATAGCTGGGAGGACAATTAGAAGAAATAGAGGATTCCTAGGTACTTTATCTGTCTATGTCACTCGGGGTTAGAGATACACAGGTTGTAGAGCCAGCACTCAGAGGTCAAGGTCAACCTATGTCTTAACTTCGGGACAGCAGAGCCTACGCCACACAGAAAGGGATGAGAAGAGGTGGCATCTACCCTGCACTGGGGGATCCTACAAGCCGAGACGAACGTTCGTCTTGGCCTGCAGGATCCCAGAGTGTAGGATTAGTGACACCCCTTCTCATCCCCTTCTGCGTGTCATAGGTTATATTGTCGCGAAACAAATATCTATCTGTACCCTCTGATCCGCTCAGTTAATTAGTAGAGTGCCTCTATCAGACTCGTACCCTCTCTACCCTCTCATCGCTTGTCTTCCCTCTTTGTTGTTGTCATCCACTTCATCCATCCCATTCCATAACCCTTGGACAACTTAGTTTAGAATTAGTTCACTTCTCGTTCCCCGTGGAAATCGATACATTAGAATACTCCCGGGTGAAAGCTACATTAATATCCGTCCGCTTGTGGATTTATCTGTAGGCCGTAAGGAGTGCCAACAAGCTTTCTGCCGCCATTGTCGGGGAACGGTAGTTGTTCTGATTCCGAACTCAAGTTGTCCGTGTGTCCCACCGTCCACGACATGGATTCCACTCTTACCTTACGTCAACATTAAGCTCCAAAGGGCAAATGTTTAGAGCCTCCACCATCATCACATCCCATCCACACCCCCGGCTATGAGCTGCGTCCCGTCTTCATAGCCATGGTTCGAGAGCAAACGTTCTCAGGAACGAATGCTGAAAGTCCCTATGCGCATTTACGAGAGTTTGAGCAAATCTGCTCTTGCCTCACCATATCAGGCATGACACAAGAGACGCTCAAATGGAAGCTATTCTGGTTTTCATTAACGGCAGGAGCAAAGAAATGGTACTCTCTGTCTGTCGGAAATATGGAACGGAGCTGGGAAATCCTTAGAGAAAAATTCTGCCTAAACTTCTTCCCAGTTTCCAAGGTAGCCAGCCTCCAAATCAAAATCCTTACCTTTAAGCAATTAGAGGGAGAGTCGTTAGGAGCTGCCTGGGCTCGTTTCAAGCAAATTTTGGCATCTAGTCCAGACCTAGGCTTATCAGAACCTATAATTCTATAACACTTCAGCCTTGGCCTCTGTCCCGTAGCCACCACTTTCTTGAACTCCGCTTCAGGAGAGTCGTTCTCTCATTTGACTCCCAGTGAAGCGAGGATAATCTTGGATCGTATCCTGGATGAGCCTACATGTTCTCAATCCAAATCTATCAGCTCTTCCATCCCATTAGAACCTGACACTCATTTCGAACCACAACCATATTCTAGCCCGGACTAGTATGAGCCACTCTACACCACTCCCTATGATTTTGACGATGATCTATTCGAGGACATCGGGAGTGCAACAAGTTTCCCATTGGAACAATGTGTAGAGTATAAGGATCAATCTCCCGTCAAGGAAGAACTGGAATATCAGAGGGAGTACTTAGGATGTCTCTCTGCTGTGATGAGTCAGGAATGGCTAGAAGAGGCCAAAGCCTCATCTGAGGTGGTCAGAATGCCCAAGAAGATCAGAAGAATTTTCTGTGAAATTCTGGGTTACGACCAAGAAATCGGGTACGACCCGAGCCTCGGAATTAACATTATCTCTAGCTTGTTGGTACGAACCGAACTCCATGATGAACCCTGGTCATTATCTCAGAAACGACTCAGGTTCACTTCAGGAAGAATCCTTGACTGTTTAGGGATCTTGCGGGTCATACCCGTCAAGATTAACAACCCTGAGTTGTTCATGGATTTCCACATCTTCGACCTACCCAGTAGCACCACCCATTCCATCTTCATAGGTAGGGCAATCATGAAGATTCTAGAGAAAACATGAACGAACCAGAGAATAGAACTTAGGGTCGGAAAGGAACTTGTCCCTGTCTCTTATTCTCATTCCCTGAACACTCCAATAGAGGCAGACCCGATCCTTACCCCGTAGCGGAGGCCATGTCCCCCTCATTGACCGACCTAGAACCACCCATTCCAGAAGAAGATATCCTATTCTTCTCAGAGGAAGAGGAAACCCATCCACCGATCAAGCTCGACACGAACGAAACTCCAAAACCATCTCCTATCGAGCTCAAACCTCTTCCCCCTAGACTAAGGTACACCTTCCTCGTCGAGGACAAATAAACTCCAGTGATCATTAGTGATAAGTTATCCGAAGTAGAAACCAAACAAATCATCACTATCCTGGAGAAGAATCGATCGGTCTTAGGATACTCTCTCCAAGATCTGAAGGGGATCAGCCCAAACCTCTGTACCCACCGTATCCCAATCGATTCTAAGGCAACACCGTCTCGAGAACCTCAACGACGGTTGAATAATGCCATGAGAGAAGTTGTGAAAAAGGAAGTCCTCAAACTCCTTCATGCTGGGATTATCTACCCGGTTCCCAATAGTGAATCGGTTAGCCCCGTTCAAGTTGTTCCTAAGAAGGGAGGAATGATGGTTGTGCTCAATGACAAGAATGAACTCATCCCTCAGTGCACCGTCACTGGCTGGCGTGTGTGTATCGATTATCGTAAACTCAATAAAGCCACCAAGAAAGACCATTTCCCCCTTCCATTCATAGACGAGATGCTTGAACGGCTAGCCAAACACTCTTTCTTCTGCTTCCTTGACGGTTACTCTGGATATCACCAAATTCCAATCCATCCAGATGACCAAAGTAAAACCACGTTCACATGCCCCTAGGGGACGTACGCCTATCGGCGGATGTCCTTCGGGTTGTGTAACGCACCTGCCTCTTTTCAACATTGCATGATGTCCATCTTCTCTAATATGATTGAGGAGATTATGGAAGTGTTCATGGACGATTTCTCAGTTTACGGGAAGACCTTTACCGAATGCCTGAAAAATCTGGACAAGCTCCTCCAGAGGTGTCAAGAGAAACACCTTGTCCTAAACTGGGAAAAGTGCCATTTTATGGTACGAGAAGGGATTGTTCTAGGACATAGGGTGTCAGAACGTGGAATTGAGGTCGACCAAGTGAAGATAGAAGTGATTGAGCAACTTCCACCTCCCACAAACGTTAAGGGGATTCGTAGTTTTCTTGGTGTGGGGCCAGGATCCCTAGGGCAACTCATCTAAGAAATTAAACTACTCGATATAGAGAGTTATGGCCCGACTGCTTTGGATGATGTAGTCAAGTAGTAGAACTACTCGTATTCATGATAGATTACCTTAATGTAACCTTCCACGTCGGATACAAGTAGTCTTTCTAATCAATTTGTAACTCTGCTCCCCGAGTATATGAGGAGGAGCAGGGACCCCCTCAAAACAACTCAATTCATAGACAATACAATCAAGCACACAGGACGTAGGGTTTTACGCTACTCGCGGCCCGAACCTGTCTAAATCTTTGTGTTGTTCGTGCACTGTCGTTCCTAGAACTCGGTGAGACCCACTAATCTACTCCCTGGGATACCCCCAGATAGACGTGCTCGACATAAATCGTCGACACTTGGTGCCCACCGTGGGGCCTCTCGCCGAAAGCTCACCATCAGGGACGATGGGATTCACCACCTTCAAGATCGCCGACATCGAAGAAGGAGCCACCTTCGTTTTCGGTGCATGGACCTTTGTCACTGAAAGCGATGGTAGGTTCGCAAGTTACCTTGCGGACAACCCTGGCTCCCGCTCGGCGACTAGTTCCAACTCGATCTCGGCTCCGACTTTGAGTTCGATTTGAACTCCAATTTCGCTCGGGATTCTCCAGGCCGAGTCCGAGTACAACTCGATCCCAGTTATGGAAAGAGCAGGGAACTCCGAGCTGGCCACACCATCAGACAACCCCCCAGATCGGCTCCCAATTGAACTCTCCAACGTAGTGAATTCGCATAAACAGAGTCGTACCACAAAAGAAGAGGCAAGGATGACCCAGAAGTATCACTCAAAGCCAAGTCGCCTCGACGACCCTGAGCCGGCATCAGCGCCATCGAGGGACGATGAAGATGACTTCACCATCCTGCTAAGTGATGCTCCCGATAACGTCACGCGCCTACACCATCACGCTCACTTCGACACCAAGTTCGTGTTGGAGGAACCACTCGTTCACCTCCCGTCCGGACTAGTTGTGACCAGAACACCCGGAGGACTCGCCGTTCACTGGCCTGGAGCGTTTCCGGCCGACACTTCACGGGACAACGACTCAAGACTTACTGTCGTTATACTGGAAGAACTCCCCTTCCAAGACAGCAAGACTGCATCGCTCACCACCCCAACTGAAAGCTCGAGCGACAACTTTTCAACCACTCAGATCGTCCTCAGCGAACAAGATCCAAGTCGTCAGGTGTTCATGGCTGGCAACGAAGACCAAGGCACCCAATACGACCGCGAGCTGATCACCGACGTTTCAGAAGAGGAACGCACTGCTGACGGAGAAACAGAGGAGCAAAAAACCGCGCGTCAAGCAAGGAATGCCAAGTGCAAGCAGAGGCGTCTTAACGCTGCGATATGCGCCAATGCCATGAAAAACCTTACACAGGATTTCGATATGGTCGGAGACCAGTTAGTATCCCAAAACACACCATTAAACATCTCCGTCGCAGCAGAACTCGTCAGAGCCATGCCCGACACCCCTGCCGTCAGACAAGTACTCTCACTCCTCGACACAGCTAAAAAGGCTACGAACCAAGACGCTGAGAGGCCTCCCCCACATGAAGCCTCAATTTCCACCACAGGAGGACATCGACATAGCCAAGACGCTGACCGCAATCACTAGCAGGGGAGAGGACGCAATAACAACCAAGACGATGCAAGGCCACGAGATCGAGACCTTCGCAACGTCATTAACGACAACCGCGATGCTCGCTCTGTCATTCAGTCGAGTCAACAACGGCGCGTGGAATCCGAACTCCGTCGCCGCACAGACTACGACCGGAACTACGAGCCTCCACCCCATCACAATTACAGAAACCGACCACGCGATCAAGAACGCCATTACGACCATCACGAAGAACATCGCAACGATCGCCGAGGAGAGCACCGTAATGATCGCCACCGACATCAAGAGTCCTCAAATTATAGAGATCGACCTCCCCAAAACCACAATCGTGGACGACAATATGACTCTGACCACAGCTCCTCTAGCTTCCGGAGTGATCGATGACCAAGCGATAAATATGACGGTTTCCCAGCTTTTTCCAGGCGCATAAAATAAATCCAATGGCCAAGCAAGTTCAAACCTACAGGAATTGAGAAGTTCACGGGCAAGCAAGACCCTGAACAATGGCTCTGAATTTACTCTACAGCCATCCAGATGGCCGTGGGATCCAACGACATCAAAGTCAGCTACTTCCCCGTTATGCTAGATACCACGCCCCTAACATGGCTCGAGGGCCTCCACCCTGGGTCCATCGACTCCTGGGACGATCTCACCAGGAAATTCACCACCAACTTCTAAGGAACCTGGGCTCGGCCCGGAACCCGTTATGAACTGGCAGCTTGCAAGCAAGGAAAAGGAGAAACCTTGCGAAAATACATAAAGAGATTCTTCGATAAAAGAGCTACAATCGTGGATATCTCTGATCGGGAAGTAATCGACTGCTTCCATGATGGTCTCTACACCCGGGAATTACACCGTGAGTTCGGCCGACGTCGTCCAGAAAACATCAGTGAGCTGCGACGCATTGTCGCCGAATGGGTAGACCAAGACGACCGAGAGCGGGAGCGCTTTGACAGACATCGCGACAACATTACCAACAATCACAACAAAGACAACGGCGACCGACGCAATGATCGCCCAAACAATCGGGACTTCAATCGCGATAACAGGAAGCGCAAGCCAGACAACACGGTCGCAACGGTCCAGCGCCCCAATCGTAAGACTCGTTCAGCAGCAGAAGTCATGAACGGTCCTTGCCCTTACCACCCCAATGGCAAGAACACAATGGCAAAATGCTTCCACCTAAAGAGGAATTCGACAAGCAAACACCAGATGCTCCCAAAACTGATAAGAAAAAGGAAGACAAAGACGACAAAGACCCTGGCAATAACTTTCCAAATGTCGAGAACGTCGTAGCTGTACTATTCAGTGGGGAAACCCTGAACCGGTCGAAGCGCACCAAGAAGCTCACCCTGCGAGAGATCATGGCGATAGAACCTGCCACCCCAACATACCTAAAGTGGTCAGAAGTGCCTATCACATTCTCCAGAACAGACCAGTGCACAAACTTTGCAAATCCTGGGAGATATCCTCTGGTCTTAAAGCCGGTCGTGGCGCAAGCCAAACTGACTAAAGTACTCATTGATGGAGGCAGCGGGCTCAATGTCATCTTCACAAACACGTTCAAGAAGATGGGCCTAGATATTACAAAATACCTCAAGCCTACAGACGCTCCATTCTATGGCATTGTCCCAGGCAATGCAACAATCCCCCTGGGTCATGTCACACTACCAGTTACCTTCGGGACGGAAGCAAACTTCAGAACCAAGTACATCAAGTTCGAGGTTGCAGACTTCAAGACCTCATACCATGCGATTCTTGGGTGACCAGCCCTCGCCAAATTTATGGCGATTCCGCATTATGTATACTTGGTTCTCAAGATGCCTGCTCCTAAAGGAGTACTTTCCCTAAAAGGAGACTTAAAGGTATCGTACGATTGCGACGTCGAGTCAGTAGAATTCGTTGCCACTTCGCACGTCCCTACCCAGATGCTGGAAGTACTCGCCTTGGCCAAGAAGTCGAAGGAAGATGACCTAGAAGTACCCAGCAAGAAGTCAACAAGTGCCAACTTCAAGCCTTCCGAAGAAGTACAGCTCAAAACTGTAAATCTTGGGACAGGCGATCCGTCCAAAACTGCCCTTATAGGGGCATATTTAGACTGTAAATAGGAAGACGCGCTCGTCAAGTTCCTCCGAGATAATAAAGATATTTTTGCTTGGAAACCATCTGATATGCCTGGTGTTCCTAGAGAACTTGTCGAGCATAAACTAAACGTTGACAAGAACGCAAAACCCAAAAAACTGCGCCTCCGACGATTTGCACAAGATAGACGAGAGGCAATAAAAGAAGAACTCGCCAAACTACTTGTCGCGGGCTTCATCAAAGAAGTCTTCCATCCCGAGTGGTTGGCTAATCCAGTGTTAGTTCAGAAGAAAAACAACAACGAGTGGTGGATGTGTGTCGACTACACAGATTTGAACAAGCATTGCCCAAAAGATCCCATGGGACTCCCACGCATTGATCAAGTCGTCGACTCCATGGCAGGATGCGCACTACTCTGTTTTCTGGACTGCTATTCAGGATACCATCAGATAGCTCTAAATAAAGAATATCAGATCAAAACATCCTTCATCACACCCTTCGGTGCTTACTGCTACACAACTATGTCTTTTGGATTGAAAAACGCCGGTGTCACATATCAGCGAGCCATACAAACGTGCCTATCCAAATAAATTGGGCGCAATGTAGAGGCATATGTTGATGATGTGGTCGTCAAAACAAGGCAGTCAAAACATCTCATCAATGACCTTCAAGAAACATTCGACAACCTTAGAACATTCCGTTGGAAACTTAACCCAACCAAATGTGTCTTCGGTGTTCCGTCAGGGAAACTTTTGGGGTTCATGGTCAATAACAGGTGTATTGAAGCCAATCTGGCAAAGATTTCAGCAATCCTTACCATGGGAGTCCCAAAGAACGTCAAAGATGTCCAGAAGCTGACAGGATGCATCGCAGCCTTAAACAGGTTCATCTCAAGATTAGGAGAAAAAGGCCTCCCTTTCTTCAAAATGCTTAAAAAACATGATAAGTTTTCATGGATGAATGAAGCACATACGACGTTCGAAGAACTCAAAACATATCTATCTACTCCGCCAGTACTCACAACACCTTTGAAGGGTGATCATCTATATCTATACATTGCAGCGACAACCCATGTGGTCAGCACTGTAATAGTAGTTGAAAGACAAGAAGACGGCCATATATTCCCAGTACAGCGGCCAATTTACTACATCAGTGAAGTACTCTCCGAGTCCAAGATTCGTTATCCTCAAGTCCAAAAACTATTCTACGCCGTCTTCATCACATCATGGAAGCTATGACATTATTTCCAAGCTTTCCACATCACAGTCGTAACTAAATTCCCGCTAGGCGAAATCCTCAATAATCCAGACGCAACAGGTCGAATCTGCAAATGGAAGGCCGAAATTGGAGCATACCACCTTGACTTCACATCTCAAACAGTCGTCAAGTCCCAGGCTCTTGCTGACTTCACAGTCGAATGGACAGAAATTCAAAATTCTACGTCAACCACTCGGCCTGAGCACTGGGTCATGTATTTTGATGGATCACTCAAACTCGAAGGAGGAGGTGCAGGCGTACTTCTTATATCTCCTAAAGGAGATCAACTCAAATACGTTCTACAAATCCTGTTTCAGGTCACCAATAATGAAGCAGAGTACGAGGCTATGCCAAACGGGCTCCGCCTGGCCGCATCACTCGGTATCAAGCGATTTGTTGTTTATGGTGATTCGGCTGTGGCCATCAACCAAGTTAATAAAGACTGGGACGCTTCCAAAGAGACAATGGATGCCTACGTTCACGAGGTTCGTAAACTAGAACGAAACTTTCTAGGCCTGGAGTTTCACCACGTCGTTTGTGACCACAACGTCGCCGCAGACGCCCTGTCAAAGCTAGGATCTCGGCGAGCTGATGTCCCAGCAGAAATATTCGTCCAAGAACTACTCCAGCCATCCATTAAGGGACCAACACGAGCTGAGACCACGCAATCCCAGTCCCAGCCAGAAACTCAGATTATGGTAATTGACACTGACTGGATGACTCCTTTCATTGAGTACTTGAAAGACCACAAATTAACTATCATGGCCTTTTGCTTGTTGGGGTCTTGATCTCGTTGGCCCGCTCATGAAAGCTCCAGGTGGATTCGAGTGGCTCGTTGTAGCCATCGATAAATTTACCAAGTGGATCGAAGCAATGCCCTTAGTAAACGCTAAAGCCGGTAATTTGATCAAATTCTTCGATGGTATTGTCCAGAGATTTGGAGTTCCTCACAACATTATCACAGACCTCGGCTCTGTATTCACCAGCGAAGAATTCCAAGACTATTGTGATAGATACTCCATTGAGATACATTATGCTTCAGTTGCTCATCCTCGTGCCAATGGACAGGTGGAAAAAGCGAATGGTTTGTTACTGCAAGGGTTAAAACCCAGATTATATGAGCCTCTAAAGAAATATGGTGGAAAATGGGCAAAAGAGTTGCCCGCGGTGCTTTGGGGGCTACGCACCCAACCCAGCAGTGCTACTGGCCAATCACCATATTTCCTGGTTTATGGCTCCGAAGCAGTTCTACCCGCCGATCTTTTATGGGAAGCCCCGCGTTTGGAGAATTACGATGAACAACTCGCTCATCAAGAAAGGTCTCAGGATGTTGATGGCGTCGAGGAAGCTCAAGTAGCAGCTCTTATTCAGAACACGCGTTATCTTCAAGGATTACGTCGCTTTCATCAACACTCTGTTCAACCTCGATCCTTTACTATAGGAGACTTGGTACTACGCCGAATCCAAAAGACCGAAGGGTTGCACAAGCTTATGTCTCGATGGGAAGGTCCTTTTCTTGTAAAACAAGTCATTGGACCTGGTACATACAGGCTGCAAACCTCGGAGGGAGAGGAATTGCCAAATGTATGGAACATAGAACATCTCCGTAAATTTTACCCGTAACACGGGACATTGTATTCGAGACGTTGTAAAACAACTCTTGTTCACAAATTAATAAAGTTATATTTCCTTGTCATCTACAAGTCATGGCATCCTTTATCTCATTAGATAAAACTATACCATGTTCATTACGGCGCTAGCCGTCGTGTGGTATCCGAGTAGTTTTCTACTCCCGCTCAAAATTAAGCAGGATTCCCTTTTAAAAGGAGGTATCAAAACACCTAAAAATCTTGGATGAATTACCCTCACCTATACATGGTTGAAGACGATAATCTCTTTTCTTTTGATTCTGTGACTTTTTCAGCGAAAGCTTCAAGAATTAGTGTTATACCAACTACACTCATTCTTCATCTCCTATAAAAGTCACCTAAAGGTGCTCTAAAGTACTAAGAAATACAGCATGCTTATGCTTATGCGCATAACTTTTCGCCCTGCATTAGCAAGATTGCTAAACCTTAACAAGGCTCGATTCAACTCCTCCTGGTTGCGAACCTTATACACCACTGGATTACTTAAACTGTAGTCACTCATTCAATATACAACCCACGGTACTTCACATACGCATAAACTATTGGATATTACTTACACAGTAGTATTTCCAAAGGATTACTTTAAACAAGTATTTCCAAAGGATTACTTTAAACAAGTATCAAATGTTATATACATGGACAAATATCCATATCGGACTCAAAACAGAGTATTTGAAACGAGTACTTCAAGTTACAATATTCTAGTACTTCGGCCCCCACGCGATGCGCCATCGTCTGTGCTGGAGCGGCTGCTCCGACCTAGGGGGCGAGGCGTTGAAAGAGAGACTTTGGGGGCCTTCTGCAGCGTGGTACCGGATCCGGCCGTAGAGTGGTCTGGCCGGCCTGGCTTTGGGAGGCGATGGTTGGGCGGAGGAGGAGGCGAGTCTGAGCGGCGGCCCTTTTTTTTTTTGGGAACCGAAGCACCGGCGCTTCTCAATGGTTCTCGGAGGAGGGCGATGGAGATTTTTTTTTCTAGACGATGTAGTGGTTCGCGAGGTTTCGCACCTACCAAGCAACGACGCGTAGACAAAGGTGAAGACGAGGGGCCACGTGAAAACTAAGACCGCAGGATTGAAATCTAAGGGAGTAGATTTTTTCCGCAGAGGTAGCCCATCTCGTTGGCCGCCGCAGCCGCCCCCATTGTTGAATAATAATAATAATGAGTTATTACAAGCAAACCCGTCCAGCCCCCCTGCTACTCCGAATCTCTGATCCGTCCCCATACCGCAACCACAGCACTCGAAACCCTAATCCTCGCCCCCTTGCGATGTCGAGCGCCACCACCGCCCCGCCGCCCAGTGCGGCCACCCCGATGGCTCCCCCACCGTCCTACCCGGCCTCCTCCACGGCCTCCACCTGCACCACTGCGTCCGCCGAGGACGACGACGACCTCTACGGCCGCCTCAAGTCGCTCCAGCGACACATGGAGTTCGTTGAGATCCAGGAGGAGTACGTCAAGGATGAGCAGAAGAACCTAAAGCGCGAGCTGCTCCGCGCGCAGGAGGAGGTCAAGCGAATCCAGTCCGTGCCGCTCGTCATCGGCCAGTTCATGGAGATGGTCGACGGCAACAACGGCATCGTGGGCTCCACGACGGGCAGCAACTACTATGTCCGGATCCTGAGCACCATCAACCGCGAGCTGCTCAAGCCCTCGGCGTCTGTTGCGTTGCACCGCCACTCCAACGCGCTCGTCGACGTGCTGCCGCCCGAGGCCGACTCCAGCATCTCCCTGCTCGGATCGTCGGAGAAGCCCAACATCACCTATAATGTGGGTTTCTTCTCGAATTTGATGGATCCGCATGTTAATTTGACTTTGCCCGATTCATAGTGGTAATTGGTTTTTTCGTCAGGTTAGGCCCTAGTTTTTGTTAATGTTACCAATTGCAGTCTTGGGGTTGGGCAGATTTGAAGATTTTGTTGATTAGAGTAGTCATATTCCTAGTTACAGTATCAGATTGATGATATATCTTAGAAATAGGAATAGAGTTTTCAGCAGCACAGTACAGCTAACAGGCAGCCCAGTAAACATCATTCAGGAAAGCAAACAAACTTGGTATGATTTCACTTTGCTCTGAACTTAGGTTCTAGATACTGGCAGGAAATCTTTTTTTTATGGAAAAAAGGTGGAAATTTGTTCTTATGTTTCTTTTGCAATCTGTACTGAATTTATATAGGATTTTGGGATTCTGTTGGCATTAGTACCATCATAATTCCTCCGGAATTCATAGTTCCAGTGAATTTTAAGGCTGTGTGACAAATCATTTGTTGGATTCCATTATTATGAGAGTATCTGTGAATACCAGATAAAAATTGCTCGTTTTCAGTTTTCATATTGGCATCTAAATGGGATATGTCTCCAGATATTTGTTGAAAGACTAACAAAATTGCCCATGCACTGGTGGAATGGCACAAAAATTGAAGTAGTAGTCAAGCATTGTGCATGTGTATAATCTTGGTCACATGGTGCTGTTACAGAAGATTAGGTATGGGTGGAAACTGATTTGTGTTTGTTGGCAGGGGTGGGTAAATAAAAAATTGAAATACAGTGGAGTGGATGCCATTATTTTAAGCAGTTGATGTATAGATATCTGTGCATTTGGTTTGGATTTGCTACAAGTTATTGCTTTCTGATGGTGGTGTGCAGGATATTGGAGGATGCGACATCCAAAAGCAAGAAATACGGGAGGCCGTCGAGTTACCTTTGACACATCATGAGTTGTACAAGCAGATTGGTATTGATCCTCCAAGAGGTGTGCTTCTGTATGGTCCTCCAGGTACTGGCAAGACCATGCTTGCCAAAGCAGTGGCACATCACACTACTGCTGCTTTTATCAGAGTCGTCGGTTCGGAGTTCGTACAGAAGTACTTGGGTGAGGTAAGTTGCGAGCTATTAACTGCTTTGTGCATGCTTTCCTTTTGTTCTGCAAATAAAATATAGCAAATTGAGATGTAAGCTTAACCAGTTAATTTTTAAGGCATCCTTTCCCTGCTCGTGCTTGTTTATGATCATGTGTCAAGTTCTTGGTAGCAGTGTGATGTTCTTTTGAAAAAGGTTGGGTAGAAACAGATTGGTGTCTCTGTATCTCCTATACAGAAGTAAAATATTAAGTGGAAAGGTGTTACGATTGGTTATGGTGTATGGTGCTGTGGTGCATGCTTGAATGTGCTCGCCATCTCTGTCAATTATGGCATTCTGGTTTCCTTGTAGCTTCAGGACAGTTATGTGTATGGTCCACAGAGTCAACTCATTTTTATTTTCAGTCCACGCGGTACAGAGATTATCTTTTTGTACCACAGATGACCTAAGCAGGATAAGTTTTTCACGTTTTATCTTTGACTAATACATGAATATTGGTTAATTCTTTGGATGATAATTAGTGGTTATTCATTTATACTTGTGCTGCATGTAAGAATTTACATTTGGTTTTGTTAGGTTACAGATTTATCAGTCCCATTCTTGATGCTTCATGATCTTTGAATTTGTTTGTAGGGGCCAAGAATGGTTCGTGATGTGTTTCGTTTGGCTAAGGAGAATGCCCCAGCCATTATTTTCATTGATGAGGTTGACGCTATAGCGACTGCCCGTTTCGATGCTCAGACTGGTGCCGACCGAGAAGTTCAGCGTATCCTTATGGAGCTACTCAATCAGGTAAAGACTAGGTCTACTAAGACCAGTGCTGAAGATTTGTTATTTCTTATTTAGAGAACATTGGAGCATTAAAAAATTGACCTATATTTAAGCTGAGAAGTTGAAAAGTATTTATGCAAGTTCAATTTGTAATTTTTTTGGTATTCATTTCAAATGAGAATTTCTTGTATTGCTTGAGAAAAGAGAAAAATGTAAAATCAGTAAACAGCTCTGTTCAAAAGCTAACTATGGAACATAGGTCTGTTTTCAAAGATATTAGTTCCTATTTCTTTTTATTAGAATTTTTGTGCATGTTGCAGATGGATGGGTTTGATCAAACAGTGAATGTGAAAGTTATAATGGCAACTAACCGAGCAGATACTCTAGATCCTGCACTGTTGCGTCCTGGTAGACTTGACAGGAAAATTGAGTTCCCTCTTCCTGACCGGCGGCAAAAGAGGCTCGTTTTCCAGGTAAGTTATGCTAAAACTGTGATTGGTATGTTTTCTTTATAATGTTGTATTTGTTGGTTACATTGTTGGTATTTGATTCTTGCCTGTTGTATTGCTCTTCAAATGGATTACTTAAATTCAATTAGGAGCAACTAAATCTTTTGGTTATGTTGCAGAATGCAAATAGCTATTTGTTCTACAAGAGTTCATATTCATTTAGGATACTGTACATATAGAGTCAGATCATACCAACAGCAAAGTTGTTCTGCACAAATGCGCATGTTCATCTTTAGATAATCTATATTTGTTTCAAATGAAAGTAAATTCTGATCATTTACTATGGTTTGTCTAGGATTTGTAAACAATTCCAATCTATTACTTTGTTACAATTTTCTTTCCACTTCCATTTGTCATTAAAGGTGTTGGTTATTGAGCTTCTCAGTTGCTATATTTTCTTCGTCTGTATTTCCTTTTCATGTTTGATGTTGTCTGCTCTTTCTTCAGGTCTGCACGGCCAAAATGAACTTGAGTGATGAGGTTGATTTGGAAGATTATGTTTCGAGACCAGACAAGATCAGTGCTGCTGATGTGAGTTCTTTCAGTATTATTAATCAATTTACTTTTACCCATAGATTTGCATCTGAAGCATACTATCGTTTTGGGTCTCAGACCATGTCCTTTACTTGTACACATAGATTTGCATCTGAAGCACACTACCATGTCCTTTACACCTGAGACTGGTTACCATGCGGTTTCTGATGTGTAGATTAACACTTTATTTATTTTGCACTGATACGGATACACCGATCCGGACACAGCAAGGCGGGATTATCCAAAATCCATGATACGCCCAAATATATATTAAAAAAGTAAAAATAATATTTTAGGAAAAAAATTATATTATCACAAAATAACTAACAGTCCCGTACCCAAAGGCCACATACATCCAGCACACTCCTAACAAACAAACCCCATATGTTCACATCTCTTGGCCGTGGCTAGAACCTACACCATCTGCCACGTGCGACTTCAACACCATCATCTCTTAGGCACACATCGGGATAGCTTCTGTTTCTTCATATTCACAAGCAAAGCAGGAGCAGTGGTCAGGTCGAAGCAGGTATGCTAGGCGGCACAGGAAGTATGGAAGGATACGAAGTATCTAGATTAATTATTTTTATCGTCGAGACTGGGTTTTTCTGATACTTCTCAATACCTTATTTGAGATGTATTGAGCTGTATACGTATTGTGATGTACGGCACTTCGCGGGCATAATCAGCACAGTAGCTCGTTATACTACCGAAGTTTACAAAATTATGTTACTTTTGTCCTAACCACTTGCAGTAGTAGATATGATATATTCTGATTGCATGCTATTGATCTGATGGTGTAAGTCAGATGTTATTTTTTCTGGAACCCTTGTTACATCCGCACTATTGTCTTTTGCCTTTTTTTTTTTCAGATTGCTGCTATATGTCAAGAAGCTGGCATGCATGCTGTCCGCAAAAACCGGTATGTCATCCTCCCCAAGGACTTTGAGAAGGGCTACCGAACCAATGTGAAGAAGCCTGAGACAGACTTTGATTTCTATAAATGAGGCAACATGAGTGTTGAACTGGTTTCATATTATCAATACTATCTTTTTAGCATCAGGGTTAAATTTCTGGATTGTTGCCTATTTCACAATGTTCATGTTGTTTCTCAATGGCGATGTGTACTAGCATCTGTCATTAATTAATAGTTTGCCCGTCGCAATATTTATGTACCTCATCTGCTTCGTCAGATTAAAGTTATTTCAAATTTACTTACTGACAAAATGGAAGGGGTTACATTCCCTGTGAACCTCAAATGTCCTGTATCTACCATAGACTCGATTTACTTGGCCGTCTTTTGCTGTGACGCTTTTTTTGGTTTTGGAAAGATTTGATACATTTGTGATTTTATTTTTTTCTGCCAATGATTGTGTGCGATAAGCAATGGTCGAGATAAGCAAAGATTCTTTTACTCTGCACTTGGAACTAACGAGATCCATAACCCAACTTTGGTACTTCATTGTTGGTTACGACCATAACCTAACTTTGAGATTTATGCATCGTTGGTTGACTAGTTAATCCACGTGGTGACTCTACCAAGAGTCCTAACCCGATCTACGTGCTATAGAAGGCATGGGAGACAGGACTTTTAGACTTTTAGTCCTAATATAATCTGGTTATGATGTGGACTTTTACCAAACTTTACTTTCATTTTGGAGTATACTCCCTCCGTATAGGTAAATAATGATGTTTTGGACAAGATTTTAGTCAAACATTGGGAATATAAATCATGAATAACTTTTAAGCCATTGGGTTTAGAAATATGAAAACCATATGAATAGATTTGTCTTAAAAAATATTTTTATAAAAAGCATACATATATTATTTTTTAATAAATATTTTTGTAAGAATAAGAAGTCAAAGTTACGTTTTGGAGACCGTGTCATCCTAAACATCATTCTTTACCAGTGCGGAGGGAGTACATACGTAGAAGAAACTAGATCGACTGGACGAATAAAGAGAAGCTTCAGTTATATTATGTGACCCCTAGTTCTAGTTTGATTAGGTTGTGAATTCTTACCAAACTCTTCTTTTTTGAGTAAATATATGGAGAAGCACCTTTATTAAGAGATCGATTAAGAATAAAGGGAAGCTCTACCTATATATTATAAATTATCTATTTTCTACTTGTGTTTTTATATTTGTTGTGAGAGGCTGAAGATCTAACTATGTTGACGACGTGTTTCACGATACGTTATCAGCATGACTACGGGGATCGAAGGAGATGCCATCAATCTTGGTGCCGGTGAACTTGTTGTCATCCTCGCCATTAAATACTTTGACGGCATTGATTATATCGACGTCATCGGCGAGTGGATCTGCAACCCTACCCTTGCCGGACTATCCTACGTGACAAGCTTCGAATCCGTCCTTCGAATCAGATATACTTAATTTTTTGCCATCCCTATGAATGACCACTCTTCGAATGTCAGTTTTATATTTGCCCTAACATTTTTGTCATTGGAGAGAGAAGATTTCTTATATTTTTACCAAAATCGCATACATGGCATGACACCTCCGCACGCAAGCGTGGACGGGCCACGCGAAATGTCCCTTCTGCCCCTGCTAGCCCACCCTGCAATCGTCGTTTCCCTATGACAGATGGGGTCCACCGTCGGTGGCTACGTTGCCTCCTGGCTCGTCTCCCTCACACGCCGCTCTACTGGTGCTCGTCTCCGTCCCCATCGCCGACGTCGGCCTCGGGCGGCACTGGCGACACGAGAGACGGCGAGCAGTGGCGGCTCGCTGCCGCCGACCTCTCCTGGAGGCTCGCCGCAGCCACGCACACCGCTCCAACATCACCTTCATCGTCATGCGGATGGGGATGGCGACGTCGGAGCTGGAGGGGCGCCATGGTCCAGGCGGAGATCAGGGAAGAACGCCCGCCGCCGACGTTGAGGAGGGGCCTGTTGTCGCCGGACCTGAATGCCGCCGGATGTCCATCGCCGACGTCCTGCAGGCCAGCATGGAGGCCAAGCTCATGGTGGCCAGGGAGAGCGGCCTCCTTGCTGGCGGATCCACGCCATCTCCACCGCGAGTGCCGCCGTGCCGATCCTCGCGCGCCTCGAGTCCCGCGTGCTCCTGTCGTCCGCCGTCGCGGTCGTCGCCTTTTGATGGTGGTGAACCCATTCCTCGCCGCCTCGCCGGGATGCGTTTGCGCTCCCTCCTCGCCGTGCTCCAGCCCGACGTGGTTGGGGTAGAGGAGGCGGAGCTCGTCACCGCCGTGGTCGAGGATGTCGCCGAGCTGGACGGCGAGGGGTGGGCCCCGTGGCCTAGGAGGCCGAGGAGGAATCGACGCCGCTCGACGGGGGTGGAGACAGAGAGAGATGGGGCCGGGTCGAGGGTGGGAGCGGCTCAGGAGTAAAGATAAGGCGGGGGCAAAAGGGACATTTCGCATGGCGCATCCACGCTGACGTGCAGAGGTGTCATGCCACGTATGCGATTTTGATAAAGATGTAAGAAATCTTCTCTCTCCAATGGCAAAAATGTCAGGACAAATGTAAAACTGGCATATTTGAAGAGTGGCCATTCGTAACGATGCAAAAAATTAAATATCCCTTTGAATCAAGCAGTATGGTATGAATTGTATTTTTTTAGTAGATAAGAGATATAAAACCAATCTTCGGGTTATAATGATTTAATCCACTGAATCTCTAATCTACAAGTAGTAGATGACGTACTAGCTCACTTGGTCTTCTATGATCATTACAATTGTGTTGTCAGCCAGAATGTTGGCAACACATATGATGAAACATTGATTTTAATCAACGGTGTACGTAGCTTATAGCTCTGTATGGTCAGCGTACCTGTAATAATGGTTGATGGCTTGAACGCTGGGACAGGGCAAATAACCGGTAAGCAAGAGGAGGGAGAGGTCCTCAGATGAATGCTCTTTCGCAAGAGCTGAGCGGCTGACGGCGGCAAAAAACCTTGATGATACGTCACAAAATAACTTCTTCTCAGACTTTACTGATTCCAAGATTGGTTTAAATATGAGCAGTTTAGGCATTTCTCTAGGCAAGGATTATGGGGAAGGAATAGAAACTATTCGAAAAATAGCAGAAAACACTTGCACAACATATGTTAAAACTCATGGGAAAATGGCACAGCAAACAATGGAAGAAAGTGATGATGATAGTGACTACGGAATCGATTATGCTGCCCTTGAACACCTTGTAGGTGAAGTGGCAGATGAGGTCCTAGACTATGACAATGACTTTAGAGTTGTTTCTGGAAGAAAAAACTATAACAAACAAAAAGTCAAAGCCAACAGGGAAATTGAATAAAATAGTAAAAGATTGTGCAAGATGAAAGATATTTTTTGGAATAGCAGAGGTCTTCGGGACTTGGCTAAACATCACTTTTTGTCAGATATCAGTACACAACAAAATCTAGATTTTATAGCACTCTCAAAGACAGGTAGATCTGATTTTACAAATAAGGAATTAAATCACATATGTGGGGAAATAAATTTCCTTTGGTCTTGGATCATACCTAGGGGTCGGTCAGGGGGGATTTTTTGGTTGGAGTAAACATGGATTCGTTTAATGTTGGTGCCATATCACATGTTGACTTCTATGTGAAGTTTAAACTGAAAAATAAAGTGGATGGCTTTGAATGGGTTCTGATTGCGGTATATGGTGCAGCCCAAGATGAACATAAACAAAGCTTTTTATCAGAAATGGTACATACATGCATGGTAGAGTCAGTATCTATTTTAATATGAGGTGACTTTAATATCATAAGAAATTCTTCAGAAAAAACAATGATAGCTATAACGACCGATGACCTTTTCTTTTTAATGCGGTCATTAATAATCTTGAATTAAAGCAAGTAGATTTATCTCGTAGACACTTTACTTGGGCAAACAGCTTAGATATACCAACATTTGTGAGATTGGATAGGATACTAGTGAGCACAGAGTGGGAATTTCATTACCCTATGGCCACGGTTGAAGCTCGTACAAGAGAAATTTCAGACCATTCTCCTTTACTACTGGATACTAAAAATCATACCTCAATGGCAAAACAACATATGTTCAAGTTTGAACTTGGTTGGCTAATGAGGGATGGTTTTTATAACTTAGTACGACACGTATGGCAGAAGGAAAATAAAGGCTCAACACCCCTATAGAAATGGCAAAATAAGATACGACGATTACGACAATATTTAAGGGGCTGGGCCAAACATAAAAATGGTAGAGTATAAAAAACAAACACAGGAAATCCTCAAAAAACTAGATATGCTGGACAAAAAAGCTGAAACAGTAGCTTTACATCAACATGAAAGGGACCTAAAGCACTATTTAAATGAAAGGCTTGTCCACTTGCTTCGTGAGGAGGAAATTAAATGGTACCAACGATCTAAAACTGAAAATTTCTTACATGGTGACAGCAACACAAAATACTTCCAACTAATTGCCAATGGAAAATATCAACGCTTGAGGATATTCCAACTAGAAGAGGGAAATCAAATCATACGTGGGGATGACCAACTAAAGTCTAACATCACACAATATTATCAAGGTCTCTTTGGACCTTCTGATAATGAAGACTTTATGATGGTTGAGGATCGTATTAATGATATACCCCAAGTGATTGATTCCCAGCATGAAAAAGCTAATAGCAGACTTTACAGAAGTAGAGGTTAAAAAAGCAATATTCCAAATGAATCATAACAAATCACCTGGACCAGATGGATTCCCGGTCGAGTTCTACCATGTTTTCTAGGAAGTTATAAAAGGGGATTTAATGAGCATGTTTCATGAATTTCATAATGGAACTTTGCCTTTATGGGCGATTATCCCTTTAGGTATCTCGGCATACCAATGCACCATAGGAAAATAAGCAATCATGACTGGAAAATTATAGAAGTAAAGTTTGAGAAGAAACTAAGCACATGGAAGGGTAAACATTTATCTTATGGAGGGTGCTTGGTGTTGATAAATTCAGTACTTAGCCGTCTTGCCTTGTATATGTTATCCTTCTTCAAAGTACCAAGAGAGGTTCTTAAAAATTAGACTACTATAGATCACGTTTCTTCTGGCAGGGAGATGATCTGAAGAAAAAAATACAGGTTGACTAAGTGGTCAATTTTGTGTAGGCCTAAGGATCAAGGGGGTTTAGGGATTCTTGATCTGGATACCCAGAATAGATGTCTTCTAAGTAAATGGCTTTACAAACTCATCAATGAGGATGGGTAGTGGCATCAAGTATTGCGAAACAAGTATTTGAGTAACAAAACAATCACACAAGTAAGTAAAAAGCTAGGAGATTCCCAATTCTGGAGGAGCTTGATGAATGTCAAGGATTAGTTCCTAGCAATAGGACGATTCAGGGTACAAGATGGCAATCAAGTACGGTTTTGGGAAGACATATGGCTAGGAAACACGTCTTTGAAATATCAATATCCAATTCTGTACAATATAGTGAGAAAAAACACTCCACTATATCAGAGGTGCTACGACCCGTGCCACTAAATATTGCTTTCCGACAATCCTTGGTAGGAGCAAAATTAGTAGCATGGAATGAGTTGGTTGAGTGAGTAGCAATTATATATTTAACGAATGAATCTGATACCTTCATATGGTACCCTCTTCAGCATGATATTTTTACGGTTCAGTCTATGTATAATTATATTCAAAACCGAATCATGGTGCCTCAGAATAAAATTTTATGGAAACTGAAAATACCGCTGAAAATTAAAATATTCCTTTGGTTCCTAAAGAAAGG
>OAMR01000131.1:2538907-2556641 GCA_900205405.1 Echinochloa crus-galli | reverse complement strand
AAAAACACTCCACTATATCAGAGGTGCTACGATCCGTGCCAATTTTCACGGTTCAGTCTATGTATAATTATATTCAAAACCGAATCATGGTGCCTCAGAATAAAATTTTATGGAAACTGAAAATACCGCTGAAAATTAAAACATTCCTTTGGTTCCTAAAGAAAGGAGTATTTCTCACTAAAGATAATCTAGTTAAAAGGAATTGGAAAGGAAATGAAAAGTGTTGTTTTTGCGGTTGCAATGAAACCATACAACACATTTTCTTTGACTATTTTATATCTAGATTCATATGACGACTAGTGCAAGTAACAGTTGGTCTGAAACCACCTAGAAATACACAACACATGTTTAGACATTGGCTAAATGGCTTTGGGGCGGAGATGAAGAAAAAGCTTTTGGTAGCAGCTAGTGCCATGTGTTGGGTCATATGGTTAAGCCGAAATGAAATAATTTTTAATAATGAATATATGCGTTCTCATCGCAGGTGATTTTTAGAGGAACTCATTGGATCAGATCATGGGCGATTCTCCAAGAGGAAGAAAGAAATTCCATAAGAATGGCGTGCCGCCAATTGGAGACTCTCTCCATGGAGATCTTTGCCAAGCATGGGTGGAGGTTTAGCAATAGACTAGGCTTTTAGGCTTCTATTTTGTGTTACCTTCACTTTTGTTATCACCTTTTGTGCTGTGGTGGAGACAAAGTCTCTGATATGGCAAATTTGTAATAATTAGGCCTGATGCAAACTTGTTTGCAATAGCCGGGGTACTATCATTCGCTTGATGAAATAAAAATCCCTTTATCCAAAAAAAAGAGAAGCTGCAATATGCACGACATGATTTAGCAGTCATGTGTATACTGATTATGTACTTTTTATCCTCTACATTTGTCTCGAATAACTTTTGGTGCGAGACTAATGTCACTTTAATCTTAGTTGATAATCTTTGGTGTCCCGGAGACCCTTTTAGTCCCGGTTGGGGTCACTTAGCTAATACCAATGCTTCTGAAGACGACTCCGGAACCTCCGAGGCACAGCTCGACTCAACTCTAACTCTTAACTAAACTATCCTAACTCTACTAGAACAAAGTGGATATGAGCTCCTTGGCTTGAGTGTGTGTTGATCCAGGAGCTTCGACACTGTATTTATAGTGGCTTGATGGCGGTTTGGATGGGGTAAACGCCAAGGGATTCAGGGCGGTTGCCCGGTCGATTCGGGCGAACGGATTGGTTCGGCCGAACTAGGTCGGTTCGGCCGAACCCTTGGATCCACCGCCCTTTGCTCCTATGGCTCAGATCTTCTGCTGGGGTTAGTTTCCAGTGTCGGGGGCGGTTCGGCCGAAGGCTGTGGGTTTGACTGAACTGGGCCTGTGGCCCAGGCCTGCCCCCCTGCACGCCTCTTGCTCCTGGGCTCCCTGGCTGCCTTCTTTTGATGAACTTCGTGTTGGTTTGGCCCAGAGGTGACATGGCGGTCGTCCACGTGTCATCTCGGTCACTGCTTGGTCACCGCTGACGTGGATGGCATCCTGGTTGTGCTTCCTTCATGTACGACTAATGGGGGTAACTGTTCGAATCGTGTCCTTCGGCCGAATCGGTGAATTCCGACCCCTATAGCACATATTTCTCATTATTGTACCTGCACAAGTGATACATACAAAAACTCGTGGAACTTTATTAGAAATAAACCTAGATGCATGGAATGTCACATACAACCTCTTTTATTCTTGAGTATTGGTGGTCGAAAATGTGCCGTAACGACCGCCAACAAGCTCCCCCAAGCTTAGACCTTTGCTCTTTCTTGAGCAAAGATAGAAATTTAGGCTCGGTGGATCAGGAGTTGCTACAATGTTAGTGTCTTGCATGTAATCTTTATAAACAACTAGTACTTTAAAATACTCGAATCATTGGCAAAGTATTAACTCACTATTTTACCTATGGGTCGTATAACAATCTTATTGTCTTGGGCGGTTGAAAGGTTGAACAGTTTGATTCAGGTTTATTCCACTCCTACTCTTTTCAGGATCCCATCTCGGAGTTTTCCACAATTTTTGAAAATTTAAATTTGTTCCTCAATTGGCACACTCAATCACTCAAGTGGTATTTGAATCCTCACCAAAGGCTTGTGCTTTCTTTTCATCCTAAAGTCTAATAAAGCTATTTGTGTGGCTCAGGGACAATGGATGAAGGCAAGCATGCATCTTATACTTTGCTAAGTCAAAGACCAGACCTTAGGAGGATCAAATCATACATTTAGATCGAGAAGTGCAAGTGTGTGGAATATGGTGGAACTCCATGGGATGATTCTTTCTCTCCTTGATTCATTTTTTGAGAACATGGGCTATCTTTCTTTTTTTTTCTTTTTCCTCATATTTTTGCCATGCCTTTGGCATGCTTTTCTTTTCCTCATTTTTCCTTTTCTTTTTGCCATGCTACTTAGCATGCTTTTCCTTTTTTTTTGCATAGCCCATGTCTCTTTTCAATGATATTTGGAGAGGGAATCATAGAATCATGGAGCATTTATTTTGTGGATGGATAATGGAAAAATTTGCTAACTCCCAAAGGTGTAGGAATTTGCATGTGAGAGGTGGTGTGTATGTGAATCTCGATCTTGAAAGCATGAAAGGTTCCTCACAATGGTCACAACAATTTGACAAAACTCACTAAGATAACAAGTAGCATATGTGTAGAAAGTTTTCAACTAAGCTTAACATATGGCTTTGGTAGGAGTTCTGAACCAATGCGGAACTTTATTTTATTTTTTTTAAAGCATAAGAGACATCCGAGATTTTCACCATACTAAGAGCAAAAGCAGCACTTAACCACTGTAACACCCTAAAAACTCCTATTTAAAAATTTAGTAATTAATTTACTTTTATTAATTGTGCTCATATCAAATATAGGGAAAATAATCTATTTCCAAGAATTTAAAATCAAATATAAGGCTTAGAAACATTGGTGATGCATTCATGCTGGCTGCATTGAGTTTTGATTCATGCTGGCTGCATTGATGCATTCGTGTTTGAATTGCTTTGCTTCGAGCCCTAGAAAAGTTCTTTTGGCCAGAGTTCACTTTTGCCCCTCCAACTTTCTACCTCGGCTTGTTTCTCCCCCTCCTTTCTTTCTTCTCCGAGCAGCCCAGCAGCTCATTCCGGCCCAGCTCGCCTCACCCTCTCCCCGCAGGCCCAGCGCACGTAACCCAGCTACGCTCGGGCCATCTCTCTGCTCGGCCCAGCCTAGCAGCCGTGACCTGCCTCTCCTCTCCTAGGCTGCGTCGACGCAGCCCGCCTCAGCTCGCTTCCCCCGCTCGGCCCAGCTTCCGCATGCGCTGTGGGACTAGGATCCCTAGGGCCACTCATCCACGGGATTAAACTACTCGATAGGGAAGATTTGACAAGACTACTTTAAAACCAGTCGACTATGGTGCAAGACGGCGTAGTTGATTGGAAAGACTACTCGTATAGTGATAGGAGACTCCCCAAAGTAGCCTGTTGTAGTACTCCCTGTTGTATATGACTAGGATCATGTAACCGACTTTGTAACTCTGCTCCCCGGATATATAAGGCGGAGCAGGGACCTCCTCAAAACAACTCAACTCACGTGCAATACAATCAAGCACACAAGACGTAGGGTATTACGCTACTCACGGCCCGAACCTGTCTAAATCTTTGTGTTGTTCGTGCACTATCGTTCCTAGAACTCGGTGAGACCCACAAATCTACTTCCTGGGGTACCCCCTAGCAGACGTGCTCGACATAAATCGTTGACACATGGTGCTCACCGTGGGGCTACTCGCCGAAAGCTCACCATTAGGCGCGATGGGATCAAGCTTCAACACCTACGACATCGAGGAGGGTGCAACCTTCGTCATCGGCGCATGGACCTTCGTCGCTGATGGCAAGGGTGATTTCACAAGTTTCCTTGCATATCGCCCAGGCCCGTACCCAATGATGGCATCTCCACTAAAGCTGCTCCGCGATCTCGTCGAAACACAAGTCTCGACGACTACTTCAACAATGATTTCGATCTCGACTCCGACCCATCGCACGACTTTGAGGTCGACTTTGACTCCAACTCCAACTCCGATCGGGACCACCCAAAATGATATCGGGTACAACTCGCTTCCAAATATGGAAGGAGCCGGGAACTCCGAGATGGCTACGCCATCGGACAACCCCCCGAATCGATTCCCACTCGGAGTCACCAAAGCCGCGGCTACATATCAACAGATCTTCACCACAGAGCACAACAAACACATACCCAAGGTCCACAGTCCAACCATGGAAAGCAGCAAGGACTCTGAGCCGGCGTCTAAGCCATCAGAGGACAACAAAGATGACGATTTCACGGTTCTACTAAGCGACAGCCTCGACAACGTCGCACGCTTAACCTATTGAAGAACCAATCGTCTACCTCCCGTTAGGACTCTTAGCGACCAGCACACCAGGAGGACTTGTTGTTCACTGGCCTGGCACGATACTATTGGGGACTGTCATAAGGGGTCCCCTAATCAAGGGGGGAAATCACCATCGCAAACGCAAAATAGCCCACGACCAGGTCCCCGCGAACCAAAGAAGACCAAAGCACACACGAGGCCCACTACGACCGAACAGTCGCTCGGGCCCCTCCACTGAAGGTCCCAACGCACAGACCCCATGTCCACCTTGCTCGAGGTTCTTGACTCCCTTGACCAAAACACTGCACAAACTCCGCTTCGCTCGAGGGTACCGACCCACCTCGAGTGAACACCAAACTCCGCCTCGCTCGAGGCCACCCTTCAAATCAATAGCGCACATGCCCATCCGCTCCGCCTGACAAAGGCATTCAATGCTCGGCTCTGCCGCGGGGCGCCAAAGTCAAAAGATGAATCACCGCCCATGCCGCGCGGCTGACACGACCTAAGGCACTGTGCAGCTAACCCCGGTCACTGTGCGGCTGACACCGGTCACTGCGCAAGCGCTGCAGCGCCCTGTGTGGACCGGCAAGTGTCACTCTGATGCACTGCTCTGCCTACCCCCATCCTTCCCCCATGACGGATCCCTCGAACAGGCATGGGAATAACCTCGAATGGGCGTATGGATGAGGACTGGGTGTGAGCACCGGTCAGTGCTGCCGCACGGACAACGTGGGCCAGGTCCTATCCGCCAACTCTGGTCACTGTTCTACCATCCCCAGTGCTGTGCAGACCTGCGATGCACTGTGCGAACAGGACAACGCCACTCCGGTGCCTGTGCTGCCAACTTCTGTCCTTCTCCTACGCCGAAGCCCTCGAACGGGCATGGGAGCACCCTCGAATGGGTGTACGGATGGTGACTACGTACCCCGGTCAATGCTACCCCTCGAAACCACTACAGGACCAACACATGAAATACCACGCCAAACGCCAAAGCCGGAGCATGTCAACGATACGTGCCAGGCAGAAGGATTCGCAAGGACGAAGACCACGCCCGGCGCCCTGTCCGTCAGTACTCCGCGACCGTAGAATTTCGCTGTGCCGCACAACTGTAACTGCCCCTCCTTGGCCTATAAAAGGAGGAGGCAGATGCTCTGCCAATGCGGCGGCAAGAGAACCAACGAAAGGATAAGTCACAACACCACCACTACACTCCGATATTGGCACTTGCCTCAATCAAACTTAGCCACCAGGGACTTGGGGACTTCTTCTCCTCTCCCACCTCGCTTGTAAACCCCAACTACAGGCACCCCGGTGCAAAGTAATACAGTGCATGCACACCCCCTTTGCTGGACATATGGCACCGCGACTGGAACCAGGATAAGCCTCATGTCGTGTGTTATTCTTTGCACCAACCATCGAGAGAGTGGGCGCATCGCATTCATTCTAGTTAGTGTCGGGCAGCCGATCCAGACACCAACAGTGGCGTGCCAGGTAGGGAGGCGCTGTGATCATTTTCTTCACCCACACTTTCTCTTGATGGTGATTCACACCAAGACCTTGCCACTACGATACCCCATAGGGGTCTCGGACCCGTTTCCGGCTTGTTATCAGATCCAGTTCGGGAGCCTGGAGTTCAAAGCGACCGGCAACGGCTACCTCATGCGTCTCATCCGAAGGACGCAGACGCGGAGGCTTCAGCGCCACCCACATCATCACCCTAGCGTAGGACGCACTCGGGCCAGCGCGCACGACGAACGCGCGTGGAGCAGCGCAGCGTGGCTCGTGTATGCTCCCCCGAGTGGGTCCGAGCAAACGAGTCGCGGCCTGCAGTAGCAACGGGGGAGGCGGCTCCTTCGCCGACAACACCCATGACGTGTCCCCTTGGGGAGAGCACGGCCAAGCCATTGAGGCGTCAAGTCACTACTATGGCTCACTCATCATCGGTCAGCACGAACATGGATACGTACGAGGATCTACTGGGACATCACTACTATGGCTCACTAACGATCGCTACCCCGACTCCGACAATGAGGTAAATGCACGCGGTCAGGAGGCCCCGGAGTGGGACTACTCTGGGCTTCGCAACCGTGAGGCTTTTGTGTTGTTTCAGGCTGCGATGGACTACTGCCTCGCCTACTCCGATGACTCTAGCGAGGGGGGATTACGACCCCACGTAGGAGTGCTTCGTTGTCGGGCTGATGGGGCCCGAAGACGAGGGCGACGGGGCAGGAGCCGCAACGGGACGCACCAACCGCGCGGCAAACTCACAAGCGGCGACACCACCAAACAACGCTGCGCTCGAGCAGGCACAGCTGGCTCAGGTCCGAGAGCTAGAGGCTAAGCTCGAGGAAGAGCGCCATCAGATACGACGTCTGTGAGCCACGCTCGAGATGGCGCCCCATGAGCGTGGTGCACCAGCCACGGCCAAAGTGGCGCCCCTTGAGTGTGGAACGCGTGCCAGAGAAGCGGGACGTGTCGCTCGCGCACGCATCCATGCCGGTGAAGACGTGGATGATCCCCTGCCGATGGCAAGGGCGAGCTAGAAGCTCATCACCGCAGCAACATTGATTCAGGCCATGCCTGAACCTTCGACCCCTGAGGGCCGCAACCTGCGCCGCTAGGCACAGTTCCTCATCGAGCAGGCTGCCATGCAGCAGGCCGAGAGCTCCGCGTCTTGCATGTGCCACATGACCAGTACGAAGGCTGGCGGGAGCATGCATGACCCGGAGGATTTAGTCCGAACCCCACCCGGGGGCGTGGCGGTGCCAGCTCAGCCGACGAGCAAGGGTAAGGCCCCCTCGGTTCAAGACTGTGTCCAGAGGAAGTCTGTAAAGGAACGGATTCTGGACGCGTGCGGCGTCGGTGATGACGACGCCGACAATGTCCTGAACAAGAAAAGAGAGGACGCAACAACACCTCAAGGCTACCACCCTCAACGTGGAGGCCGCTATGACAACCGGGAGGATAGGAGCCCGACGCCGGAGCCCCCAGGAACCCGTGTGTTCAGTCGGGAGATCCGCGCAGCTCCCATCCCCCCGCACTTCCGACAGCCCGTCACAATCACCAAGTACTCGGGGGAAACAGACCCTAGAGTTTGGCTCAACGATTAGCGCCTGGCCTGCCAGCTCGGTGGTGCGACCGACGACGCCATGATCATCCGCAACTTGCCACTCCCCCTTACGGACTCTGCGCGAACATGGCTTGAGCACCTTCCTGCGAACTGGATCCACAACTGGAACGACCTGGTGAAGACGTTCGTGGGCAACTTCCAGGGCACATACATGCGCCCTGGAAACTCGTGGGATCTTCGAGGGTGTCGCCAGACATCTGACGAGTCCCTACGAGACTTCATCCGCCGCTTCTCCAAGCGCTGCATCGAGCTCCCGTGCGTCGACGACTTCAAGGTCATCCACGCCTTTCTTGATGGCACAACCTACCGGGATCTGGTGCGTGAGCTGGGACGAAGCCGTCCCACCAGCATGAACGAGCTGTTCGATGCCGCCACCAGGTTCGCCTCTGGGAAGGAGGCAGTTGGGGCCATCTTCGACGACAAGAAGGGAAAGCGCGCGGAGGAAGCGCCCGTGGAGGGTAGCAAGCCCAAGGGCTCCGCGAAGAAGCACAAGAAGGGCAAGAAAACACCGCGCGGTCAAGGGCGCAACAAGGACCCCGACGAGACCCTCACGGTCGATGCACCTCGCAAAGGCCCTCGAGGCCCTCCTCGAGGGGGAGGCGTGTTTGACGACATGCTCAAGAAACCATGCCCTTATCACCAGGGCATGTTCACTCACACCCTCGAGCAATGTGAGATGCTCAAGAAATACTACAAGCGCATCACCTCGAAGGACGACAATGCAAAGAAAGATGCGGGTGAAGGGGGCAAGGATGGCTTCCCCGATGTGGAGAATGTGTTCTTCATTTTCGGGGGGCCAACGACGAACATGACTCCCCAACAGCGCAAGCATGAATGTCGAGAAGTCTTCTCCATTCACAAGTCCGCGCCAACATACCTCGACTGGTCAGAGGAGACCATCTCCTTCAACCGCGAGGATCACCCTGATCGTGTCCCAAACCCGGGATAGTACCCACTCGTCGTCGACCCCATCATCGGCAACACATGCTTCTCCAAGGTGCTCATGGTATCAGAAATATGCTGACTGTAGGACTGTAGCCTAGATAGTACTGGTCATCCATTAAGGTTCATTTTTCCCTATAATCCTTGCTTTCACTATCCTTGAAAATTTATCGCTAAATAAATGCTACCCTTGAGCATTTCCCCTCCTTGATAAATTTATCTTTTGGTCAATATAACCTTGGAAGTTTTATCCTCTCTTTGATAAATTACTTCTCACCATTGACTTCTGATTATTTACCTACACCTTAGTTTGATAAACTGCTGATCTTAAATTCTTGTCTATTTAACTCCTCCTTGCTTATTGCTTTACCTTGGTCATTCATCCCCTCCTTGAAATTTGTATTACTGTTGTGAGTATCATTGTTTACTTAGTCGTTCCTTGACCTTATTTCCATTGCACTCCTTGTTCTTCAAGTAATGTCATTTTGGATTCTTTCCTTGGCTTTTGATCCCAAAGTTTCATTTCTACTCTTCCTTTATTCTAAAACACTAAGATTGTCTGTATCGTCCTGATGCATTCCCAAGTCACTTGAAGAATTAAGATACTAGTCAGCTACAAGAGGTTCAAGCCTGAGCGACTTCAGAGTACAAGACGACGTCACACTTATTGCCACAACAATCAAGAAGTTGGGCACTACTCTAGACGAGTTTGAAGATGATAGGGTGAAGAAGATAGAAGATATAACTTTGCATAGGAGGATTCCCTTGGCCTTGTTGATAACGTTAGAATCGCTCTTGTGCTTGTGTGGTTAACCTTGGTTGATTGTGCTTTTAATGCCTGTTGTTATGCCATTGATTGATTTGCTTCTTTGCAATGATTGTGTAGTTGGGCTCTCTCTGTTTTCCCCGTATATCCTTGTTCTTCTTGCTATCTATTAACGTAAATCAAATGAAGAACATCACGAAGGAAACCAGAAGTCAATCCCCGCAATGAAGAAATGAAGCTAAGGAAGATTTGAAGTAGAGACACATTTTGTTGTCATGTTTTAATCCCCACAAAGAAGATGGAACCAACTACATCAAGAGACACATTTTGTTGTCATGTTTTCTTCCTTTCAAAATCTTGTTGTTCCGTCTCCTCCTTGTTTCTAGTCCTTGCGAATCTCGGGACGAGATTCCGTTTAAGGGGGGTAGTTTGTCACACCCCAAATTTTTGGATTTTGGGATGTCAATTGTTAGCATAATTAATTCAATGATTTTTCTTAATTTTCTAAAATTTTCCAAGCTTTATTTAATTTACAGGGAATTTAGTACAGGAAAAACAATTTTTCTAAAATAAAATAAAATAATATAGGTCATAATATTCCTTTCCTTGCAATCATGCTGGTTGCATTTAATGGCTTAATGTGTGTAAAGTTTTCAAAAACACGTTTAGAAGCCTAATGGGAATTTTCCAAAATTTTCTGTGATTTATTCCTATTTTTCTATAGCTAATTCCAATTTATGGAAGGTGCTAAAATCTTTTTCATGAGCTCTAAATATTTTAGTTGGGTTCCTCATGTCCAACTCTATCTCTGAAATTTTTCCTAGGATTTTTAGAATTTTTAGAATATTTTTCATGGTTTTAATATCAATTCTGGACTTGTCTGGAATTATTTTATAACCAGGAAAATAATTATTCCGAAAATTAAAATCACCCTAAATCTTGGTAGACCAGCCTTGGCCCAAAGTTGACCTAATTTTAGGCCAAATCCATCCCATCACTTTATTGGGCCAAATTTCAAAGCTCATTCCTATTGGAATGGGGCAAACCACCTTTAGTCCCATATTGCTAATGAACCTGGAAGTGAGAGGTTTTCTCCCTATATATACGAACCACTTCTCCTCTGTAAAAGGCACACCATCGACTCCTTTACAGGGAGGCCACTTTGTTTGGGATTCCCTAAGGTAGTCTTCTTCCACCACTGCCCATTCTTCGTCTCGTCGTCGCGCCAAGCCTTCTGTCGTTTTTTCGCCTCAAGATTTTCAGTAAGACCCTCAGCGAATCTTCTAATTTTCTACCATATTCGTTTAGTCTATACTCTTTAGTAGAAAAGCCCCAGCTAGTTTTAAGCATCAAATCTTGTTTAGTCCATAGTTTCCACGTTTTAGATTCGTTTTAATCCGTTTTCGTTGCGGTAGACTCATATCGACATGAATTACGACTAGAAGTATTATTTAACTTGTTGTAGGATCAATCCCTCTAATATAAGCTATCAGAGGGAGGTGAAGGATAGCAATAAGTCGCAATGGAGATTTTCACCCTAAAAAACAGATTCTGAAAGGTGCACTAAATCATGTGTCGATTCTAGAAAGTAGCTCCTAAAATAATGATTTTTTTTCATAAGATAGATTATCAAATTATGAAGCTAACCCAAATGGAATCACATTAATCAGATGTCTAGAACTCGAGATATAAAATAAACAAGCATACTATGTTAGATGGTGATGAGAATTGATCAAGTCCTAATTTTGTGATTAAACAAAGTACGTATGGAATTAAGCAACCAAACTTTTCAGACCTAGTTCTTGATGTCTTAGCAATATTCTGGATGAATTAGACCAACACATCCATCGACAGTGAGTCTCAAACCCTCATATCGGCAATCTTCACGTGCACCGTTCTCTAGCCCGAACATCCGGCGAGACATCCTTGACCAATAGGTCCTCCGTTCCTCCAGAACTTAGTCCCGACCCTTCCGCTTAGCACACTCTTTTAAATCTTTTATTTTGACTGGTGTACTGTTCTTAGTTGTATATTGTTTGCTTGCTTGTTTAGCTGCATGTTGTGCTCGTGTCGTTGATTGTTACGGCAGAGGAACGTCATCATGATATTGTAAGAACAAGATTGAAGACTCTGAGTAGTGGTATCTTTGTTGGATAAAGGCAAGTTATAGCACGGACAATCCTTGCTACCTACCAACTTTGTATTAAATTATTTCATACATGCATGTGTCTAAATTGATGTACCATTAAGGTTGTACCTAGCCTTGATTATCCTATCCTTGTTTACCTTGGGTTTATGCATATGGGTAGATCTTTGCTATGCGCGACTACTATCACCATTATTTAACTGTTAAATTTGACTTAATGGTTCACTTTAACATTAATGATAAAACTTGCTTTTTAGCAACTTGGTTTAGGGAACTAGAGCATGTGCTTCGTGCTTTGTTCTAGTGTCTCTCCATAAGGTTCGGTTCTTAAAGTGGCAACCCAGGAGCCTGTCGCCACTGCTAGAACTACTATGGCTCTGGTCTTGGTCAAGTAGCTTGTATGTCTCTAGCTTATCAGAGGTTACCGGAGTGGCCGATGGCGCTATGAGAACAACTCGTGAGTGTATGGTTTGATCCACCGAGGACGGGTGATCCGTCGGCTATGCCCCCGTGAGGCACAGTCCCGTGCTGCGAGTCCCTATGATGGGGAACTCCACACGTTGCACATTGTTGGGTGTGACCCCCGCGCTTTGGACGCCATCGACACCCTTATGGTGTGACTCCGTAGGCGTAAGTCGATCTCGGTGTCTTGGGCCATACTACCTGTGTTGTACCATAGCGGCCACTGTCTTGTTAGGGTGTCTTGTGAAAAACCTCGTAGCGTCCCTATGCGGTCACACCTCAGAAGTGCGATTTGTGAGGTCTGATCCACCTCCGCATGGTTGGGTTTAAAGTTCGTTTGAGCTTTTACGCGACTGGTGGGTAAAGGACGAAACCTCTACAGAGTGTAAAATCTATCATGATAGCCTAGCTCAGAGTCACGAGCGGCCTGGATCCTTTTTTTATTAGAAGATGATGGTTATTTATGTTTAATGTCACTTATACTTTATTAATTGGGTTGCAACTGGGTTTTATCCACTTGTAGTAATTTGGTTAATGTTAAAATGAACCAACTAAAAGTGCTAATGCAGTTAAACCGAGTCTAGACTTATTTTGAGCCTTCATACCCGTGCTATACTTGCTAAGTAATTGTTTACTTACACTTGTCATTTATTCAACAAAATCCCAGACGGGTAAACAGATTGGGCTGTGCATGAGTCTGCTGCTGAGTTTCCAGAAGATTTACCGTACTACTGAGCTGTGGTCTCCCAGTTAGAGTCCTTGTGGATTACGACTCTATTAGTTTGAGAGTTTATTAGTCTTCCGCTGTTGTTGGTTAGTTTATTTATGAAGCACCCTGATGTAAAACTTTATTTAATGAAGAACATTTTCAAGCATATGTTCTCTGTTTATCATATTTGTTTGCTATATGTGTACTATGACTTCCTGGGCACACATATGGCCGCATTCGGGTTTTTGTGAAAATCCGGGTGTGACACATGGACGGAGGCAGCAACCTCAACATCATGTACTCCTCCACCTTGGAGCTCATGGGGATCGGCCGAGACAAGCTACGCCCCAGCAAGTCGCCATTCCATGGCGTTGCGCCGGGGAAACAAGTCCACCCGCTTGGGCAGATCGACCTGCCCGTTTGCTTCGGCACGCCGGACAACTTCCGCAAGGAAGTCCTCACCTTCGATGTGGTTGGGTTTCGGGGAGCATATCACGCCATCCTTGAGTGCCCATGCTACGCCAAGTTCATGGCGATCCCGAACTACACCTACCTCAAGATGAAGATGTCGGGGCCGAAAGGCGTCATCACGGTGGGGCCGTCGTTCGAGCACGCCTACGAATGCGATGTAGAGTGCGTTGAGCGCACCGAAGCACTCACGGACGACGAGACCCTAGTGGTGGATCTGGAGAAGATGGCGAACGAGGCCATCGACCCCCCCCCACAAGCACGCGGGTAGCTTCGAGCCCGCCGAACGTACCAAGGTGGTACCCCTCGACCCTGTTGCCCCCGAGGGCAAGACGTTGAGGGTCAGCTCCACCCTCGACAGCAAATAGAAATAGTGCTCGTCGACTTTCTCCGCGCCAATGCCGACATCTTCGCGTGGAGCCCCTCGGACATGCCAGGCATACTGAGGGAGGTCGCCGAGCACTCCTTTGACATTCTGCCCCACTCCAAGCCGGTGAAGCAACGCCTGCGACGCTTTGACGAGCAGCAATGCCGGGTGATCGGGGAGGAGCTGCGCAAGCTCTTGGAGGCCGGATTCATCAAGGATGTATTCCATCCGACTGGCTAGCTAATCCTGTATTAGTTAAGAAAAAGAATGGGAAGTGGAGGATGTGTGTAGATTATACCGGTTTAAATAAAGCATATCCTAAAGTTCATTTTCATTTGCCACGTATGGATCAAATAGTAGATTCAAATGCGGGATGCGAGCTTTTATGTTTCCTTGATGCGTATTCCGGTTACCACCAAATAAAGATGAAAAAGTCCGACCAACTCGCGACTTCTTTTATCACCCCCTTCGGCATATTTTGCTACGTACCAATGGTGCATGCTCCACGTTTTCAGGCACCATATCGGGCGAACCGTAGAAGCCTATGTTGACGACATCGTTGTAAAATCTAGGAAGGCGGACGGCCTGGTAAACGATTTGTGTGCTGCATTCGATTGTCTCTGGGCCAATGGGGTAAAACTAAACTCGGAAAAGTGCATCTTTGGGGTGCCTTGAGGCATGCTCTTGGGTTTCATCGTCTCCTAGCGAGGCATCGAGCCCAACCCTGAGAAAGTCTCGGCCCTCGAACGAATGGGACCAATCCGAGACCTAAAGGGGGTACAGAGGGTATTGGGTTGCCTAGTGGCCTTGAGCCGTTTCATCTCATGACTTGGTGAGAAAGGCTTGCCTCTGTATCGACTCCTAATGAAGCATGAACGTCTTGGACCCCCGAAGCTCAGGAAGCCCTCGATAGGCTAAAGGCATCGCTCATGTGCGCACCAATCTTGACACCACCGAAGGACGGCGAGCCCCTCTATCTCTACGTGGCCGCAATGACCCAGGTGGTCAGCGCGGTCATTGTCGTAGAAAGAACTGAGGAGGGTCACGCTCTGCCGGTCCAGAGGCCAGTGTACTACATCAGCAAAGTATTATCAGAGACCAAGATATGATATCCACATATCCAGAAGCTGCTCTACACAGTAGTGCTAGCGCGGCGCAAGTTGCACCACTACTTCGAGGCTCATCCTGTCACCGTGGTCTCATCTTTCCCTTTGGGAGAGATAGTCCACAATCAGGATGCCACGGGTAGGATAGCCAAGTGGTCTGTGGAACTGATGGGTGAGACCCTCACCTACGCGCCTCGAAAGGCGATAAAGTCACAGATCTTGGCAGATTTCATTGCTGAATGGACCGACACCCAGCTGGCCCCACCTCAAATCCAAGCCGAATGCCGGACCATGTACTTCAATGGGTCGGTGATGAAAACTGGCGCGGGCGCAGGCCACCTTTTCGTCTCACCCCTCGGAGAGCACATACGTTACGTGGTGCGCTTGCACTTCCCGGCGTCCAACAATATGGCGGAGTACGAGGCCCTCCTCAGTGGGCTCTGTATCGCCATCGAGCTTGGCGTCAAGCGCCTCGACGTCCGGGGAGATTCTCGGTTGGTCATCGACCAAGTGATGAAGGACTCTAGTTGCCATGACGAGAAGAAGGAGGCGTACTGCAACGCTGTGCAATGACTCGAGGACAAATTCCATGGCCTCGAACTCAACCACATCACGTGGAGGTACAACGAGGAAGCGGTCGAGCTGGCAAAGATCGCGTCAGGGCGGGTCACCGTTCCCCCCGAATATTTTTGCCCGCGACCTCGCCGAGCCCTCTGTCGATTTCAAGGCGACCGCCAAGAACCCCGGTGCTCCCTTGGACGAGGACCCCTCGAAAGGGGAACCCGAGTCCTCGAGTCATGGGGCATCTTTGGCAGACGAGGCTGAGGCGATGGAGATCGATGGGGACCCACCCTCTCGAGACTGGCATGACCAGTACCTCGCTTGGATCGACCGAGGGGAGCTACCCTCGGACCGAACCGAAGCACGGCGCATCGCCAGGAAGGCCAAGTCTTTCATCGTGGTTGACGGGGAATTATACAAGTGTTGTCCCTCGACGATCTTGTAACGATGCATCCCCATCCCTGAGAGCCGGGAGCTCATTCGAGACATAAACGCCCATCATGCGGCACCACACACCCTCGTTGGCAACGCGTTTCGGCAGGGATTCTACTGGCCCACGGCAGTTCCCGATGCCGATGAAGTCGTGCGCACCTGCTAAGGGTGTCAATTCTACGTGCGCAAAACCCACCTCCCGGTGCACGCCTTGCAGACTATCCCCATCACGTGGCCTTTCGTTGTGTGGGACTGGACCTTGTAGGTCCTCTGCAAGCAGCGCCCGGGGGCTTCACCCATCTACTAGTGGCGATCGACAAGTTCTCAAAATGGATCGAGGTCTGGCCCATCAGCAGCCTCAGGTTCGAGCAAGCCGTGCTGTTCTTCACAGATATAGTTGACAGGTTTGGGGTACCAAACTCGATCATAACCGACAATGGCACTAAGTTCACGGGCAGGAAATTCTTGGAATTCTGTGACAGCTACCACATCCACGTGGATTGGTCGGCTGTAGCGCACCCGCAGACGAATGACCAAGTATAATGTGCCAACGACATGATTCTACAGGGCTTGAAACCAAGAATCTTCAACAAACTGAATAAGTTTGGCCGGAAGTGGGTTGAGGAGCTACCCGCGGTTATCTGGAGCCTCAGAACAACCCCGAGCAGTGCCACGGGCTTCACCCATTCTTCCTCATCTATGGCGCCGAGGCCGTCCTCCCCACAGACTTGGAGTACGGGTCCCCGAGACTCAGGGCCTATCAAGAAGAGCAAAACCAGCAAGCTCATGAAGACTCACTGGATCGGGTGGACGAGGCTCGAGACATGGTGCTCCTACACTCAGCAAGGTACCAGCAATCCCTCCGGCGGTACCAAGCATAGAGGGTTCGACGTCGAGACCTCAACAAGGGAGATCTGGTGCTGAGGCTGCGACAAGACAATCGAGGGTGCCATAAAGTCTTCGCCAACGCCTGGAACATACAACAGATACGTCACTTTTACCAATGAGCTTCAAAGTTCATTTGTACATACATCACCTTCATAACGAATAATAAAGAAAGGTCACGAACAGGAGGACTCGGCTTTATCCTCGATAAAGCCAAGTCCCCCTCGGGGGCTACATTGGGGGGGGGGGAGGTTTCCCCTCCCCCTAAATTGTCCCATTTTCGCAGACTCTTTCCTCTCAGAACTCCTATCGCACTACTACTTCGCACGCTTTGAAAAGATAGAGGAAGGACGCAAATTGACTAAGGCCCAAGGGCGGCCGAGTTGCATGACTGCCTACGCCTCCGGGATACGGCCTCCCCCTCGCCACCCTACGCCCAAGTTACTTTGTGAACGCGACCCAACCCGCCGAAATCTTTACAAGCCATGTAAAAATATGATAAACATATTAAACGAAACTTCAAATAAATTATGGGAACAGATCATCCATTACAAACCAAGTTCAAAGCAAATTCTAAAAAAAAATTGTCTATCTTATACGAATGTCAGGGCGCATCTTCCCCGTCCTGAGAGCCTGCTGTTGCGGCATCTTCTCCTTCATCCACCTCGGGGAAGAGATCGCCCTCGAAGAGCTCGGTGAGCGTTGCGGCGGTACCCTCGGCAGCAGTGTTAGCCCGCTCGAAGTATTTTTGAGCACTAGTAGGTTATCAGGTTATCTGCAAAAGAAATGACATTGTAGCAACTCCTGATCCACCGAGCCTAAGTTCGCAACTTTGCTCGAGGACGAGCAAAGAGGCTAGCTTGGGGGAGCTTGTTGGCGGTCGTTCCAACCCAAATCCGACCACCAATACTCGGGATAAAATGAGAGACTATGTAGCATTCCATGTACTTAGGTTTTATTTCTAATAAAGTTCCATGAGTTTTGGTGAGTGTCACTTGTGCAGGTACAACTACGACAAATATGTGCTATTGGGGCCGGAAATGACCAAATCGGCCGAACGACTCCGTTCGGCCGGTTACCCCCCTTAGCCGAGCAGGCCACCGGGAGTCGTCTATGTCAACAATGACCAAGCGAACACATCACACGACACGTGGGCGACCGACAACTCATCCCGAAGCACCAACACGTCATCCTGGGCTAAACCAACGCGAAGCCATCCACCAGGAGACAGTCCAGAAGGCCCACAGGGCAGAGGCGGTGCTGGGGAGGCCGGCCACGGGCCAGGCCCAGTTCGGCCAAACTGGGCCCTTCGGCCGAACCGCCCCCAGCTGGGAACCGACACCAGGGAGCAAATCTTGACCGTGGGAAGCAA
>OAMR01000131.1:2498293-2518147 GCA_900205405.1 Echinochloa crus-galli | reverse complement strand
TAGGAGAATTTCTGGCACATCAACGAAGAAGGTTCGAAATGACCGAATCGGCCGAACGACTCCGTTCGGCCGGTTACCCCCCTTAGCCAAGCAGACCACCGGGAGTCGTCCACGTCAACAATGACCAAGCGAACACATCACATGACACGTGGGCGACCGCCAACTCATCCTGGACCATGCCACGACATTCTGGGCCAGATCAACACAAAGTCATGCATCGGGAGGAAGCCCAGGGGGGTCCAAGCACCAGAGGCGGTGCTGGGGAGGCTGGCCACGAGCCAGGCCCAGTTCGGCCGAACTGGGGCCTTCGGCCGAACCGCCCCCAGCACCAAAACCGACTCCAAGGGCTCATCCTGGCCACCCAGAGCAAAGGAGGCGCATCCAAGGGTTCGGCCGAACCCCTGGTTCGGCCGAACCCCTGGTTCGGCCGAACCGACCCTGGCGCCCGAAATTCCAGGGGGTACCCCCCTGGTCCCGGAAAACCACTGAAACACTCCTTACCCAGTACCAGGATTCTCAATTCTGATATTGGATCGTAAGAAGTGCCAACAGCCTCCTAGGCCCTTTACTCCGCCAAGGCCCGCTGGGCATCGCGCTCGTCCCTCGCGCGGGTCAATGCCAACCCAAGCTCTCGGCCATCAGCTCACGCTTCATCCGTCACGACGCGGAGCTTGTCCACCTCAAAGCGAAGGTTGTCGTTCTCCTCCGTGACCAGATGAAGGTTGGCGTGCTGCCTGGCCATATACGAAATTTTATCCCACGCCAACTCTTTCAATTGCTGCAGAAGAAAATGCACGCGATGAAAAATGAATTACTCGGTGAATGGAATCAAAGGGCTTAAGAATGAAATGAATTACTCAGTGAATGGCGAGGCCTCTGGATGTGTGGAGCGCGAGGGCATCCGTGAGGGCGCTCTGCAGGGCAGACCCAGCCTACCGGTACTCGTCCCACAGCTCTCGCTACACCTCTGTGGCCTCCAACAACGTCGGGGGAAGCCCGGGCAGGTGGGGCTCCAGCTCCGCCTAGGCATCGCCTGGTTCTGAGGTCCCGACCGGGGACGCCACAGCCATGATGCCACCCCCATCACCCCCGATCGTAGCTGAGTTGGGGATGGGCGCGGCCTCTGTTTCTTCCTCGGCGGTGGCCACCGTCGCTGCGGGCGTGGGAAGGCCACCACCTCCGCCCTCGAGGAGCGGGACAACGCCCACGGAGCGGTCCAGCGGCGCCAAGTCTGCGTCCTCGAGCCTTGCCACTGCTGCCTCCGTGGGCGGTGCCTCGTCGGCGACGTGGTCCGGGGCCGCCAAGACCGGACCCTCGACCTCCGGCGCTTCCGCTGCAACTTCGCAATCGGTGCCCTCGCCATCAGCCGCCCGGGCTACGTCCTCTGCACGGCCTGGGCTCGCCGGCTCTATGATGTTGCTCGCGGAAGCTGGCACTTCTTCCTCCACCACCACGACAGGGGCCGCTCCCTCCGTACGGCCTGCGACCTCGGCGCCCGCAGCGCCCCCCGCGCGGTGCTCCTGCCATGATCGCTCCACTCCTTACGCAAAGTGCCGCCTGGTACCTGGCGACGACGGCCTTGGCCAACCGACGCAATCCGGCCGAGGGTTGCGCCGACGTGTGGGGCGTAGCGCGCACCCCCGACTTGAGCGCCTTAGTGGGTGCGAGCGAGAGGGAGGAGAGCATAGCGGCCCGGCTGACAGTCAACAATGCAATCAAGAAACAACAAGGGCAAAACAAAAAGCGAATAACGAACGAGGTTGGAGCAAATCTTACCGAGTGACGACCGCCAACTTGTGCTTCTTTGATCCGGTCGAGGGCTGCGCACCCCTCGAACTGGATTGAGGCCTTGATGGTGCGGTAGGAGCAGGCACGACGAGCACCTGCACTGTCGAGGGCATCGGCGCGTCGAGGGTCTCCCCCTTGTCACCGAAGTGGGAGTGGATTGGAGTTGCGCCATCGCGGGTGTGGACTCCTCCATCACGACCAATAGTGGGGGCCCCGCGAGAACGTTGGATGAGTCGTCCGGCTCGGGGGTGCTCTCGGGGGTGGTCAACGGGGAGCGAGCCTCCCTCTCATGCTTGCGATTCTCTTTGTCGTGAGCGATATTCCGCCGCTGCTTTCGCTCAAGCTTCTTCTTCTCGGCGTACTTCTGCGCCTTTTGCCTCTTGGCATGAAGACGGTTGGCCTTGCGAACCTCAGGGAGAGGGGGCTCCGACCGATGCCCCTTGCGAGATAACCCCTGACAGCACCACCAAAGTTAGAAACAAAAATTGAACACAATCGAATCTAATTAACGAGATTGGGATCAAGCAACTTACAAATTGGAGATGGCCCGCCTCGGGGCACGTCTTAACTGCCCACAGCGTGGCCTCGAAGCAATCTATCTTACTGCATTCCACCGCATGCTTCGCTCTTTGGCTCGCGTGCCCTGGGGTGAGAAGCTCCTCCATCATCAGGGAACCCTCGAACAGCACCCCCCGCTTCAAGTCATAGATGGAGAGCCGCCGCTCCATCAACGGCACCACCCTCTGGCGGTGAAAGTTCGCAATTACGGCCGCTGTCGTCAGCCTCGCCCTCGCCAGGGAACACAGCGCGTCGGTGAAGACCCCGAGCTTGGCCTGGCACTTGGGCGGGGACACGCCGTGCGACCAAGTGATCGCCTTATCCCGCAAGACCTTGCCGGAGTACGCTGGGAGTCGACCGTCGTCGTTGCGTAGGTAGAATCACCACTTGTCCCAGTCTTGGTAGTTGGAGGTCATGGTGCAGGGGATGTAGAGGTGCTTCCTGTTCTCCCAGATATGGATGGCGAGGCCACCGGCGCGGATGGCCTTCCGTACCCCGTCGCTTCACCCACGATTGTATGAAGCTCACCCAGGAAGTGGTGAACCCACAGGTCCGAGTGGGCCTCGACCCCCATGTACCCCTCGCAAACGGCGACGAAGACCACCGCCTATGAGATGGCATTGGGGGCGAAGTTGTGCACCTCCACCTTGTAGTGGTGGCACAAGCCGCGGACAAACTGCCCCACGGGGGCGCCGAACCCCCGCTCGTGTAGCCGCGCCAGGCTGACGACGTAGCCCGGCGCGGGAGCCGGCTTCCCATGCGACGCCGGAGAAGCAATCCACTCCGGTTTCTCTGGAGTTGAAATCTTGGGCAGCAGCCCAACCTCAGGGAGGCTCGTAAGGTAGCTTGCGTCTGCGCTGGATGGGCTCCATGGCGTGGGATCCTTGATCGCAACCATGGTGGCGAGCGAAAGGGGGGCGAAGCAGATCTCGGCGGCGCGCTCGAGCGAAATCTCTTCCTCGCGGCAGAGCTCAGGGAAGTGAAAGCAGGGGAAGTCGAATGGCTAAGGTAAAGAGATTAATCTCTCCGACTCCTCGTTTTATACCCCGGTGCAGTTAATGCGGTGGGTGCTGCTGTCACCAACGACTGGGCCCCATCCAGGAGTAAAAACCCATGCGCGCACAATTCAAGGTGGCACTATAGCGCGTTGCTTCAAAACCGCCCGCGCGTGCACCACTCTCGCCTAAAAAGGCGTGCCCACTCCGTCTGCCCCAGGCCATGTCATCCACGTTCACGCGCACGACCCGGTCAAGCCGAAGTCCAAACAGGAACATCTCCCTGGGAGTGCTTTCTGAGGTAAGGCACATCTTCGTGAGGCCCTACTGCTCAGGGGTTCGAAGCCTGGCCCGTCGAGGGTTCGACAGGCGCCCCAGGTCAACACAGTCAAGGGCAACCTCGGTGTGCTCGAACGATCCTACCCTTGAACGCGGAGTTTAGGGGCGCCTGGTGCTGCGTTCAAGGCCAGACAAAGGCAGCTAGGCTGAGGGGTCCCAACGAGGGAGAGAAATGAGCCCTCGACTCCTATCGAATGGGGTCGAGCCCTGCCCAGCAAACCTTTGCAAGCGCTTTCATAAGACGTGTCTCCGGACCACGACGACGACACTTATCGAATGGGGCACGGACGTCCACTTGAACCACCCGTTAATAGCTCACCGAAGCGTCCATGACTCATGGCCCACTCGTGGGTAGCATGGATTGCCTCACCCTCCTCCCTGTGAAAGGGTGAAGAGGGTCGTATCTTGAAGACGAGGTTTCCCCATGATCGACCCTACACGGGCCAGGGCTCGGGGCTCCTCGCACCACGGCCATACCCTTTGAACAAGTCGCACGATCACCTGAGAATGAGATTCCGTGCTGGGTCAACCCCTTTGAGTGCTCAAGCAAGATCCTTAGAGAGTGGTTTGCATGGGCGTAACGTAGCCCGACCAGCGTAGATTGCCGATGCCGGCTGAAAAAACGCCGAGGTTGGCTGAAACAAACGCTAAATGAGCACGTCACTCGATGGACCATGGAACCAAATGCTAATAGCCCTTGGACGAGTATGTTCACTCCTCCAAGGCCTCAGGGGCTACACCCGCGAGTGCGCTAGCATGCCCCCCCACGGGAACTCTTACAAATTCAAAGGAAAGGCCCCACACGAAGTGCCCCGAGATGTCGTTGTGGAAACACAAGCCTTTGTCGGACTAACTCACATCCAGTGAAGGCTAAGGGGCTACTGTTGGGGACGGTCATAAGGGTCCCCTAATCAAGGGGGAAATCACCCTCACAAACGCAAAATAGCCCACGACCAGGTCCCCGCAGACCAAAGAAGACCAAAGCATGCACGAGGCTGACTACGGCCTAGCAGTCGCTCGGACCCCTGCACCGAAGGTCCCGACGCCCAGACCCCATCTCCGCCTCACTCAAGGGTCTCGGCTCCCTCAACCAAAACACTATACAAACTCCGCTTCGCTCAAGGGTACCGACCCCCCTCGAGCGAACACCAAACTCCGCCTCGCTCGATGCCACCCTTCAAATCAATAGCGCACGTGCCCATCCGCTCTGCCTGACAAAGGCATTCAATGCCCGGCTCTGCCACGGGGCACCAAAGTCAAAAGACAAATCGCCGCCAACACTGCGCTGCTGACACGACCTAAGGCACTGTGTGGCCAACCTCGGTCACTGTGCGGATGACGTCGGTCACTGCGCAAGCGTTGCAGCGCCCTGTAGCGGACAAGCAAGCATTACTCCAATGCATTGCTCTGCCTAGCCTCGTCCATCCCCCACAACGGAGCCCTCAAACAGGCTTGGGAATACCCCCAAATGGGCGTACGGATGAGGACTGGGTGTGAGCACCGGTTAGTGCTACCGCACGGACAACGTTGGCCAGGTCCTATCCGCCAACTCCGGTCACTGTTCTACCATCCCCAGCGCTGTGCAGACCTGCGACGCTCTATGTGAACAGGACGACGCCACTCCGGTGCCTGTGCTGCCAACTTCTGTCCTTCTCCTACGCCGAAGCCCTCGAATGGGCATGGGAGCACCCTCTAACGGGTGTACGGATGGTGACTACGTACCCCGGTCAGAGCTACCCCTCGAAACCACTACAGGACCAACACAGGAAGCACCACGTCGACACAAGGATTCGCAAGGATGAAGACCACGCCCGTCGCCCTGTCCGTCAGTACTCCATGACTGTAGAATTTTGCTGTGCCGCACGACTGTAACTGCCCCTCCTTGGCGTATAAAAGGAGGAGGCAGACGCCCTGCCAAAGCGGCGGCAAGAGAACCAACGAAAGGATAAGTCGCAACACCACCACTACACTCCAATATTGGCACTCGCCTCAATCAAACTTAGCCATCAGGGACTTGGAGACTTCTTCTCCTCTCCCACCTCGCTTGAAAACCCCTACTGCAGGCACCCCGATGCAAAGTAATACAGTGTGTGCACACCCCCTTTGCTAGACGTATGGCCCCACGGCTGGATCTAGGAGAAGCCCCGTGTCGTGTGTTATCCTTTGCACCAACCATGGAGAGAGTGGGCGCAGCGCATTTATTCTAGTTAGTGTCAGGCAGCCGATCCGGACACCGACAGATACCTACTGAAGCCTGTCACGATAACGAATCAAGGTTAGCCGCAATGATCCTGGAAGAACTACCTTACCAGGATGGCAAGACGGCTTCCATCACCACGTCCTCCTACAACACAGGAGACAACTTCTCCAACACTCCATCTTTACTACTACAGACCTCCTTCGACCCCGGCAGACAAGTCTTCAAGGCACCCAATAGGATCATGAGCTGGTCGGCAACATCTCTGAGGAGGAACACACCACCAATGGAGAAACAAATAGAGAACCTCAAGACAAGCAAGGAATGCCAAACGCAAGAAGAGGCACATCAATGTAGCCATACGTGCCAACGCAACTTGAAACCTTACACGAGATTTTGCGATGGTCGGTGACCAACCGGTGCTCCAGGACGCTCCAATGAACATCTCCGTCGCAGCAGAGATCATCAGGTCCATGCCTGAAACACCACAAATCAGGTAGGTCCTGACTCTCCTAGATACAACTCGTGAGAACATCAGCACTGGTCCCTGGTGGAAGGCGCTCGCACGCTGAACCCGCAACATCTAACCACCCGAGTCGTGCTCCCTGAGAGCCATTGGATGGGACAGCTGGAAGGCAAGGTAATGAGCAAGTCCCCAACGCCAGACCACAAGATGGCAACAAACCACGTGACGGGCCAAACCGTGATGGTGATCTTCATGCCCACATCAACACCAATCGAGATGCTCGCTCTGTAGTACAGTCGAGTAGATCGAACCAGATCAACTCGGAACTCCACCGGTGTGAAGAATTTGACTGTTGCTACAGACCACTACACTGCGATCACAACCGCGACCATCCTCCATGTGGCCGCGACCGTGATCACCTACGCGATGAAGATCGACCACGCAACAATGATCCTCCCCGCGAGAACAATCGCGATGGTGATCGCCCTCCATGCGGAGGAGACCATGAGAAGGACCACGACCATGACCGTGGACGTCCAAAACCTGATAACTCACCAAGCCACAACTCAGGCAATCGTAGCCACCACTACGACTCCGACCGCAGTGATGGCCACCGCGAACGTAACCGTTCGCCAGCAGACAAGTATGATGGCTTTCCAGCCTTCTCTAGCCGCATCAAGAAGTTCAAGCTGCCAAGCAAATTCAAGACAACAGGCATCGAGAAGTTCACAGGCAAACAAGACCCTGAACAGTGGCTGAGAGTCTACTCGACTGCAATCCAGATGGTGGTAGGATCCAATGACGTAAAAGTCAGCTACTTCTCCATCATGATGGATACTGCCCCGCTTACATGGCTCGAGGGCCTCTACCCCGGGTCCATCGACTCCTGGGAAGATCTGACCAAGAAGTTCACCGCCAACTTCCAGGGAACCTGGGCTCAGCCCGAAACCCAGTTTGAACTGGCGAAGCACCACGTCGACACAAGGATTCGCAAGGATGAAGACCACGCCCGTCGCCCTGTCCGTCAGTACTCCATGACTGTAGAATTTTGCTGTGCCGCACGACTGTAACTGCCCCTCCTTGGCGTATAAAAGGAGGAGGCAGACGCCCTGCCAAAGCGGCGGCAAGAGAACCAACGAAAGGATAAGTCGCAACACCACCACTACACTCCAATATTGGCACTCGCCTCAATCAAACTTAGCCATCAGGGACTTGGAGACTTCTTCTCCTCTCCCACCTCGCTTGAAAACCCCTACTGCAGGCACCCCGATGCAAAGTAATACAGTGTGTGCACACCCCCTTTGCTAGACGTATGGCCCCACGGCTGGATCTAGGAGAAGCCCCGTGTCGTGTGTTATCCTTTGCACCAACCATGGAGAGAGTGGGCGCAGCGCATTTATTCTAGTTAGTGTCAGGCAGCCGATCCGGACACCGACAGATACCTACTGAAGCCTGTCACGATAACGAATCAAGGTTAGCCGCAATGATCCTGGAAGAACTACCTTACCAGGATGGCAAGACGGCTTCCATCACCACGTCCTCCTACAACACAGGAGACAACTTCTCCAACACTCCATCTTTACTACTACAGACCTCCTTCGACCCCGGCAGACAAGTCTTCAAGGCACCCAATAGGATCATGAGCTGGTCGGCAACATCTCTGAGGAGGAACACACCACCAATGGAGAAACAAATAGAGAACCTCAAGACAAGCAAGGAATGCCAAACGCAAGAAGAGGCACATCAATGTAGCCATACGTGCCAACGCAACTTGAAACCTTACACGAGATTTTGCGATGGTCGGTGACCAACCGGTGCTCCAGGACGCTCCAATGAACATCTCCGTCGCAGCAGAGATCATCAGGTCCATGCCTGAAACACCACAAATCAGGTAGGTCCTGACTCTCCTAGATACAACTCGTGAGAACATCAGCACTGGTCCCTGGTGGAAGGCGCTCGCACGCTGAACCCGCAACATCTAACCACCCGAGTCGTGCTCCCTGAGAGCCATTGGATGGGACAGCTGGAAGGCAAGGTAATGAGCAAGTCCCCAACGCCAGACCACAAGATGGCAACAAACCACGTGACGGGCCAAACCGTGATGGTGATCTTCATGCCCACATCAACACCAATCGAGATGCTCGCTCTGTAGTACAGTCGAGTAGATCGAACCAGATCAACTCGGAACTCCACCGGTGTGAAGAATTTGACTGTTGCTACAGACCACTACACTGCGATCACAACCGCGACCATCCTCCATGTGGCCGCGACCGTGATCACCTACGCGATGAAGATCGACCACGCAACAATGATCCTCCCCGCGAGAACAATCGCGATGGTGATCGCCCTCCATGCGGAGGAGACCATGAGAAGGACCACGACCATGACCGTGGACGTCCAAAACCTGATAACTCACCAAGCCACAACTCAGGCAATCGTAGCCACCACTACGACTCCGACCGCAGTGATGGCCACCGCGAACGTAACCGTTCGCCAGCAGACAAGTATGATGGCTTTCCAGCCTTCTCTAGCCGCATCAAGAAGTTCAAGCTGCCAAGCAAATTCAAGACAACAGGCATCGAGAAGTTCACAGGCAAACAAGACCCTGAACAGTGGCTGAGAGTCTACTCGACTGCAATCCAGATGGTGGTAGGATCCAATGACGTAAAAGTCAGCTACTTCTCCATCATGATGGATACTGCCCCGCTTACATGGCTCGAGGGCCTCTACCCCGGGTCCATCGACTCCTGGGAAGATCTGACCAAGAAGTTCACCGCCAACTTCCAGGGAACCTGGGCTCAGCCCGAAACCCAGTTTGAACTGGCAGCCTGTAAACAGGATAAAAGTGAAACCCTACGCAAGTTCATCAAGAGGTTCTTTGAAAAAAGAGCCACAATTGTGGATATATCTGACCGCGAGGTCATTGATTGCTTCCATGATGGACTCTACGCCAGAGAGCTACATCGCGAGTTCGGCAGAAGACGCCCAACAACCAACCCCAAGCTAAGGCGTATGGCAGCCGAGTGGGCCAATCAAGACGACCGTGAGCGCGAGCGCTTTGACAGGCGTCGCGACAACAGCAACAACGACAATAACTACAACAAAGACGGTAAAGATCATCACAACAATGACAACCGTGACTTCAACCACGACAATAAAAAGCGCAAGCCAGACAACACTGTCGCGGTAGTTGAGCGCCCTGCACGGAAGAAGAATGCGGTCTCCATTGACAAAGTCATGAACGGACCCTGCCTATATCATCCAAACGGCCGGCACAAGATGGCTGACTGCTTTCACCTTAAACCAGAATTTGACAAGCAAGGACCAGAAAAGGCAGGTAAAGAGGATGACAAGAAGGACGACAAGGACGATAAAGACTATGGAAATGGCTATCCCCAAGTCGAGAATGTCGTAGCAGTCCTGTTCAGTGGCGAATCCCTAAACCATTCAAAGCGGGCAAAGAAACTATCGCTCCACGAAATCATGGCAATACAACTAGCCACCCCGATGCACCTCAAGTGGTCCGAGGTCCCCATCACCTTCTCTAGGAAAGATCAGTGGACCAACTTCGCCAACCCAGGCAGATATCTGCTAGTCTTGGACTCAGTCGTGGCACAGGCCAGACTGACCAAAGTACTCATCGACGGAGGCAGTGGGCTCAACGTCATCTTCGTGAAGACCTTCACCAAAATGGGACTTGATATCAACAAGTACCTAAGGCCCACAGAGTCCCTGTTCTACGGTATCATACCTGGCAATGCGCCAATCCCCCTTTGTAACACCCAAAAATGGCCCATTTAAAATTTTAGTAATTAATTGCCTTTTATTTTAATTGTTCATATCTAATATAGGTTAATTGAATTATTTATGAATATTAAAATCAAATATAAGTTGTAGAAATATTTTTATTGCATTCATGCTGCTGCATTTATTTTTGTATTGCTTGTGGTTCAAATGAGAGTTTAAATTTATTTAAATTCAAATTTGAATCACCTTGTTTGGAGTCCTAGAAAAGTTATTTTAGTCGAGTTTGCTTTTGCTCCCTAAACTCTTGCTCTGGTTCACTTTCTACCCCTCCACTTTCCCCCTGGTCCGGCCCAACCCCCTCTCATCTCCCCCGCTCGGCCCAAACTCTCCCTTGCCTCTCCCCGAGCCGGCCCAGCACTTCACCTTCTCCCCGCGCCAGCCCAGTCGGCCCAGCTCGCGCCCACAGCGCCCCTCCCTCCTCCCCTCTCTCACTGGCCAGCGGGGCCCGCACGTCAGCTCTTCCTTCCTCCTCGCGCCCGTTGCTCCTTTTTCCCCGGCGCGCGATCACCGCCGCTTTCCCCTGCCGTCCTGGCCCGCTCCGCGCCCGTGGGGCCTCGCCGAGCCCCACGAAGCTTCGCCGAAGCTTCCACCTGCCTCTCCTTCCTTCCCCGCACTGCTCCGAGTATGGAAGCTTCTCCCCCCGCGATGGAGAGCGCCGCCGGCCGCCGATTCTCCCCCCAATCTTCGGCGCGTAAGCCTAGGGCGCCCCCAGGCTATTTAAGCCACCCCCGAGCCCCTTGGCTACCACCAAGCCACCGTGAGCCCAAATTTCCCTCCCCACCCGGCGCTCCTTCCCCTCGCTCCACGCCGCCGCCGCTCGGAGCTCACCCGTTCGCCGTCGAACTCCTTCGCCATCGCCTCGGGCTTCTGTTGAACCGCCGGAGGAGCTTCGCCACAGCTTGGGTAAGCTCCCGAGCCACTTGCAGACTCCACCCTCGCTCTGTAGCGGCCACGCGACCTCGCCGGAGACTCTCCTCCGCCGTTCACCGTCGGTAGCCTCCTCCACCGCAAGCCCCTCGACGAGATCCCACTGGAAGCCTTCCTCATATTACCAGCTCCACCCCCGTCTAATCCCCGCTCCAATTGGTGGCCGGCAACGCTCAATTGCGTTTACGCTGGCGATCTTCTGCCACGGCCTTGCAGCGCAGCCACGCCCCTGTTGCCGCCGGCCACTCCCTCCCCCTGATCCGATCTGAGCCGTAGGATCGAGATCCTATGGCCCATACCGGTCAGTGCCGGTATTTTTGCTAAAGAGCCCCCAACTTTCTGGTACTCAACCCGCGCTCCATCCCAATTCAAAAATAATTTCACCTAGGTCCCTGTCTTTTTGAATAACCCTTTGAACTTTTAAAGATTATAACCCGCCGTCCTTTTTAGTCAGTTTTGCACGTTAGCCCTCGGGTTTTAACGCATAATTACATATAGGTCCTCAATTTTCTTCAAATAAGCCCCTGGAAACTTTTAAAAATTGTCAGTAGGTCCCTAGAACTTAGAAAACCCATATCTTTTCCGTTTTAGCTCCGATTAGTGTGATTTTCACGCTCATGTGTTCATAGTGAAGCATAGATTATTTCTAGAACCTTTATTTGTACTGTTTCTATTGTTTGTTGTACTGTTCTAATAGATTGTTATTTGTTTGCATGTATTGGTTTGCGTGCTTGCTTGTGTGGTGATTCGTGTCCAGTCGGTGAGCCGTACGCTTTGGAGTTCGAGTACGTGGAGGACTTTCCAGAGCAGGACTCACAGCAGCAGCAGCAGCCCTTCGAGGAAGGCAAGTTATAGCACGGACAATCCTTGCTACCTACCCACTATGTTCTACATTATTCCATACCTGCATGTGTCTAAATTGATGTACCATTAAGGTTGTACCTAGTTTAATTATCCTGTCCTTGTTTACCCTGGGTTTTTGCATATGGGTAGAATCAAATCATTGCTATGCGTAGCTACTGTCACTATTATTTAATTGTTAATCTTGACTTAATGGTTCACTTTAACATTTATGATAAAACATGCTTTTTAGCAACTTGGTTTAGGGAACTAGAGCATGTGTTGTGTGCTTTGCTCTAGTGTCTCTCCTTAATATCCGGTTCTTAAAGCGGCAACCCAGGAGCCTGTCGCCATCGCTAGAACTATTATGGTTTTGGTCTTGGTCAAGTAGCTTGTACAGCTCTAGCTTGTCAGTGGTTACCGTCGAGGCCAACGGCATTATGGGAAGCATGGGTGAGAGTATGTCTTGATCCACCGAGGACGGATTATCTGTTGGCTATGTCTCGTTAGGCACAGTCTCGTGCTGGGAGCCCTCGCGTTGGAGCTCCACATGTTGCGCATTGGTTGGCTTGCGTAGCCCGCACTCTGGACGCCATTGACCCCCTCACGTTGCGCCCTGAGGGTCAGTCAATCTCGGTGCTTGGGCCGTACTGCGTGTGTTGTACCATAATCGGCCACTGTCCTGTTAGGGTGTCTTGTGAAAAACCTCGTAGCGTCCCTATGCAGTCACACCTCGGAAGTGTTGATGTGCGTGGTTGGGTGCAAAGTTCTTTGAACTTTAATCGACTGGTGGGTAAAGGGTGAAACTTCTGCAGAGTGAAAATCTATCATGATAGCCTTGCTCAGGGTCACGAGCGGCCTGGATCCTTTTTGGTTAGAAGATTATGTTTATGAAGTACTCTGATGTAAAACTTTATTTAGTGAAGAATTTATTCAAGCATATGTTCTCTGTTTATCATATTTGTTCGCTATATGTGTACTTTGACTTCCTGGGCACACATATGGCCGTATTCGGGTTTTTGTGAAAATCCGGGTGTGACAAATTGGTATCAGAGCCGTGCTGACTGTAGGATCGCAGCCTAGTTAGAACGGTTGAATTAAACCTGAGGAGACCACCATGATCATGTGTTATATGTCGTCTAGTCTCACTTTTTCAAAACACAAATCTAGTCGAGTCTTGTGTGAATCATGTCTTTAGGTGCTTGAAATGATTGTCATTATGCTTATGCTTGATTTGGATTTTTGTAATGATTGTGATGGGCGTAGACGCAAGTCTACTATAATCTTGATGCAGGACTAAGGTTTAAGGACTTTAGTGATTAAATAGATGGGGCTATTCATTTCTCTTGCTCTTTTTCAATCAAGCCCTCCATCCTAACAAGTTAGTAAGCCTCTAAAGTCATAACCATCGGAGTTTTTATGAGAATTATTTATTGATGATAGATGGTGAACATAAGGAGCAACCCCGGTGCCAGCGGACTGCCACCACCACCTCCCACCATTGAGTAGATGATGCTCATGCAGACACAGCTGATGTAGCAGATGGCTCAGATGATGGTGATGATGCAGCAGAACTAGCAGAATCCACCGCAGCACAACATGCCGCCCCATGACAAGAGGGGTGAATTCCTGAAGGGACGTCCTCCTACCTTCAGCAATGCCACCGACCCCCTGTAGGCTGATGATTGGCTCAAGGCGGTGGAGAGACAGCTCAACATTGCGCAGTGCAACGACCGGGAGAAGGTGTTGTACGCCGGAGAACAGCTCCATGGACCGGCACTGGACTAGTGGGACTCGTACCAGTACGCTCACGTCGACCGTACTCAGATCACCTGGCAGTAGTTCCGCAGCAGCTTCCACTCCCACCACGTGCCAGAAGCTCTGATGACCCTGAAGAAGAAGGAGTTCCTGGGACTGAAGCAGGAAGGGATGAGTGTCACTGCTTACCGTGACAAGTTCATAGAGTTGGCCTGCTATGCTCCGGAGGACGTGGACACTGACAAGAAGAAGCAGTCCAGGTTCCATGATGGCTTGCAGGATGCACTGCAGTACCAGCTGATGTGCACCAGGTTCCACAACTTCCAGGAACTGGTGGACGGTGCTTTGATGCTAGAACACAAGCGCTGTGAGATGGAGGAGAAGAAGAGGAAGTTCCAGGGCCAGTAGATCGGGAGCAGCAGTCACCTCCATTCCGTTCCTCCTCAGGGCAGTCAGCAGATGTGGAGCCAACAGCGCTTCCAGAGTCAGCCCGGCCCGTTCAACTGTGGCCAGTACCAGCAGCGCCCCCAGTACCCCCAGGCGCCACAGCAGTAGCGTCCTCAGAACCAGCTGTAGAATGTCCCAGCTCAGGGCCACCAGATGCAACAAGGTCCTGTCCAGCATTCCAAACCCGCCAACAAAGCACTAGCAGATCCGAGGGCATGCTTCCACTGTGGGGAGACTGGGCATTATGCTCACTACTGCCCCCGCAAGACTCATAATGCCCCCGGCCAGAACAACAACCAGTAGCAGGCAGGCCGAGGACCGCAGAACCCCGCCAGTGGCAAGGTCAACCATATGAGCACAGAGACCGCAGAGAAGGCTACTGGACGTGGTTGTGGGTATGTTCCTTGTCAACTCGACCCCCGCAACTGTTTTATTCGATTCTGGAGCTTTGCATGCTTTCATCTCTGCTGCATTTGTACACAAGAGTATGATGACCCTGCAACCCATGGGGAATCCTATGTTAGTTCAACTAGGAGAGAACAACGAGCCAGTCTATATTGCTCCAAGGTTATCATTACAATAAGGGGGTAGATTTTGAAGTATACCCCATAGTCCTGAATTCTCTTGGATTTGATCTAATCCTGGGAATGAGTTGGCTCGCCAAGTATAATGTTGTGATCCAGTGCTCCGAGAGGGCAGTGCAACTGGTGGCAAAAGGCGGCGGTAAAGTGGAGTACCGGGCAGTCCAGTCTTCAGACCAGTGCCAAGCCAACCAAGTTGAGGGTGCAGCTCCCGCCGACATCAGGGTGGTGAGCGAGTTCTCGGATGTGTTTCCTAAGGAATTGCCAGGTATACCCCCAGAATGCGAAGTTGAATTCGTTATTGAACTAAAACCTGGCACTGCAGCTATAGCTAAAAGGCCCTATAGAATGGGAGTGAAGGAGCTGGAGAAACTGAAGGAGGAATTAAGCTCCTTGCTAGCCAAGGGGTATATTCGTCCTAGTGCTTCACCATGGGGAGCACTAGTGTTGTTCGTGGACAAGAAGGATGGGACACAAAGGATGTGTGTGGACTATCGAGCCCTCAACGAAGTAACCATCAAGAACAAGTACCCGCTGCCAAGGATTGATGATTTGTTTGATCAGCTAAAGGGATCTTGTGTGTTCTCCAAGATAGACATTCGATCGGGTTATCATCAGATGAGGGTCCGGTTGTCAGACATACCCAAGATGGCTTTCACTACTCGGTACGGGTTGTACGAGTTCACGGTTATGTCCTTTCGGCTGACCAATGCTCCTGCATACTTCATGTACTTGATGAATAGTGTCTTCATGGACTACCTGGACAAGTTCGTGGTGGTGTTCATTGATGACATTTTGGTCTTCTCCAAGAATGAAGACGAACATGAAGGTCATTTGAAGATAGTGATGCAAAGACTTCGGGAACATCAGCTGTATGCCAAGTTGAGCAAGTGTGAGTTCTGGTTGAAGGAAGTAGCATTCTTGGGCCACGTGCTGTCTAATGGAGGAGTGGCAGTTGACCCGAAGAAGTTTAATGATGTGTTGAGCTGGAACCCGCCTCGGGATGTCAGCGAGATCAGGAGTTTCCTTGGGATGGCCGGATATTATCGGCGGTTCATCGAAGGATTCTCCAAGAATGCTAAACCCATGACGACATTATTGGAGAAAAATGCCAAGTTCATCTGGACAGTGGGGTGCCAAACCAGCTTCGACGAATTGAAGAAGAGGCTGACAACAGCACCTGTGCTGGTATTGCCCGACATAGCCAAGAGCTTCTCCATCTACTGTGATGCATGCCGTCTAGGACTGGGGTGTGTACTCATGCAGGAAGGGAGAGTCGTGGCATATGCATCAAGACAGTTGTGGAAGCATGAGCAGAACTATCCGACACATGATCTGGAGTTGGCAGCTGTGGTGCATGCTCTGAAGATTTGGAGGCATTACTTGATTGGGCACAAGTGTGACATCTACACCGATCATAAGAGCCTAAAGTATGTCTTCACTGAGTAAGAGCTGAATATGAGGCAACGCCGATGGTTGGAGTTGATAAGGACTATGATCTAGAGATCCACTACCACCTAGTGAAGGCTAACTTGGTGACAGATGCTCTAAGTAGGAGAAGCTATGTGAACAAGATCACCAGCCATTGTCTGCCTGAAGAACTAAGCCGGGAATTTGAGAAGATGAGTTTGGGGTTCGTGACTAGCATCACAGAGATGACGATAGAACTGACTCTTGAGAAGGATATCCGGAAAGGGCAGCTTGGTGATGAAAATATCAAGGAGATTGTGGAGAATGTTGCCCTAGGAAAGGCTCCTGATTTCCAAGTGGATGAACAAGGAACCTTGTGGCACGGGAAGAGGATATGTGTGCCCGATATAGCGCAGATCAAGGACACGATCCTAAGAGAAGCGCATGATTCCGCATACTCGATCCACCCAGGAAGCACCAAGATGTACCAAGACATCAAGGACATATTCTGGTGGTACGGATTGAAGCGTGATGTGGCGACATATGTGGCACTATGTGACACTTGTCAGACAGCTAAGGCTGAACATCAGAGGCCAGCCGGATTACTCCAGCCCTTGAAGATACCTGAATGGAAATGGGAACAAGTTGGTATGGACTTTATAATGGGTCTACCCCGCACACAGCGAGGATTTGACTCCATCTGGGTGATCGTGGACCGCTTGACTAAAGTGGCCCACTTTCTTCTAGTGAAGACCACCTACACCAGAGCCAGATTGGCAGAGCTATACATGGAGAGGATTGTGTGCTTACATGGAGTGCTAAAGCGGATAGTGTCTGACCGTGGTACTCAGTTCACTTCACACTTCTGGCAGAAGTTGCCTGAGTCCATGGATACTAAGTTGCAGTTTAGCTCTGCTTACCAACCCCAGACAGATGGACAGACATAGCGGACTAATCAGATTCTGGAAGACATGTTGAGGGCATGTGCACTGCAGTATGGTGTTAGCTGGGACAAGAGTTTACCCTATACAGAATTCTCGTACAACAATAGCTATCAGAAGAGTCTGCAGATGGCACTGTTCGAGGCTTTGTATGGCACGAAGTGCAGAACACCACTGTTCTGGAATTAGACTGGAGAAAGTCAAGTCTTTGGGCCTGAGATACTCAAAGATGCAGAACGCCAAGTGCAAGGGATCAGGCAGAACTTAAAGGTGGCACAGTCCAGACAGAAGAGTTATGCTGATGTCAGACGGAGGGATCTCAGCTTTGAGGTTGGAGATTTTGTGTACCTCAAGGTGTCTCCGATGAGGGGCGTGAAGAGGTTCAATGTCAAGGGCAAGCTAGCACCTCGATACATCGGACCTTTCCATATACTTGAAAGGAAAGGTGAAGTGGCATATCAGTTGGGACTACTCGAGAGATTGGCCAGAATGCATGATGTGTTCCATGTGTCTCATCTGAAGAAATGTTTGCGGGTGCCCGAAGAGCAGATCCCGATAGATGAGCTGAATGTGCAAGAAGATCTCACCTACGAGGAGTACCCAGTCAGTATTCTGGAGGTGTCTGAGAGGGTCCCAAGAAACAAGGTCATCCGGATGTGCAAGGTAAAGTGGAGCCGACACTCAGAGGATGAGGCCACTTGGGAATGGGAAGAAGATCACAAGACCGAGTACCCACAACTCTTCGCATCCGCATCCGAATCTCGAGGACGAGATTCATCCTAAGGGCGGTAGGTTTGTAACACCCAAAAATGGCCCATTTAAAATTTTAGTGATTAATTGGCTTTTATTTTAATTATTCATATTTAATATAGGTTGATTGAATTATTTATGAATATTAAAATCAAATATAAGTTGTAGAAATATTTTTGTTGCATTTATGCTGCTGCATTATTTTTGTATTGCTTGTGGTTCAAACGAGAGTTTAAATTTATTTAAATTCAAATTTGAATCACCTTATTTGGAGTCCTAGAAAAGTTATTTCAGCCGAGTTCGCTTTTGCTCCCTAAACTCTTGCTCTGGTTCACTTTCTCCCCCTCCACTTCCCCCCCGGTCCGGCCCAGCCCCCTCTCCTCTCCCCCACTCGGCCCAAACTCTCCTTTACCCCTCCCCCGAGCCGGCCCAGCACTTCCCCTTCTCCCGGCGCTGGCCTAGTCGGCCCAGCTCGCGCCCGCAGCGCCCCTCTCTCACTGGCGAGCGGGGCCCGCACGTATGCTCTTCCTTCCTCCTCCCGCCCGACGCTCCTTTTTCCCTGGTGCGCGATCACCGCCGCTTTCCCACGGCCGTCCTGGCCCGCTCCGCGCCCGTGGGCCCTCGCCGAGCCCCACGAAGCTTCGCCGAAGCTTCCACCCGCCTCTCCTTCCTTCCCCGCACCGCTTCGAGTATGGAAGCTTCTTCCCCGCGATGGAAAGCGCCGCCCGAGTATGGAAGCTTCTCCCCCCGTGATGGAAAGTGCCACCGGCCACCGATTCTCCCCCCAATCTTTGGCGCGCACGCCTAGGGCGCCTACGGGCTATTTAAGCCACCCCGAGCCCCTTGGCCACCACCAAGCGCCCGGAGCTCCCAAATTCCCCCCCCCGGCGCTCCTTCCCCTCGCTCCATGCCGCCGCCGCTCGGAGCTCACCCATTCGCCGTCGAACTCCTTCACCATCACCTCGGGCTTCTGGTGAACCGCCGGAGGAGCTTCGCCATAGCTTGGGTAAGCTCCCGAGCCACTCGCCGACTCCTCCCTCGCTCTATAGCGGCCGCTCGACCTCGCCGGAGACTCTCCTCTGCCGTTCACCATTGGTAGCCTCCTCCACCGCAAGCCCCTCGACGAGATCCCCCTGGAAGCCTTCCCCATATTCCCAGCTCCACCCCCGTCCAATCCCGCTCCAATTAGTGGCCGGCAATGCTCAATTGCGTTTACACCGGTGAGCTTCCGCTGCGGCCGAGCAGCGCCGCCACCCTCCCCCCATGTCGCCGCCGGCCACTCCCTCCCCCTGATTCGATCTGAGCCGTAGGATCGAGATCCTATGGCCCCTGTTAGCTGCACCCCCGAAGTCAAACAAGCCCATACCGGTCAGCGCCGGTATTTTTGCCGAGTATGGAAGCTTCTCCCCCCGTGATGGAAAGTGCCACCGGCCACCGATTCTCCCCCCAATCTTTGGCGCGCACGCCTAGGGCGCCTACGGGCTATTTAAGCCACCCCGAGCCCCTTGGCCACCACCAAGCGCCCGGAGCTCCCAAATTCCCCCCCCCGGCGCTCCTTCCCCTCGCTCCATGCCGCCGCCGCTCGGAGCTCACCCATTCGCCGTCGAACTCCTTCACCATCACCTCGGGCTTCTGGTGAACCGCCGGAGGAGCTTCGCCATAGCTTGGGTAAGCTCCCGAGCCACTCGCCGACTCCTCCCTCGCTCTATAGCGGCCGCTCGACCTCGCCGGAGACTCTCCTCTGCCGTTCACCATTGGTAGCCTCCTCCACCGCAAGCCCCTCGACGAGATCCCCCTGGAAGCCTTCCCCATATTCCCAGCTCCACCCCCGTCCAATCCCGCTCCAATTAGTGGCCGGCAATGCTCAATTGCGTTTACACCGGTGAGCTTCCGCTGCGGCCGAGCAGCGCCGCCACCCTCCCCCCATGTCGCCGCCGGCCACTCCCTCCCCCTGATTCGATCTGAGCCGTAGGATCGAGATCCTATGGCCCCTGTTAGCTGCACCCCCGAAGTCAAACAAGCCCATACCGGTCAGCGCCGGTATTTTTGC